>OX421844.1:37213925-37813925 GCA_949127995.1 Suillia variegata
AACAACAACTCAACAACAACAACAACAACATCAAAGACAGCTGCATTTGCCTGTTGTGTGAACTGAGTCCATTGCATTTGCCCACGAATCATGTTCAATGTTGTCTAACCTGGCCGGCCCCTCCATTTGCACCCAGCCCGTCTGTCTGTCTGTCTGAATGGCGTCGCGGCCATTTTGCCCTCACTTTTTCAATGTTCTTCTATATCATCCGCGGACGGGGTGTGGCGGACGCTTATGGCCACATTGTTTTGACGCTGCTGCTGCTGCTATTTGTTTAGCATTAGTTCAAGTATTTTGTTGTTGCTTGTGTTGTTGTTGTTATTTGCTTTGAGTTGCCAACTGATTTCATATTCATCGCCAGCAGGTGTTTTCATTGCAACAATTTGCAGCAGCAGCAACTAACAACAACAAAAATAGCCTTCGAGCTTTCTTTTTACTATATTCAATTCACCTTTACGGGGCCACTTTCTCATCCTCTTCGGTTTTGCAATTTCCGCACCAATTGATTTTTTATTTATGGTTTTTTTTTTCTATAGAAATAAAATACAACTTTGAAAAGGAAAAACCAACTTAAACGTGCTAAATTTTTTTCTTACTTCAATGCGAAGCAACACTGAAAAAAATTAAATCGATTTCAAATTCTATAAAAATAAAATGGTCAATAAGTGAAACACTTTAAAAACAAGTATTAATTATTTTTGATGACACTGCGAACAACAACACTTTATATGGTATGGAGTATACTTTATTTGCTTCAAATATATAATAGTTTTATTTAAGACAAAGGATATGTTATTGCAATTATTATTGTACACATACGACAAATAAATATTTATATATATATTAAAGAAATAATTGTTTAAATCAAATATTGATATTTCATAACAAATACTCGTATGCTTGGGTTGTTTGAACATACTTAAAACAATGTGTTTATTTGTTTGTAGAGAATATTGTTTGGAAGAACAGTTGACATAAAACGTACTTATTTATTTGAATGGAATGAAATTCGTTTTAATGCAACGTCATAGTAAAGCTAAGCAAAATTTGTTTCAATGAATTATATTACGAGTATATTTAGTGAATAGTTTACTTTACTATACACAAATAATATTTTGTTTTAGGTATATTTGTTTATCATTTGTATTAAACAAACAATTACTTCTGACAAATATATATACTTGTTTTGAGTTCACTTTTGATTGACCTAAACAAAATATTTTCGATACAAAAAAATGTACTAAAGTTAAATATTGCATATTTTTTAATGAAATAAATGAATTATTTATGAAAAACAAATACTTCCTACTACAAATATACTTACGAGTATATGACAAATATTCTTTTGTAGAATACTTTTGTTTGAGCTTAATGCTTCCTATGCTTCCCGAGGAGTTAAGGATCTAATGATGATGATAAAAACAATACTTGGCCGAAATACAAAAGCATTTGAAGTAAGTTTATTTGGTACAAATATGAAGTATAGTAGTTATATAAAAATATATAAACATGGCAATATTCGTTTCCAATAATTTATAGAATTACAAGATTTGTTTTTCATATTAGAAAAATTCGATTTCTTTGGAATGCAGAGTAATTCTTTAGAAAATGATTGAGTCCGACTCTTAAAAGAAGAGCAGGAAAATCCTGAAAATGTTTTCGTAACACTCTGTTGAGGTTTAAGAATTACTATATAATTTTACTTTCATTGCCCAGCTCTCAATGGATCTAGACGGAACTACTTTTCCTTAAGTTACTATCCATATTTAAAGGACATTTCCAATCAAAATAACTTGCTCAAACTCGCTAAATTGTTTATAACTAATCACTTTTGAACTTTGAATACCTCTATTAAATCTTGGTAACACTTAGGACCTCTAAAGATTTATGTGTGATCTCTCTATCTTGTTAGATCAGCCAATGTAACTTTATATATTTTAAATTTTAATTAAATTTTTCAGTGTACAGGTACCTCAATCCACGTCAGATCGGCCAACGTCAATTGTTGTTTATACAGCTGCCCGACAAGACCTTCCTGCGTCGATTTTTTTTTTTGAGCCGCAAATCATTGATTTTTCCATTCATTCATTTGCGATTTGTATTTATTTATTTTTATTTCTGTTCGATCTACATCTCCACAAAAAACAGCAACAACATCAATTTGCTATTCACTTATACTAAACTATAGCGTTATCGTCCTCGTCAGATTTTCTTGTTCATTCCCTTTTTTTTCGTTATTTTCTTTCTTTCTTTCATTCACTTCTTGTTCTTTTCTTGTGATTCTTAACTTTTTGTGCGCCGCATTTTGTAGCAAATTGAAATTTTCACATTTGAATAAATTTAATGAATTTTCCTGCCCGGCCCGGCCCGGCCCGTGTCCCGCTCAGCGTTTAGATTTGCGTTTGATTGAAAACGCGTGCCGAGCCAAACGCACGCAGTAAATTAATTTCGACTTCATTTATATGCCGACCCAATTCAATTCCGCCCGCCACCCGGGCAAATCGGGGGAAATCAATTTAAATTCGTATTTGGGATATTTGAAAGCGAGTTTGGAATATTTTAAAGCATTTCCCAAAGAGAAAAGACAATTGAAATAATTTACAGAAATTTTTTGGTTTTAGAATAAAATTATCGCATGCGATTTTTAAAGACTTTACCTGCGATTAAAGGGAAAAGATCTTCGAATTAAGTTACAGAATTTTTCAGTTTCGAAATATCTCATTTAGTTTGAGTAGATGTGGGCTTTTATGGGACCATAGCTCTCAGTTCTCATGGACCATTGTGCTGTACCCAGGATAATGCCGGAATAGAAAGTAGAGATATAGGAACGAAGTATTTGGATGGTAAATTTAGAAGATAGGTTCATATGCTGTTTCCAAACTTCTTAATTTCACGGATACATTTAAGAAGATTAGGACGAGGAATAGTATGATTGTCATACATACTCAGCACATCACTACCCAGTATAATGCTCTGTAATGTCATCGCTCTTAAAGCAGGACTGACAAATTGGATCGTTGATGACGCCCATGTTGGTTATATGTTGACTACATGTATTATGTCGCGTGATTACATCAATCAGTACTTGTAGGTCATTCCTTCTTAGCTTTAGAAGAAGGTCTGCTAATTGCCACCGCGGAAGTATGAATCGAGTCCATGTAGTCGCTAATCCAACGCATAACTTCCTTTGAACTTATACCAATAATTGGCTCGGGACCTAATGATGATATTGCAGAACCTTTTATATATTGTATATACGAGTATATATTGAAATAATAATAATTATCGCATGTGATTTTTCGGAAATTTCATTTAAAAATAACAAAATTTATAACACAAAAATTCGTTCATATATTTTAAAATTATAGTTTTAAGTATAGTATGCGATAATTTCATATTATCATCAATTTTTTTCAACAATGTAAAAAGTAAAATTTGCTTATATTTATCGCATGCGCCCGTTTAATTGGCATATTATAAATACTCATAAAAGTCATCGTTTAATGCACACACACACACCTACTCACATGAACCTGTACACACACACACACACATACTATACAAAATTACCCGAACAAATTGAAAAAACAAATTCCGACTTGAAAGGATTTCAGCTGTTGTCTAAAAAGTTTCCTGTTGTTGTTTTTCATTGTTCGCGTGTCGTGGCCTTGCACCGTTCCTCTCACCTTGTATGACACAACTTACCAAACACGTTGCACTGTACTTAGATTTGACAAAAAAATTACACCAAAAACAAAGCCGTGTTTTGATTTTATTTATTGGGCGTTAAGTGTGACGTCATACAATTTAATTAATTACTAAATTTCGTTCCAACGAAACTTTAATAAAATAAATAAATATATTTATTTATATTTATTTATATATTTGCCAACAAAATCAAGTACTGTGCGCCGTTTGACTTGACTACAAGAATTCTTAAATGTGGCAATGTTTCCTGGTGTTGACTGTTTTGTTTGCTTTTCGCGTGCGCTCACGTGCAACATCGCGTTTAACTTGTATTTGTGTGTGTGTGTCTGTGTGTGTGTGTGTACGTGAGTCGGCGTGTGTGCCTCAAAAGAATTTTTGACTGCGCACTTAAACTTTGCATGTTTCGGTTATTTTGTTGTTTTTGTTTTTCTTAAATTTTTTTTATTTTTTTGTTGTTTTGTTTCTTGTGATTTTTTTTTTCTGATTTGACTTAAGTGAACGAAAGGCAACCGCAGTCATGCAACCCGCTCCGCTCCGCTCATTATTTTTTTTGTGTTTTGGTGTTTCGGTGGCGTTTCAAGGCGTTTTCCTTTTTCCTTATTGACATTGCGCCATAATTCAATTGACCTTGACATTATGTGCAGCTCGCGGGCGCCGTCGTCTGGCAATGAGCACACAATTTTGCGGGTGTCTTTTCTTTTTGGGTGTCAGTAGACAGTTTTTCTTTTGTTTTTGTTATTTTTTTTTTGCAAAAATTTCCTGGGTTTATTTTGTATTTATAAGATACGTTTTATAAAAGTACTAAAATTCGTATGAGTAATTTTTACTTTTAAACTGACCAAAGTTTAAATTTGCCTTGAATTCTATTTAAATGCTATTAATGTTGGCTTCATTTCAGTCTCCTTTTATACTAGGCAATTGAAGTGGCGTGCAATTTGTTTATTTATTCTTGATAATTAAGCTACCGATCTTACCGGGCAGCCGTAAAATCAATTTTTCTTAACAATTCTTTCATTTTCACATTTCTGTAATCCGCAGCCAACTTCACGTTTCAAAATTACAATTACAAAACAATATTTATTTATTTTCCAGTACAGACGAGAGTGTACCCTTCTCATTTCTTCTTTCATTCAACTCCGACAAACTCGTTAGTTGCCCAAGTGTAATCGCTCAGAGTAAAAGGGGATTTAATCTTATTTCTGGAAACTAAAACTAAAAATTAATTTTTCTATTTAAAAATTTGTCATTCGTATAGCCTGAATGACCCTAAATTAAATAAAAAAAATTATTTTTGAACTACAGCAAATACTTTTGTGTTTGGTCTAGAATATTTTTTTTTTTGTACCAAATTTATTTTATTTATGTCAAACAAAAGTATATTTATGTCAAATATAGTATAGTATATATATATTTGTGACAAGTAAATGTTTGTCTAGCACAAATAAACCAAATATAGTTTTAGTATAGTACAACTATATTTCTTTTAGGACAACTAAATTATTCAATAAATAAATTTCACTAACTAAGACTAATACAATTTTGATTCACGATAATTTTCACTCAACAAAATTTTGTTCCATGCAAGTATATAGTATATTCGTTTTAAATAAAATATTGTTTGACACAAACATATTTCGAATATTTCTCCCAAACAATTTGCTCTCCATACAAAGAAATAAATGTATTTGACATAAACAATTTATATTCAACACCTTTACTTGTTTGTCATAAGTACATAATACTTACTTCACTACATATTATTATCCGAAGTAGAAAAGAACTTTATTTGACACAAAAAAACTCCAACTGAATTTGTTTTATTTGTGCCAAACAACTTTTTTTCTTCCTGTACGTAATTTCAAATATATCAAAATCCATTTCAGCAGAAAATATGTGTATTTCAGCTTACAGAGATTTTGTTCTTCCCCCATTCCAATCAACTCTTTCGAAAATCCATTCGAGGATAATCTGCAAATCTTTGAAAGTTTGCAGTTTTTCAAATGATTTTTTCGTCATGCTTGCACACAAATACCAACGCTGCAATTTTTTTTCGAACAGCGAAAATTGCATTTGTACTTTTGCCTCCTGCCCGCCATCCTGCTTTGGCGTGCTGTCGGAGGTGTGAGGCGCCACAATAGCTGCTGAAATACTTGAACGAAATTGCAAGCATTTATTTTTTTTTCCTATTTATTTATTTATATATTTAAGTAGCTGGTTGTTGCTTTTCGGTTTTTGATTCTTGGTTGGTCGACCGCTCCAATTGGCAACACAATCGCAAGCTTATTATAAGCAAATAACGCTGGAAGATGCGCACAAAAGAATTTTCAAACAGGCTCACTACAATGCAGGATCATCTTTCATGCTTTTGCTTGATGTGAAAAATTAAATAAGGCTTTCCTTCTCATGAAAAATATTTACTCTAGTCATTAGAATTACTTTGAACAAGTTTAATACATTGACAAAATAATCAATAAGCCAATAGACAAATACAAACAAAAATTTATAAACAAAAGCAATAGTAAAAATTTCGAACTATAAACAAATTCGATTGATTCAATGCGAAGACAGAATTTTCGCATTCAGCATTTAAATAAATATGCTAATTAAAAGAAAAGACATGACCACAGACACGGACAGACAAACTGACCAACAGACTGACCTCAAAAGGTCCAACACATACACATACTCGTACACAAACAAACAAATATAAACACTAACGAACTTATTCTAATTTACTTAATGTGCAAGTAGTAGCCAAGGGCAAACGAACAAACAAACAAAAAACACCCTCATTCATACGTACAACACACACACACACACACACACACACACACACACACACACATGAGAGAAAGAGTCGTTTGTCAAGTGCGGAAACGGATGTCGTTCGTTGTGAATTAATTTTTAAAAGCCGCAAGCAAAGCTGTAAACAAAAGCGCCAAAGCAAAAGTCAAGCTAATTGCGTTTTATTATTTTACAACTATTTTGTGTGCGTGTGCGTGTGTGTAAATTACCAGCCACGCCCTCTCAAAGGACATACACACACACTCATTTACTGTGGTCTAATGGAAATTAGTTTGGCGCACGGTACGACCATAAAGCAGCACAAACGCATACATTGAAATGTGTTTGTCCATTTATGGCATTGTCCAGGGGCGTATTTAACTACTTAAAAACTGGTGAACACATTTTCGCGAGAACATGTCTTAAGCTAATAAGCAGTGCCGAAATCTCTCTGTCGGGTAATTAAGCGGTTAAGCAGCAGCTTAGCAAAGCCGCCGATAAAAATCATCAGTCTCGTCATCAAAAGAAAGTTGGTTAAAATCAGGGAATCATCGAACTTAAAACTTCCTATAAATATCAGTTTAGTCGGTAATAATATAAAAATGTGGCTACACTTTAAATTAACTCGTTAAATAAATTCAGTTTTATTAAAATGTTTTGCCGCCGCCGATGCAAAAAGTACATCGGCTTGAGCCGTTTAGCCGCCTTCTATTTTAACCGGCTAGGCATTTTTCTCTGCATAGTTTACGTAACAAGGCTCATTTGTGTTTGTGTTTGAGTGTGTATGTGTTGGAACCGTCCGAATGCGTGGTCAATTCCAATTTAAATTCGAGTGTCCTTTTTGAAGGATTGCCTTGTTTTTTTTTTTGTTGCTGTTTTTGCATTTGTTTTGTCATTTGATTTTTATTGCTTAATTGTGGAACAAAAAAAAATCGTATTACAACAAGTGCAACATGCAACAAATGCAATGCTTAATAAATTCAACTTGTGTGCGTGTGTTTGTGTATCTATGTGAAGGATTTGCATGTCTAAGCACTGGATTGGGTGTAAAATAGTTGAGTACAGATGAAAGCTTCAATTTAAGTGTTAAAAATGCAACCGAATAAGTTTACAAATTCCAGTTAAGCACATAAATTATCACATGTGATAAATTTATGTTTTTTACCACTTAAATGAAAATACGTTTTATTTATGTTTATGTTTATAACTTTCTTTTTTACTTAAAGGTCGCTTTTATATTCTTGACTCAGTGACGAATTATTCATACACATTTTTAGACCATCGTATACATTCAGTTTATTCTTCCATTTGTAACGCCTAAAAGGAGGCGTGGTATTTTTTTATATATGTATATATTTGTACATATATGCTTATATAAACGAATTCTGATTCGATTTGACGATGTCCGTCCATCAGTTGTTCCCGTAGTTTTTTAGATATCAATGTGTTGAGTTCGGACAAAAACTACGGAAAACAATAAATTAATGAAAATAAGTAGTTGCAGTTCAAAACAATTCATTTGAAAATAATCCGAAACTACTGGCAAAAATAGAGACACATGTCACATATATGCTACATAAAGCACATTTTCATATAAGCTTCATATAAGCTGAAAATAATTCTCTATATATTATTTATAAATTTACTAGCTTACCTACCTGATATTACCCGAGTTTTCAGTAGAAATAAGTTTGTGTTTCTGATGAAGTTTTCAACAATGAACCAACAAACTCAAATACCAAATTTCAGATTTTAAGGAACAATATTAGCTAAATTATCGAATACCTTAATTTATTTTTACAAATTTCATTTACAATAAGTGGGCGTGGTGGATTTGAAATAGTCTATTATTCTGCCCGGTACATATCTATATACGAGTATGTTGCCTATGTAGCGCTTGAAGGCTTAGGTATGGTGTTTGTTGTACAAAACAATCCGACCTATTTCTGAAAATGGGCGTTAAATTGATCATACTACGCCCATTTTTAGCGAAGTTGTCAACAGTGTCTGTACAAACTCAGATACTAAATTAGCGAAATAATCGAACGTTTGATCTTTGGGTTTGTATTAGTACTTCAGGTACTTCTTGCTTGTCTTATAACCTCTAAACTGCTTTACTTATATAGATCAGAATTTTATTTTGGAAAATACTTAAATCAGGATTATTAATTATTATTCTTGCTTGAACCAAACGTCTTCCTCATATTCAATTCTCATATTCGCAAGAGTATAAAGTCAGCGTGAGAAATAGTTTATCTTGGAATACCAAACTATATACGGGCATATACCAAGATCTTTATAAGAATCTGTTCGGTGGTTTAGACGTGAAACGCATTCAAACAAATAAACGAACAGACAGACAGACATTGCATTTTTTTAATACAGAGAAATACTGAATGTGAAATATTTAATAATAGCTATCGTACCCGGCTTTACTGATTTTTTTTTTATAAAAACAAGTTGGCGTTAAATTGAACTAACCACTCCCACTTTTGGTAAAAATGTCGATTGTGACTTTATTAAATCATATACCAAATTTACGGTTTCTAAAAAATGTTTTCACTTGATTTCATCACTTGTGGGCGTCAAAGGTGGGTGTGCCAGATTTCATATAACCCATCAGTCCATCTAGACGCTTCTCTGTACATATTCTAAATTTTGGAGAAAATCGACTTAGACAGAAATAATTAAAGAAACACAAATTATTTTATTATATTATTGTTATTATTATCGATGTGATCATAAATCTTAATGTCAAATTCTAAGAAGAAACAACAACAACAAAACTATCAATTACAGTATAAAATGAAAAACAACAAACAGAGACATTTCCCCGCGTAATTAATTATGAAAAACGATTTTCTCGATCCAGTCCAGGTAGGCAAACACTTTCGTATACACGCCGGGCGAATTAGGTGCGGCACACCATTTGCCAAACGACGTTACGCCCACAATAAACTTAACACAATTCAACTCGTGCACTTCGATGTGCAACGGACCGCCCGAATCACCCTGACAGGTATCCTTGCCGCCCGTCATATAACCGGCGCATAACTGTTTATCTATTAAGCCGTGCGGCAAACGTCGCTCCTTGTTATAGAACTGCTTGCACTGCGTCTGCTCGACGAAATTTAAAGTGACCTTTTGTAATTCCAACGATCTGGGACCCAAGATTGCGGTACGACCCCAGCCGGCTGCAATGGCCGTTGGCACTTCAATGTTCGGCAACTGCCAGAGACAAGCGGGACGCACCAGCCGTGAAAAACGAATGCGTCTGCTCAGCTTGAGTAGCGCAATGTCGTGGTAGTACGTAGCCGACTTATATTCCGGATGAAGGATGATCATCAAAATTTTAACATCTTGCTGCTCAGCCGTGGCTTGATTGAGATTTTTAGTACCCAGACGCACTATATCGGGTGGCTTTTCCATCGAGTTGATACAGTGCGCCGCAGTAAGAACGAAACGCTCACTTATCAAGGTACCGCCACACGCCCATTTGATTTCACCCGTGCCTTGTATCCAGCCTAAGGCTGCCATGTGCGGATAGTCGCCCATACGCGTCGCCTCACCGCCGACAATCAACGGTACACTGGGCACACACAACTTGCCCGTAAAGACCAGTGGCTCTCCCGTTGGTTTGATGTTTTTCGCCTCTTCGTGATACTCCTCGCACTTTTGTGCGCTGATTCGCTTCCGTTTGTCGTAGACCTTCTCGCCCAGTGGACAACAGATAACGCGAATATTACCCTGATACGTGCATATGTCGATTGTACTGCCGTGGATACGTTGTTCGCGTATCACGTGCAGACACTGATGCGCCGGTATGCAATATCCGGTGCGTCCGTCGAAGCTGCGGCGACAAAACGTGCCCACTTTCTGCTGATGGAGCGCATTCTCATTGGCCGACTGTGTGGCTCTTTCCGTTGGTTTCAACGGAGCGTCGAACTTCATGTCATCCAAATGATGGCTATCCATGTTGGTGGATGGCTGGAGAGCTTGTTCCAAGTCGAATAATTTATTCGATGCGACGGTGTATTTTGTTGTCTTAAAGTAGTGGTAGAACGCAGTATCATCTAGCTTTACACTATATGCAAAGCAACATGTAGATGCAACAATAATGACTTGGAAGAGACGAAACATTTTGTTAGGACTGCTTACTCGGAATCTCTCGAATCTCTCAATAACTTCTAAATTATCTAAAGCTTCGTCTTATTAAGTGACTAATGTTGTTAGGTTCGTCTTTCGTTTATAAACTCAGTTCTAGTAGCTCCTTAGGACTCTAGTGGAATACTAAAGAAGTTTTATTGATTTCTTGGATTTCAAAGCAAATTAAACCAAATTTTCTCAATAATCTTGAATTACAAGCTGCGTTCCAATGTTAAACAAAATCTACCTGTTCTTGTCTTCTATAGTTTTCGAAACCCAATGAACATTCAGCTTCAGCTTCAATTTCAGTTCAGGTAATCTGTTGAACACGATCTCATAATATACAGAATAAGGCAGGTAAACTCAGTGAGCATGTTAATTATGAAGGACAATTTTGGTTTCATTACAAAAATATTTCAAGTTAAATAAAACATTGATGGACTACTGAACTGAACTACACGTTTTAGTAAATTTTTATATCGAGCAACACGAGCAAGCGTGTACTTAAGGGTATATAGATCGGAGTACTTATGACAATATACTCGTATATGCAAATGATCAGAAACGAGTCGATTTAACTATGTCCGTCTGTCCATCCGTCTGTCTATTTGTCTTAAGGATTACAGCTGTAGTTTAAGAGATATCTGAAACTGAAATTTGGATGTGAGGTCTTTATCTCGCAGCGGAAGTTAAGTTCTAAGACGGGCAATATTGGACCAAAACTACTATACCGACCACCCCTTTTCCACCCCAGATCATATGCAGAATTGAACACTTAAGTAGTAACACAAATTACCGAAAAAAAAGGAAGTTATGGAATAAAAAATAACACCTCCTTATAAAAGAGACATACATACATACTCGTATAGAACATATTGTATATATATACAAAATTTTTAGTGTGTCTAATATGGTGAAAGGTATTTTAGATCGGCGTAGCCGCACAAAATGTTATCTTAATTTCGGATCGAAATGTCTAATAAGTCGCAATGCAACAACAACAAGCCACACAACGGATCAATAACGAGAAGTTGAAATTAGTTGCCATCTGCATTTGTTGTTGTTTGTTTTCCAATGACAAAAACCATTGGAAAACAAAATCAGACCGAAAAAATATCAAAAGCCAAAAACAACAACAACAACGGTTTAACATGAACACCTGCACGATGGGTCGCGAACAATATCGAGGACCGAAAAGAACGATTGTTGTTGTTGTTACATTTTGGAGCGGTAGAGCGCAAAGCAATATTAGATCAAAAAAATATGAAACAACAACAGCAACTGCATATGACGAACAGTGACAGTGTAAATTATTTGATTCATTCAAATTTAGTTGCTTCTTCAACTTGATCATGCAAATAGACGGACGAACAGAAAGACATTATATATGTACATATATAAAAAAATACAATATAAATAAGTTACGTGCTTGCGTGTTGTGTAGCAAAATTAAAACAAGACTTGCTAGATCACGAACCAGATCAAGACTACAATAGCAAGAACAAAATTAATAATAAAAAGTCGTTGAAACCGATTGTAGCTTATAATTTTTTTTTTTTACTGTACAGCAGACAAGTCTTCAATATATTATTTTGAAGAGATTCTGATTTAAATCGCATTGATGTCGGATGCAATATCTTGAAAAAGAATAAGTAAGGTTATTGTATCCAGTTCATCTAGATCCTTAAGTCAACCAAGCCGTCCACGTCATTATAGATTACTTCTGACTACGTTTTGTCGTAAGGGTTTCTATCGACATTTCAAGGCTATAAATCGAATTATTTCGTGGTTATATACTCTCAAATAAATCAATTTTAATGTAAATTGTAGTGAAATACCCCTTTCCCCTTACATTGCTTTGTACTCACATTACGATGAGAGTATTCAACTCCTATCACAGCCGCGAACGCATTTCGGGAGATTTTGTGTCCGTGTCATTCTTTGATGTGCCCATATTTAAAAATGCCACTCTACCTTTTCTACTTCGCTTTGACATATGAGAGTAAGAAAAAGAGATTAATCTTCTTAATAGCCCGTATTACGTCACAGTTTCACATCTCCATGTTGGCTCTTATCTTAAAAATATTCAATAGGGGTCAACATTCTTCTCCGCTAACATTTACGTGAGAAATCATATCAACATTATTGATTTTCTATGAGCAATATAGACAAAAAATCTGGTATTTTCACATGATTCACAATAAAATCTTAGCTGGAAGATTTAATATATATATATCCTTTCAAGCCAAATTCTATAAAGAAAACTTGTATATAAAAACAAGAAATAAATATATAACTTCCTTCGGAAGTGTTGTAAACTTGTAAAGGGAAGAGGAAAAAAATGCTTGTATAATTCTAGGCGTAGCTACAAAACGAGCGCCCATTAATAACAGTAATTGGACAAAGTAGCTGGCGCTGACTCTTATGGTACCGTTACTGCTGCTGCTGCTGCTGCTGTTGTTGTTACTGCTCGCATGTCGCTCTAAATGAGATGGCTAACTAAGCAAAACTCATTAACGCCAACTTGAGTTAATGTTGCTTACTCATACACACGCGCACGGCGCACATCATGCAACATGCAAGCAACAATTTCGCACAGACACAGACACACACGAACACAAACACACACATACACGCACACACATTTCGAAAAGAACGCCCTCCGCTGCCTAAACTTGAAAAACTCATGCATGCAAAATGAATGTGTCATAAAAGTGAACCGACCGAACGAAAGTACGAAAAAAAAAATAAATGAACGCGTAAAACACAAAGTTGCCAGACTGACCAACATTACGCGCATCCGCCGCCGCTGCCGCCGTCGCCGCCAACGAACGTTGACTACGTTCGGCTCAAGTTTTGGCGCTAACGTGTGCAAAACGGTTAAATGTAGCGCTAATAATTTCCTACATAAAATGGCGAAAAAACACGGAAAATCAGGAGTACACTTTGCTATATAAACCGAAAATGCTGAAAGCAAAAACAAGAACAACAACAAAATAAAAACAATATTTGGCACATTAGCGTCGCGGTGTGGCCTCCCTGTAGGCAGGCAAAACGTACGAGCACGCATCTTTGTTTGTGTGAGTGCTTGTTTTATTTTAGAGTAGATTATTATTCGAATATTCGGTATATTCGATATAATTAAGAATTTAACTTCGTTAATCCGAAAATAGTTAACTTCGTTAAGTTAATTTCGTTAATATTGTTTAAAAGTTAACGTCAAATTTAACGTACATGTTAAAATTTCTATAGAAAAAAAATTTAAATACACGGGAAACTTAAAAATTAAAAAAAATGTAACTTCGTTAATAAACTTCTAACTTTTAACCAGTTTGTGCCCAGCTCTGATTGTTATTAATACATCGGCCTTTATCTTTTCAAAATCTTCAGCTAAGAATTTAGCCATTCATTGTACAACTAATTAAAATTTAAAAATTTAGGATAAAAATCTCGGAACATGTTCCATGCTTAGCAATTTAAGCCCTAAGTTTTAAACCTGTTAATTTAGGCTTAAAATTTAACAGCTGATTTTTCATGTTTTCCTTTTTACATGTATAATATTTAGTAAACTTTAAAGCAGATGGTATAATTCTAAATTAGTTTAAAAGCGTTTGCATTTTAAATGCTTCTGTTACTTCAAGAGGTTACTAGAAGCCAAAACCAAATACTCACTTTTTTAGATATTCTCTTTTCTGAGAACAGAGCCGAGCGTAAATCCTCGGTTGCGGCTAGTCAGGTTGCGGCGGCGGCTTAAATTCACAGCTTTCTTCCCTGGTCTGGAATATTTAAAATTTTGAGCATTTATATTGCTGCTGCTCTACACACAGAGACAATGTAAAATTAACATTAAAATAACACTTTTTCATGTAAATATTTTTGAACTTCATTGGCTGTTTTAAGAATAAAATTTTCAGTGTTATTTATTTTATTGAGTTTTGAATTTTACAAGATCATTTACAATTTTGTCAACAGTTCATTCAAAATTTAAGTTAAAAGCCTTCTTCAAGTTAAAAGCCTTCTTGACCATGGTGATCGCTTTGCCAAATTAAACTGTTTCGATGTATCTTCGAACAGCTTTGGCAAGCAGCATAGCTACCCATTAAAGTGAAGATCAGCTTTTCTTTTTATGGATCAAGTTAAGAAACATGGCAATCTTGATCCAATAAAAAGAAAAGCTGACCTTCACTCTAATGGTTAGCTTTGCTGTTTGCCAAAGCTATATTTCATTTTTAAATCAAGTAATTAATTTTATCGGTTTTAACTTTGATTATAAAGTAATTTTTTTATCAGACTTTGGTTTTTAGAATATTCTAGACAAATATTTGTTGTTTTGTTTTGTCAACTGTTAAAATGGTCATACTTTGATCTTCAATATTACCACAGCTACTTGTTAATTCAACACTGACAATAGTTATTAAGTTTTTCAAATGGTTATACCAAAAAATACCAGTTAAATTAACACTGCATCATGTTAAACTTACATTAAAACGGTCAAGTAATTTGAACACTAAAATTTAAGGTTAAATTAAATTTTCTATGTAAAACGTGTAGATGTAAATTTGTATATTTTTTATTATATAGAACAAATGTAAAGTATCTTAAAGTATATAAACACAAATTTCCTATTCAAATCGAGCCACTCTAAAGTCTACATTTGTATGTGTATTTGTGCGCACATATATGAACATATTTTTTGCGTGTGTGTTGTGCGCTCCTAGGCCAACTTTCGCCTTTCGCTTTTGTTGGTAATCAAGGCGAAACATGCTATTTTACGTGTGAGTGTGCGTTTCTTCTTCTTGTTGTTGTTTTTTTGTTTTTTTGTTTTTCGTGCAGGTGTATGCCTATGTTGCCCTTTGGTGTTGGTGTCCTCGACTTTGTGGCGTGCTTTTTCTTGTTGTTGCTGCTGTTATTGTTGTTGTTGTTGTTAATGTTTGTGCACATGTGCTTTTGCATGGTCTTGCGTTGTTTTAGTGCAAAAGGTTTTTTACATTTTACGATGTTTTTTTTTTCCTTATGTTTTGCATTTTATTTTCTTCCATTGCACACTCTTTCTGCATTCTATTAATGTTTTTTGTAGTTGATGTTGTTGTTTTTATTGTTTTCGCCTTTTCGTTGCTACACTAAAGGTCCTTTTTAAAATTCCGCCGCCTCGTAAAAAACGAAAAATCGAGCCATTTTGTATTTGTGGCATGACATGCCAACCGTGTGCATGTCTTGTATATATTTGTATGCTTGTGTGTGTGCGTGTTTTCTGTTAAGAGTGTGTCTGTGTGTGTTTTTGTAGCCTTTGTCGGCGTCAATGTGGCATGTTCGTGTCATGCCTGCCCTTGTCTCACCTTGGCCCTGTTTATGCTTATGACCTGCGATTTAACGTGAACGGGTTATTACTTTACTTGACTTTTTTCTTTAGTATTGTTGTTGGTTTGGGTTTTTCTTGTTGTTGTTGTTGTTGTTGTTGTTGTTGTTGTTGTTGTTGTATTTATATACTTTTTATTCACAATACTCATAATGAATAATTGCACTCGTTAGTTTTGTAGACATTTGTCAAGTACACATCGGGCAAGAGGACTTTAAAAAGTCAATTTGATATAACTAATAAACGATTTCAAAATTCTACTTTTTCAATTAAAAAATATAATTTTGAAATTTAAGTTTACGAAATACTAATTTCGAAAATATATTTTTTTACCCGTCGAGTAATTCTTTAATTCGAAATCCGTTGGCATAAAATTTTGTAAATTCTGGTTAGCCTTTGATCGACCATTTCGTAAGAAATCAAACAAATATTAAATCGGCCCACCCCGATTTTGTTTAAATTTACTAGTATATACTGAACCTATATATATACAGACGAAAAACAACAAACAACTTTATGTTTTTTTAACTTCAATACCTTCAGAGTTATAGCAATTTAGAAAACAATATTTTAAATCTCTCCTCTTTTCTTGCTCATTTAAAAATTTGTAGCGCTTCAATTTTTGCTGCAAGAATCACAATATTGGTATCATTTGAAAGCAGATCCTTCAGCAGAATATAATAGGAAATTTATCGAAATATTCAAAGTAATATTACTAATATCAAAATGAAAGTATTTCTCTAACATCTCTGATAACACAACTTTAATTTTCTTATAGGTATTTGTATACTCTTGGTATATATAACTATGGTTTACATATGTATTTATTTATTTACATTTGTACCATATTGTATATATATATATATATATATATATATATATATATATATATATATATATATATATATTATAAAAAATTGAAAAAGGTCAATTATATAAAATCACCATACATACATACATACATACATACATACATACATACATACATACAGACATTTTTAAACCAAGGTTTTTGATATGAAATTTTCAAAAAATGTATGTAACAATGTATTTAATAGCATTGTAGTGTGAAAATAACATGACTGTACACTGTCAATTTCACATGATGTAGTGTTAATTTTACATAAACTCTCATGTTAATTTTAACCATTAGCAAATTTTAGCATATAGAAAATGTTAAATCAATATGATGCATTGGTTAATTAACATTAAGCTAAAACTTATGCTAGACATTTTACCACAAACAATTCGCTTAGCGCACACTTCAAAACAATTTTAATAAATTAAAATTGCAATCTATTTTCATGCTAACTTTTTGGTTAATAATTTACTTGTGCCAAATGTTTGCGAACTTATGTTTCCATTAACGACAGCAGCTAAAAGTATGCAATACAAAACCTATCCAAAGCAATATGCGAGTGTGCCCTTAAATCAGACATTTTAACATTTAACCATTTTCACATTTTTACAATTTTACAATTTCAAAGTAAACACAACAACTTTTTCGACTTTTTCTACAATATCAACTAATTTTTTTTTTCACTTGCAGTGTGAGCCCGGTCTGGGCGCCAGCGTAATGTACAATCTACTCTACAATAAGCCACAAAAACTAATGTTACTGGCTGGATGCAGTACAGTTTGCACCACAGTTGCGGAAGCGGCCAAAATGTGGAATTTAATTGTGGTGAGTGCATAATTAAAAACAAATAGAAACGAAAACGAAAGCGAAAACCGAAAATTCCAAAAGCGATGGCGAAAAGTTTTTGTTAATAAGGTAGCAAGAAACAACAACCACAACAAAAAATATAGTTGTGCGAATTTTAAATTAACCTAGACAAATAGTAAAACGCAACTGCAGTTATGATTTTTAATTAATAATTTCAAAATGTGAGGCATGCTTACAGGCGCGATGCTGCACGCCAAATTGTTATGTTTAAACTTTTTGCAATTCAATTAAAAGTTATTTGAGAACAAACGCAGCAAGACAATCAATTTTAATAATTAAAAATATAAAGTAATTATGTTCTTAACTGCAGGTAAAAGAGCATAATAAAGCATAGTTTTAGGCATATTATTTTGTTAAGCGCGTCTTATTGATAATTATAAATTGAAAACAAGTTTTATGGAACATTTATTAAATGAATAATTCGTTCAAAAGATTCTAAAAATAAAGTGAAATAAGATCAGCAACGATAAATTGCAATCCATCCTAAAAGTATGCAACGGCAAAAATGTCAACTACAATTATGAAGCAGCTAATAAATAAACACGAAAGAAGTATAGAAAAGTTGAAAGAATATTTTGGTAGATTACAGCAGAGAATAGAAATCAGTGCTGCTGTTTCTGTTAAGCGAAACAAAGGCCAAGTGCGAACGCGAACAAACAGACAGATAGACAGACAGACAGAGAAATAAATAAACAAGTCAACAGACAGTCAGCCAGCCAGCCAAATAGCGAACCGGATGTATAAAAAGCAGCAAATCCAAAACATCAACAGATAAATCCAAATTGCAACAAAAACTGAATACATAAAATAAAATGAGAAAACAAAAAATGTGTAAAATTTACAGGAAAAGCTGACGGAGAAGTTGTAACACGAACAGGAGCGGAGCGAAGTAATTTTTTCGCGGTGAATTCATATAAAAAAACGAAATTTAAGAAAACATTTTAGTCATAATTAAAATTATAGTTGCAAGTATTTGCATAATATATGCGATCATCAAATAAGGAATTTGTTAAATAAACACTGATAAAGTGTTAATTTAACATGATGTAGTGTTAATTTAACATGATATAGTGTTAAATGAATTATTATATTAAATTCAATCATTACAAAAAATAAACATTCATGAAGTGATAATTTAACATGAAGTAGTGTAATTTTAAAATGATATAATGTTAAACAAAACATGAACTTTTATATCAAATTCAGTTACTTTAAAAAAATAACATCAGTATAATGTTAATTTATTATGATATAGTGATAAATTAACTCTTTTTAATGTAACATGTCAATGATTTTGCAAAAAGCAACACGACAAAAAGTCTTAAATTAACATCGGATCTTATTAGCTCAACATTTTCAATTGTTAAATACTTAGAGAATATGTCAAGACAGGTTGTTGTAACATGTTACTTTGAGTTGAAAAAGATTAACGTAAAGAAGTATTAATTTCATGTTAAATTTACATGATTTATACTCTGTGTAGTCGCCAGAAGTCTCCATAGGAACCTTTAATCAAAATACTAAAAACCTTTTATTGTAAGTAAAAGTAAAAATTTTGAATTACAAAAAATCTTTTCAAAATTTCCTAAATTTAAAAAAAATGACTTTTTAATATACTCGTTTAAGTAAAACTAAATGAGAAATGTATGCAAGCTTTTTGAATAACTAAAATTAAGGTTTTAGTATTAAAACCCGATTGAAACAAAACGAAATCTTTTCATAATCCGAAAAATTTAAAACGTTCATATCAAAATCCGATATATCCAAGTTCCATGTTTTATTTTCTATGCGAATTATTTTACTTGCTCCGCTCCCGCTTTCGAACGCTGCTGATGCTGATGATTGCGAATATTTTTCTCGGTTATCTGTTAGCGTTGAAGTCTTGTTACAACTGTCAGTTGGTTGCTTTACGTAATTGGTGTTGTTTTTGTTTTTGCAAATTTGTTCTCTTTTTTTTGTGCACACATACATAAATACATAAGTGCGAATAGTTGCTGATATTGGTCCGTCGGAATGTTCCAAAAGTTGCAACTGTTGATTTAACAATTAACAAAGTTGGAGTGGAGTGAAGTCGACTCAACTTGACCACTGCTCCGGGAAATTTTTACACAACTATTTTAAGTAATCAAATCAGCCACACGTGTACACGTGTAGATCTTTGTTTTGGCTTGATTTTCGTTTAATTGTGGTAAAACAGAAAAATCAGTTCGAAAAACTGTTTCGTAATATTTATATTATTCATAGTGAAACATTTTTGATTAAAGACTATTTTTGAAAATACAGTCGGGTCTGGGTATAGTGAACACCCTAATTTTTAAATCGAGTACTATAAATAGTGAACAATCGAAATGCTTTTCAAAATTCGTTTCACTATTTGGAGTTTAGTGAAGAAAATAGCAATAAAAAACACAAAAAAATAAAACTCTACCGACGATGCTGGTATAGAAGCACTGCGAAGTCTACGTGAAAAAGCAGTCCAAAAGTCAACGCGGATACAGTGAACAGTTCTCGCAATAATTAGTCTCCTATATCCAGACGCGACTGTTTCATGCAAAAAGATGACATGATTAATGTTTATATAATATGACTCTTGTTTAAATTGTAAAGTCTTCGACAGCTTATATGTAATACTTCTATATTGCGACTGTTATTAAGGAACATTGTCGCAACATTACAGTACAGAGAAAACCAATAGACGAATGTAACTTCATTGACAATTGAACAGTGCGGGCATTGAAAACATTCTCAAAAATTACATTTTGTGAAAAAGCAATAAACTTTTCTACGACCATGAACAAATTGAATAATTATTTGAAAACGAACTATTAAATGATTCAAGAGTTCATTTTTGCCAATATTTCATTGAATTTTATTTAGACATAAAGTTTGAATTTTTTTATCGCCACTGGATTGATCTGACAGTTTCTTATGTGTGTTAGTTTACAAATATACACGTATTCAAACACAAATACAATATTTCTGATAGGCTGTGTTCTTTTGATTTTATAATGTTTTCACATTGAGAAAATATGTTATTGTTAATAGAGAATTGTTACATATTTGTTCGGAAAACTTTTGATGACTGGTTATTGATATGGGCCAAATAATATTGTATATTATGTATGTATATATTTATGAACATTATATATATTAAACGTGCCTAAGTCCGATAAGAAAACTTAAATCTAAACTTTGTTCTTCGCATATGTACTAAATGGGGTGTTGACGTTTTGGAACAGTATTGAGTATGGACAAAAAACGATTTTCGTTCTTTTATAAAACATTATTTTTTGAGAGGCAAAACGCCGAAGGAAACAAAAGAAATGTTGAATTAATATTATAGTACTGGTGATCCTTCAGATTACACAGTGAAATATTAGAATCAAGAGTTTTGTGGTGACCGAAACTCCAATGTCGATGAAGTTAGCAGCGACAGGCCCTCCGATGCGGTTACACATGAAAATTTAAAAAAAATTCACCTAATGATGTTGGACGACCGGAAAGTGACAGTGTGCGAGCTAACAAATGCCACAAGGATATGACGTGCGCTCAGAACTTAGAGCGCACACGCCATATTTTGGGCGAGATTCTGCAGTTGAAAAGTTTATCATGCCGCTGGGTGCAGCGCATGCTGACTCCGCCGGCACACAAGAGCATCGCAAACATGGCTAAAATCGACGATTTAGGGCACCAATTGATTACTCATCGACCCTATTCGCCGATTTAGCACCTTTGGACTATATATTGTCTGTTTCCAAACCTCAAAAGATGGCTCATCAATTAAAAATGTAGCACGCTCGAGGAGATCATCGACTCCGCGGTGGAGTATTTTGTAGACCTTCCGAAAAATTACTTTTCGGACGGGATCAAAAAGTTGGAAAATCGCTGGAATAAGTGTATCGACCTAAGAAACTTTGAATAAAATCAAGGAGGCTACTTTTTACTCCACCTAGTATGGCTCACTGACCGCTTTGTAAAATTCAATAATCGCCAAATAAGGTTCACCCTAAAGAAACATACGAGCATGGATAATTGATATACTAGAGATAAAAACTCAAACGCAATAAAATGTAAATAGTTGAAAGTACCTGCTTCCGCTTCGATAACTTTTGCTACTAAACAATTCAATTCTATTTCAATAATATTTATTTTAAATACCATTAAATGTTAGAAAATAAATATTATTCCTTTTTTAAATAGTGGACAATATTATTTTTAGCAATAAAATATGTAAAAAAACACGAATAAAAAAAAATGTCCTCATAAAATATTAAACTACATTTTGCTGCAGTGAACAACGATTTTAGGTCGTGCTTATCAAAACGTAAAAATTTAAAATTAAAAACAAACAAAAAATAAAAAAAGCCTGCATAAAAAACTAAATTAAATTGCATGTCAGAAAAAAAGAAAAAATTTCGCAATTTAATGAATAATTATTTGTTGGAAAAAAAATTTATTAACATAAAAGCAATTTAAGCAGAATTCAAAGTGGAACTTTTTTTTGCCACTCTCGAATAGAGAAGAAATATTAATAAATTTAATAAATGCATTTGGATAAAAAAAATAACAATGGAATAATTTAATGAATTACTTTAACCTTTCAAATGCTTTACAAAAAAAAAAGAAAAACCTTTTAAACTTTTCATTTAATTAGTGCAAGCGTGTGAGAGTGCAAAAGCATTGCAACGCTTGTGCTTCTCTGCTTTTTCCTCTTTGTCTTGTAAGTTGTTTCTTTCTTTTTCTTATTTTTTAATACATTTTTACAACATATCCTTTTTCAGCTGTGCTATGGTGCCTCGAGTCCTGCTCTCTCGGATCGTAGTCGTTTTCCCACATTATTTCGTACACATCCCTCCGCCACTGTACACAATCCAACTAGAATTAAATTAATGAAGAAGTTCGGATGGTCACGCGTGGCCATTTTGCAGCAGGCCGAAGAGGTCTTTATATCGGTAAGTGTTTCACTTTTCGAAGATTTAGGAAGGTATTTGCTATGTACCAAAACAACAACAAAATTATAAACTTAAAAATTAACAATTACTTTAGATATTTAAAATCGGGCCTACACTGCGTATGAGTATTCCTTTAATTGTGTTATATATATTAAATCAATTTAAATGGCTTTTAAAAGGCGTAAATTTAAGTTTTCAAAAATGCTTAAAGCTTTTAAGCCTTTTATGAATATAAACTTTCAAAGTTTTAAAACTTACTAAGTTTTGGCAAGACTTTTTTAAAAAAATTTAATATGTATCAATTTTATGTTACATTTAAGTACAGGTTGAGTTTAAATAACAAAAATTCAATCTGTTGAATATATGTATAGGAGAATATCCGCTCTTTGCCATGTCTACGAACAACAAAATATGTTTTTGATGTCGGCCAAAAATAATTACATAAAAAAATCCCCCTCATCATTAAGAAAATAACGTGTCAAAATCAGGCAACATGCCGGAAACTGTTAATAAGTTTATTATTTGCGCCTGGTAAGTGATGCGGTTTATGCTTGGATATTGTGGGTGTGTGTGTATGTGTGCGTGTGAGTGTGTATATTGCTGTGTTTTTGGTTGTGTGTGTGCTTGCGTGTCTTCATGCCAGCAAATGGCAAAATCAAAGCAAACGCATCAAAAACACTTAAACACCGAAAATGAATATTCACATTAAAATTTACCACAAAATCGAACAAAAAAATTATATATACACATATATAATGCATATAGTTACATATATATACGTGTATATATAAAAAAAATGGCAAATATTCGACAAGCAATATCGAAAGAAAACAATTTTAGGTGTCGACAAATATGCGCCATAAAAGACAGGAAAATCACAGCGTGAAATGCGTTCGCAGCTGCTGATGATGAGCGTCGAGTCGTCGTCGTCGTTGGTCGACCATAAAAGCGCCGCCGGAGACTGAAAGCAGCAGGCAGCATACAGTGGAAGAGCAACAGCAGCAGCAGCAGAAGCTTTTTAATGACAGTTAACATGCCAGCGACAAGCGGAAAACGCAACTAAAGCAAGTGAAGCAAAAAGCAGCGGGATACAAGGAATTTATGAACTTATCTTAGGTTATTTATGTGGATATGGTTGAATGTGCTTGGCGTTTATTTTATGCAAAGTCTTTACTGGTGTGCTTTAGTATTTGTTGCACGGTGTGAGTGTGTGTGTAAAAATATTTTTATGACTGCGAAAACAAAACTTAATAAGTTTGACATCACTCACTACTCGTTTAAAAGACTTGTTACTCTCTGTTAAATGGAAATGGAAAAATTATTCAAAAGTAACTTAAGTTGTTTTTAAAGCATTTGCAAATAGTAGAAACAAATTTCAATGTATCTATCTAAATAATTGATGAATCCAACTTACAAAGCCTTTAAAATATTTCTTCTCATCTATTGGGCAGTTAATCTTTGGCGTGCACTACTCTACTAACTTTGTCTATATATAATCTTTAGAAATATGTTCTCTCTTTCATCAAGAAAAGATATAACAATATAAATGTGGTCAGCGATTATTTAACATTGTTTTTTTTTTATATCCATACAGATTTTTTATATGATACAGATTGATACAAAAAAACTTTTTAATGTTAAAGACAAACTTTTTCATATTTTTTTTCTTAAAATTTTTACTAATTTTATTAAAATTGGTCTAAACTACCTGACCCAATCTTAAATAAATCCAATTTATTAACAATTGAATTGCAGAATCATTCATAGCTATCCCAGCTTTTAAGATAGCTGCTTTAAGCTCTTTTAGTGAATCGCATTGCTCTATAGAATTTTATTTAAACTTCGGACTTATGGGCCAATCTAAAAGTAGAATATATTTTGGTCCAAGGACATCGTCTAGTAGCTCTAATGTACTTATACATCGCCGAATTTACTTTAAATGATGGAAATCAAATTGGAATCCTTCCCCGATACCCAGTTCCAATCCATACCTTACCATAAGTAGGGCAGCTAAATTTATATCGATTTATCGCTATTTTTGTTCCAAAATCGATATTTAAAAAACGATATAACAATGCTATCGACATTTTTTAATCAACACATACTGCCAAGAAACCTTCATTAATAATACAATACAAGTCAAAACAGTAATCCGAAAAGTCTGTTCTCTTGATTTTGATTAAAAAGACAACAACAATGAAGTTATATTTTTTTGATGTTAAATAAAACATCGATATTTTAATATCAATACTTCTTTTCGATATATCGAGAAATCAATATTATTCTATCAATTACAATACTAGCAATGTTTTTTTGGTTTTTGTTTTTGCATCACAAGCCATGAGCGAACCTCTTTGAAAATTGCGTGGCGGTCTGAAATTTTATATATTAATTAATATTAATTATTTTTATCGTTATATATATAGTATATTCTGCCATTCTTCATTTTAAAATTAAAAACTTTCAGCTAAAATTCACGCGGAAGAAATTTAGGCAAATGCATATGTAACTTTATTCTTCCTGGAAAATATGTACTCGCCTACAAATAGAAAAGGTTTCTGTATACAATTTGCCATGGAAATATATGGTAAATAAGCATTTATAGTAACATAAATACACATTAAGTACACATGCGTATTTATGTATGCATTAGGTAAGTAGTTTGATTGGCAAATAACGCACACGCTAAAAGCAAATTCGAATTCATAAACAAAGTTTTTGGAAGGAACTTAGGCCACTGAAACACTCGCACACACACACACACACACAAACACACGAATACACACAAATATAGTTAGAGATGTGGTTTCTGCAAAGGTCACATCACATTACACAAACACACCCACACACACACACACACATACCGACTAGAAAACATGCGCAGCAGTTATTGGAAGAAATATTAATTATGCACTTGGCCAAGTTAAACACACTTCAAAGCCAAATTTAATGTCAACACGACTACATATGCAAATATATACTCATACATACATACGACTTAACATAGCAACGATGCTATTTCAATGATAGACGGAGAAAATAGACACGCAGACATAGATAGAAAGACAGACAGACAGACAGACAGACAGACAGACAGACAGACAGACAGACATACAGACAGACACACAAAACGAAACGATTCTCTGTGGTTTTTATTTACTTTGAGCCAAATTTATTGTGAATGCTGCGGCTAAGTCATATACACGGAGAATTTTCACAAACAGATTTTCAACACTTTGAATAAAATTTTCTTTAAAAATTCACTCTTATGTTAATTTAACATGATGCAGTGTTCTATTGACAGGATGTAGTGTTTATTTAACATGAATTGTAATATTAAAATCAGTCAATTTAAAAAATACCATTTATAAAGTGTTAAGTTAACATGATATAAGGTTAATTTAACACGAATTGTAATATTAAATTCATTTATTTAAAAAATTTAACATTAATTTACATGCAAAAATGAAATTTTTTTAAATAAAACATTTTGCAAAATTAAAAATGAAAAGTGTGTTAATTTGATGTCGAATTAACTTAACATGAATTTTAATATTAAATTTAACATTAAAATAATGTTAAATAAACATGAAATAGTGATAAATAAGCACTCCCGAAGGTAGCGTATCAGCACGACAAAAAGTCATAAATTAACATTGGACCCTATTAGTTTAAAATTTTCAGTTGTTAAAATTTGTATCTGATAACTAAAGAATATGAATAACAATTAAAATTGTATTTTTAACAAGTTCATTAACGTTGAAAAGTATTAACCTGGTGTTAAATTAATGTGTTAATATAATGTTAGTTTTACATGATTTTTTTTTTCTGTGTGTACTATTGCAGACGTACGTAAGAGGCGATTTTAATAATAATAATTTAAATAATAACCACAAATAATTAATTACACTACTTGTGATTTGGAAGCATATCGTAAAATATTAATTAATTTTAAGACGAAACCAAATTTCCGGCATTTAATTTGAACGATTTGTTTGCGTGGCTTGGTGCGTATGATTAACTTCAATTCAATTACATGCATGACTTGAATTACATTTTAAGATATAAATGCAATAAACTTCTACTTAATACTATTATAAACTAAAGGAGTTTTCTATTTAATTGTTTAACAATCAAATTACCGCAGAAATATGTATATCGAAAAGAAAATATGATTTCTTTATTCTGTATAAAATTAATAATAATAATAAATAAAAATTTTGATTTAAAAACTGACACACACACAAAGAAATTTCTTGGCGTTAATTTGTTGGGGAAAGTTTTTTTCGAAAAATAATGCCAAAGCAAAAAATACGCTTTCGCGAAAAGCAAATATTAAATCACGAGAAGCGAGAGCGAAAGAAAGAAAGGAAAAACTGTCGTCATAAATTATTGTCAATTGAAAATGACTGCAAAACTAAATTTGCGCTGCATTTGCATTTACACCACCTCCACCTTCCCTACCCACCCCACCACTCACACATACAAACATAGACACATACACACTGTAAGCGATATTTTCCGGCGTTACGAGAGGATTTATGTTTTATGCACAAGTATCTATATATAACCGCCCGCTTCAAACCCGTTTTCGCTTTTTTGCTATTCCTTCTCCATTGTCGTCATATTTTTTCCATCGTCTTCACTTTCTTTTTTGCTTAATTTTATATTTCTTGCGGGCGAATGTGTTTTGCATATGAATCGTTACTGCTGCGCATAAATTATCCACTCACGCAAACACCAACACACACTATACTGACTCTTATACGTACGAGTACATTAAAAAAAAGTTTCAAAAAGTATCGCCGGGTAATCTTTCATTTAGCCGCATTTTTTCTCAGCTCCTTCACATATAAGACATTGCAAAAAAAATCTGAAAAATTATCATCGATCTAACCGACAAAAAATTATGATGACAAAAAAAAATGAACAGATAGACAAACGCGCACACAAAGGCGCCCAAGCGAAGATGACAAGATCGACGGAGCTTTTCGTGCTCATAAACCATCTTAAGTGGTTTTCGCTTTGTTATCAAGACATCTATCTAAACAGAATATGCACCACTTAGTGTGACATACGGATGTCACGAAAAAACTATTTCTGCCTATGGTACCGCCCGATACTTTCGCGCTTGTAAATTTGTAATTTCACTGTCAAAGTCAGTAGCACAATTTTAGGCGCACATAAACTGCAAAACTTTGTATCATAATTCAAATAAAATTATACAAAAACAAAAATTTCACAATCAGCTAAAACGGAAATTAATAAAATGACGGTAAGTTGTTGTTGCGTGTATCAATGCGTGAAATCAGGAACCTGGCATAAAAAGAATTTAGCGATGCCGCCCGTTTATCCGGGTAAACTCGTGTTGAACCTCTGTAGAGAGGACAAGTTTTAAGATTTTAATTGTTTATTTTAAGGTTTTAGTTTTTGTTTCAGGTGCCTCCCAAGGGCTAGTATTTAGACTAGCTTCCCCAGAGTCTATCTCTGGATATATATTTATATCGGGATAGGTGATTTTTTAGTTAATTTTTCCTTAGCTTATGATGAAAAGTATAACTCGATCCTAAACCTTCGAGCTAAAACAAAAAAAAAAACCGTGATTTAATAGCTAGCCAAGATCTAGCTTTAACATTTTTAATAAAATTATTATCTTTAATAATTTGTTAACCGCAGCGAAATGGAGAATTTAAATGGAAGGAGGGGAATAGTTATTGTCCTATTTTGCTCATCTTTAGAATATCACATACAAAATTTTATATAATTTTATTTATTAAACTACGGCTATTATAGAAGGCGCAGGCATAAAGACAGTTAAGAAAAGAGAAAAAGACAAACAGTCAGACAATGGGACAGTCGGACATCTTTAAATCGTCGTCTAATTTGTATTTCTGTAACCTCGCTGACGCTGTCCAGTTTTTTAAAGTTCGCGGTACGTGTTTAGTACCCCTGCCTAGGCACTCATATAGGAATCATCTGGATTCTTCTTGTTTGCAATTTCGACATGTGTGTTTGTGGGACCATTAATTTTTTTTAGATTGGTCTCCCATCGGCCAATGACCGGTTGTAGTTAACAATTTCCATTTTTGCCTTTCTTATCGAGTTTTCTGTTCTTGATTGAGAATATCTTGTCTAGATTTGTTGAGCTATTTTACCTGTAAGAGCTTTCACTCATATTATTTTTTCCAGTTTTCCAAATTATAGATAAAGTTTCCTTTTAATAGAGATGTGTGGCCAACCAAAAGCTACCGCCTCGTATTCGCTAAGGGATGCTACTCCGATTGTATTTTTTATTTGTACGCAATAATTTTTTACTTGTGACAAATAAATCCACTTATTTGAGGTATACCTATGTTTGACTTGAACTTCCAGGAAAACAAATATGCCAGCTTGAAAAAAATTTTAATAAGGCAATGAAATTCCACGTCGAATAATACCAAATTTGATTTATGAAGTTCTATTTAAGATAACCTTGTTGAATAAAATATTCTTTCAGATTAGACAATTACATTCTGGTCTAAAATATCTCAAAAGCTACAGAAAATAGAGATTTTATCTATATCATATTTCTTAAGCCAAATTCATTTAAGAAGACAATCTATTTTTTTTTTCAATAACTACAAAATGAAATTATATTCAACTTAATAGTATAATATAAACTTTCGATGATTACACACTCCGAGTAATTCTATACCAATACCAATGCCCAATAGTCGACAAACTCGCATTTGACTCCAGAGTTGACGAACAAAAATCGATAACGATTAAAAGCAACAGACAGACAGATGCCAAACCGGATGTTTACTTTTGAGTCGGATAATTTTGGCAGTTTATAGCCAGACAGCCAGGAAAGGAAGTGCGGAAGAAAGCTTTGCGAGCGCGCCTTAAAGTGGAAGATGATTTGCATTTGATTGACAGCGCTAAAAGCGGTACACATCGAATGTCAGGCATGGTAGGCATCATTAGTCTTGCTTCTGTGTATTGGCATGTCTATGTTTATAGTTGTATCTGTTTGTGTGTGCGTATGTGCGTTTCCCAGGATATAAACAAAACAAGCAAAATTTGATGTACTCTGCCCAGCCACACACATCAAAATAAAAATATAAAACTGGCAAACACTGCCATTCATTTCATTAAGGCCAATCAAGACTAAGCTTAAGCAAATCTTCATAACTCTTCAGTTGATGTAGTATACATACCAGAAAGGATTTTTAAAAGCCAAGTTGACAATTTATATTCATTATCAAAGTATCAGCTGATCTTGATTTTATGAACAGCACTGTATATAGTTCGAAAGTATGTTTCTAGTGTATGTGAAAACATTGGGTGGGTGGTATGCTGCGGCAATTATGTTAATGACCTTTTTATGTACGTATGTTTGTATGTATGTGTGTTTGTGCGTCTCTGTGTGTGTATGTATGTATTAGAGTCTGTTGCGGGTCAATGATTTGCTGTCATGCTGTTTGATGAAGGTTTTGATAGATTTTGACAGACCGGTTGCTGTCAAGGTATTTGCTCAAGAAAAAAAATAGTATAGAAACGTACTTGAAAGAAAAATTTTATCATATTTTGTTTCAAGTTTTATATATATGATGAGTGTGGATTACATGAAACCATTGAAACCAATATTTTGTTTGAAATTATTTAAAATTTAAATAATTTTTTTTATATTTTTAAATTCATTGAATTCGATGTCAACGATTTTTTGACTTGCTGACTGCGATCGATTTGATGACAAAAACTTTTTAATTGGAACATGTTTGCAACAACTTTTTTACAACAATGACTTTTTGACGGCAACGACTTGCTGGCTGCGATCGGTTTGATGTCAACGACTTGCTGGTATCTACTTCTAAACGAATTTTTCATAACAACGACATTTTTGACTGCAACGACTTGTTAACAACAATCGCTTTGATGACAACTTCTTTTTGATTACGAATTGTTGGTAACGACTCTTTAACAACGACTTTTCGGTAACGACTTGTAGATAACGATCGGCTTGATGACAATGACTTTTTGAGTACGATTTGATAGTAATGACTTTTTAACAATGACGACTTGAAGATAACCATTTATTTGATGACAAGGTCTTTCTAATAACGACTTATTGGTAACGAATATTTGGCAACGACTTATTTACATCTACGACTTTGCACAAAAACGGTTTGTTTTGTTGTTAACGACCTATTTTATGACAACGACTTTTCGAGGACCTATTTTTAAAAGACGAATTATTTGACCAACTGAATATGAATTTGAAAAGTACAAAAGAAAATATTAAAGAAAATTGCATTGAAGAAAATTTACTCGAAGTTCATTAAAATGTTGTTCTCGCATTTGTCAGAGCAATTGAAAGAGATTTGCATATGCCTTTGAGCCAATCGATGGCTCTATTTCAGTGCTCAAACATATCCACGTCCATATTCATTTACATTTTCACATCCTTTCATTCGTCTCCTCAAATTATCCTGTTTGCATAGCAATTTTCTAGCCATTTTTTTCGTGCTTCTTCGAAGGGCAAAAAAAAAACCGTTTTTGCAAATGCATTCCCCCAAATGTTGTTTTTTTTTTTTTGTTGTTGTCTTCGTGATGAACATGCCAAAAGCCCTGCACAAACACGGGTACACTGTGTCCAATTCGGCCGCAAGTGGTTTATGAATCCAGAGACACTGGGCAAAAGCACACGGACGGACGAGTAGGACGAAAGGACGACCGAAAAAAAAACGTCATCAGCATTGAAAAATGTTTACAAACTCATTTTGAAAGGAAAGCTCTTTGCACATATGCAGCGGGTCGACAGCAGCGTATGTCGTCTTGTCCTTTTGCACGTCGAACTTCTGTAGAGAACCATTAGGCATGCTTTTATCTTTAGCGCCCAAGTGTGGTGGCGCACAGTGCAGCGTGATCTTATGTCAAACAAATATTTTCCGAATTTTAATTTAAATCAAATATCTTGATTAAAATTTTGGAACTTCCCATTACTTCCCCTTAAAACGTTTCTGAGTTACGGCGGTGCGCGACAAATTAATCTAGCCACGCCCATTTTAGATGAAGTTGTCGAAAGTGACAATACAAACACAGATACATTTAAAATTTTTAGGTACATTATTAGCTAAATAATTGAAGATTTTCATTTAATTCTAAGATTATTGGCGTGTTATGGGGGCGTGGCATTTTTTTAATGTTTTTTCTCTTCTTCTCGGTTCATTCTTATGCCATATCGCTTTATGTTCCTTAGTCTGCCAATAATCATATCTTATAAACCTAGAAATGGTATCGAGATATCGAACTTAAAATGAATATCTTGAGAACTAATCGAGATATTGGGTTGAGAAGTTTGCTGTTATGCGTGCGACTAACTGAATAAATTTTAAAAATAATAACGTTTAACGTTTTTATATCTATTATTGTTGTACCTCTTTTTTATATCTTTTTGTTTTTATCGCTTGTCGCACTGTGCAGCGTTGCTTGAATTCAAATTGAAATTCGATTGAAAGGATTTCGCCTCGAAATGCCAAAGCACCGCCACGACGGACTGGCATGCAACGAATAAAACGAACGAAATGTGTCCTAACTATGTGAGCGTCCTATTTTGCTATCTATCTATCCATGTGTGTATGTGAGTGTCAGTGTATGTGCGTGTGTGTGTTCGTTCACGTTGGCGTATGTGTCCCTTTTTTAACGCTGTTTTACAAATTGCGCCGCTCTTGTATTTTTTTTACGCTTTCCACTCAGACTGAGTAAAAAAAAAAATAAAACCAAAAACTTTGCAACAAAAAATTCTCACTGAAGTGCATTTTTCTCTTTCCTCTTCTTTGTTTTCGTCTTTATTGTGCCTCGATTGCATTTGGCATTCAATAAGGATTTAAGGATTTCAACTTGAGTGCCTTTTCCGTTCTCTCGTTTTCTTTTTCATATTTTTTTTTTGCCTTGCCTTGCTTCTGGTGTCATAGGTCATTCGATTCCGGTCGTTCCGTTTGAGTTTGTGTTCGCTGGCGCCAAGAGACATTTGAGCGTTTGACAGGTTTAAGCGTTAAATAAACCGTTCATGACATGTTTCAAGCGGCGGCCAACTCTTCGATAGGTTCCATTTTCCGGCCTAGATGAGATCAAGATATGTTTTTATATATGAGATTGTATCTGAAAGTTAAAGCAAATAAATTTTAATTTTATTTTTGCGTATAATATCAATCTAGATATGTCCGTCCGTCAGTCATCGTTTCTTCTTAACACGATAGCCAGATAACTAAATTGGATATTTTAGTATACAAACTATTTTAAATAACTAAGTAATCTCATTAGAGTGGTCCAAGATTTATGAAATTATATATAGAACCAGCCTAATTTGATTCTGAACTATTTGTTTAATACAATGAAAAACTTAGCTGAATCAATTAATTGAATAATTTCAATTAAAATTGTTATACTTTATATTATAATTTCAAACTCCAATAAACCAACTTCCGGCTTATCGCCTGTTCACACATACCAACACATTATTACATTTACATGGACTTATTAGCCCGTAAAGGCAGTTCCTTATCTTGATGAAGTATTCATGAAATTCAATAGAAATTAACTGTGAATTTTAATCAAATTTTATTGTTTTTGTATTCATTAAAGCTAACACAATTAAAGCAACGACAACAACAACAACGACAACTGCACCAAAGCAATTGTAATAACAACAAAAAGAAGAAAACAATAATAATAATAGCAATTAATTTAACATGTCTGTGTATTTACTAAAAACAAATACCAGCTAACTAAGTACACGTATACATACTCGTACACACATATATAAATGTGGCAGAACAAAGCCAAAATTTGATCAAGTCGTATATTGTGCATCTATACAAAATTAGTTTATTGTTTCGTCATTGTGCAATATCAATACGAGAATGCAGTGCAGTCATTGTGCATTTGTGCAATTGTGTGAGTGCATACTAAAGAAAGGGTTTTCGTTTTTTGCATGTCATTAAACAAACAAACAAACACAAATGCAAATGTGAAGAACATTTAATTGCACAAATATTTAATGAAACTGAAATTTTCATTTGAATTTTTCTTGAAAACGTTTTATACAGAATTACAAACAAAATTGATTTTTTTTATACACATATACATATATTTGAGATACATTTCCATCAGTTAAAGAAATGCAATTTTATCTCGTGGTATTTTTTTAATTTCATTTTTATTAAATATTTGCTATCGCTCGAAAGAATTGTTCTTCGAAAACATAATTAAATTCATATACGAATAAACTCACAAGAGTTCGCTTGGTTGGCAACACTGAGTGAATGTTTATTAAATGAAAAAAATCCAGATGATTTAATAAAGTATTGTGATTTTTCATTTTAAAGCCAACACAAAGCTACTGCGAATAATTCATTGACTTCACAGCAAAAGATTCGATTTTTCATTGTTCAAGCCTTTGGAAATATTTAAATGAAGCCAAATAGCATATACAAAGATCCACTGCCTCACAATTGATCCGAAGATTCTAGGAATTTTCAATCTCTATAGCGAACGAATCTCGCCCTTAATTTTCCACTAATGACTTAACTGTGACTCTTGTGAAGTCCAACATTGATGAAGATCCAAGATTGAATCAGGAGATGATTGCAAGGATTGAAGGAACTAAAATTTATTGATGGGCTTTTATGCGAGAATTTATCGATCATTTTGTATATAAGAATAATTCAGCACGATGGGTTCTTTGAACTTTAACTGATGTCCAAACTAATTTTGATGCATTGGTCAGTGCATTAGCATTAAACAAAAAAATTTCAATAATGAAATGGATATTTCAATGCAATTGAAAATGTAATGATTATATACATTTGATTACACTTTCAGTATAATTGAATAAGCTAATGATAATTAAATGCACAAGTCATTATAACTGAAAAGAGTAATGATAATAAAATGTATATTTTCATTGTAATTGAAATGAAGTAATGAAAATTTTTCATATATAAGTATAAAAGAAACACGAAAAGTAATGAAAGTTTGTATTTTAGCATTGATATTTTCAATTCAGTCAGCATTATAATTGATCGCTTTTGTTTGTTTAAAGGGTTTGCAATTGTCTTTTTCTTGGAGTCTCCAATACGACTTATTCCTATATAAACTAAGTAATCCAATTTTTATTCAATCAAACATTGTCTTAACATTGTGTATATAAAAAATAAACAGCAAAACCATCTTAAGTAAACATTTCTTAAAACGCACAGGAACCCTTTTATGTCTTTAGTATCTGCTGTCGTTTATCTGTTGGTTTACTCGTATACGTTCGTACTTATTTTTAGCATGTTCCTTAATGCCTTAAGCAGGTAACAATAAATTCAAATTTGCGCCGAGTATATATCTACGTGCAGATATATATAGTATTAATATATACGACATGTACATATGAAATGTTTATGCAAATCCATCAGATGGGCTCAGCTGAGCTGAGAATTAAAACGCACGTGTCTCGCTCTCCTCCTAACCAAATTCAAAGAATTCTGACGAATTCCAAGCCTCACTCACGACAGCGCTGCCTCATCGCTTGCCGCATCTCGTGGATGCGGATTAACATATTTGCAACATTAATTTTGCTGTTGTTGTTCTGTAGTTATTATTATCAACATTATTCTTGCTTGTTTCTCCCACACTCAGCTACACTTTTGGAAATAAATACAATTTTTGAAAGTTGATATTCAAGTTATTAATTTAACATGACTAAAATGTATTTTTTTAAAATGAAATTTTGTTGTTTGCGAAAAATAAATTAAATATATTAAATAAACGAAACCATAAGCAAAATTGTTAAAAAGTTCTTGAATGAAAAAATAAGATACTCTGCGTGTAGTGAAACCAAAAGGCAGAGGGCGTGGTGTAAGAATAGAAATTGAAATTGTTCCGAAGGTTTACATTTTCGCAATGTTGTCATTTTTCTTTTTGTTTGCTTTTTTTCTTAAACATTTTTTTTTCATTTGCTTCAGTTGGCGCGCATTTCAAAAATGTTATAAATGTTTGTACTTATTACTTTTTATATGATTTTATTGCTCTTGTTGTTTATTTTGTCGTATTATTAAATGTTTTACTTTTATAAGCATTCAGAGAAAGCATAAAGTGAATTATTAAATTTTTAACGTTTCTCTTTATGAGAGAAATGTTTTCTTTCATTTAATTATGAAGAAGAAATCGCAATTTTATAGGCCGTGATTTTTATTTGTTCTTTCTTGGTCTCAATTGCCTTTGATAAAGTATTTATTTGCATACAGAGGATATCCTTGAAATTGTCTCAACGTCTAGAGTTTGTTTTTTTTGTGTCTCAGAGTTAAAGCAGCATACAAGTGTTATGTTAATTTAATTTGATTCAATGTTAATTTAACGTGATACAGTGTTAATTTAATAAAAATTATTGTATTAATTTAAACCATTTTTATATGCTTATAAACGCTTTATTAATCGTCCAAATCTTTTAAAAAGTCAACAAGAAAAATAATTGTTAAATAAACATTGGATCTTATTAGCCTGACACGTAAGCGTTTCAAATTTATAGACCCAAATCACTTAACATTAACCTTCCAATGAATCAAAATTAAAATAGTAAACCGATACCCAATCAAACACGAAAAAAATATCAAAAATAAACTTTAATTAACAACACTCATACGTCCTGTCGTTTAGATATTAACTCTGAATTAACGACTTTACTTGTACTGACTATCAAAAGACGTCAACAGAAGATTTACCAAAATGCATATAAAATTAAAAAAAAAACAAGAACCTTAATAACCCATTCTCTGTACTGCTTAAACATACATACAAACATTTTGACAGACAGACAAAAACAAACTCATTTAACCATGGCCATAATAGAATTATTAGATTTGTTGCTCATTTTTACACAATTCCCCGAAGCGATGGCGACAACGACAACAACACAAAGAAACGTCAACAAAAAAAATTGATATAACGCAAAAGATGTCAATGTGTGCGTACGTGGACAATAATAACACAAACACACACACACACTGCAGCGCACTAATAAGCACGTTTCCTAAACACACACACACACATACGAAAACGTGGGACACATACACCGACAAATATAGATAACGACACCGTCGTCACATTTTCACATGTCGTTGACATTTTTCGCAACGGCCAAAGAAAGTAACAACTCACAAAGTTGTTGCAGAATAAACAGTGTTGTATATTGACTTATTCGCATGAAGCGGATTGTAATTATTGTCGAATACGATGAACTCAAAAAAATTGCAAGCAATGCGGAATTAGCAATTTTTTGTAAACAAATAATTCGTAACCGACTTATGAATACAATCAGCTGAATATGCATAAGTAAATATGAAGAATTAGGTCAACCAATGCAGAAGCCGCGATCGATTCTCGGTCAAGCTTTTAGTTTTTATTGGCCTAGGTTAGGAGCGGGTTACGAAGAGTAAAACGTAACCGCTGGGCGTTGCCAAAGATAAGTAGGTTTCTTTAGATTTTGGTTTGGATAGAAATCGCAGTCTTCAGTAATTCGTTTAAAGGTTTAGACATTAAAAATTCATTTAACAATATAGTGCACGAATATAAATAAACAAAGTTAAACTAAAATTAAAATAAAACTGGAGTCCGTTATTATCAACATTGAACAACGAGGTTATAGGAAGAAACAAAGTAAAAACTAAAGAAGTCCACGAGGAAGGATGTCATTTTATTACAACATTGGCGCAGCCGGTTTTCGAACCACACAAGGGAAGTTTCCAACCACTAGACACGGTCAGTGGCAGCAGCAAGAAGGAAGGATTCCTGAAGTATACAACAAAAGGACAATAAAATGGATAAAAAATTACTGGTGAGTACGTTTTGTGTTTGTAATTAACAAAAAACCGAGCGACTGGTGGCGTTTAACGCCTGCTCACCTACGTAGGTCATTCTACTAACAAATCAAAAATTTTATCAAGGCAAATTAGGAGTTAAAATAACTATAACTCCTTTTTTGTGGGAAATTTGGGATTCAAGAAATAACAACTGTCAATCTTTAAAATATTAAATTGTTTTCCCCCACCAGTGGTAAGAAACAATTTATTTATAGTAAAGAAACAGTTATTTTTATCAAGTGATTTTCCCCCATCAGTGGTAAGAGATTCTTGATAGAATGAAATATTCCATTTGTGAGAAAATATTAATATCGTATTAATATTATTTTATTTTATTTTTTGTGTGATTTTTATTGTGAGTTTAGTAGTGTCAGTATTTTCGTATTTTTTTTTTTGCGAGTTTCTGATTTTCTTTTTAATTAAAATTGTTTGTTGGTTAACACATACTGCAACATTTACAATTTGACTTTATTTTCTTGTTTCTGTTGGAAAATTGTTTTGTAATATAAAAAGGCTTTATATTGATTGAAATTATCTCTTATTAAATAAACAGAAATTTTTGAAATAACTGTTAAATTTATGAGTGATCAAATTAATTAATGGAAGCTTTAAAATCTGAATATTTACAAGCAAAAGCAGATTTACAAAAAGAACAAGAAGAAATTGTGAGATTTGTTGACAAGTTGTGGTCACTTATCAGACATTTTAGTGAGTCAGAACAGATTTTTTTACATTTAAAGGAAAGATTGAGCGTAAGAAAATTAACAAAATTAGAAGAGGCGGATTTGGCTTTAACTGAATTATTTGAAATTTTGGATAATAAAAATTGTGTATTACACCAAGAGAGGGAGGAATTATTGAAAGAGTTAGATAGTTTTAGGAAACAGAACGTGATTTTAAAAAAGAGGTTAGACAAAAATTTAGAGGAGACACACGAATTAGAACGAGAAAACGAACACTTTAGACAGGAGATAGGTTTACCAAAGGACGTTGAATTTAAAAAGGATCTGAACATAACCAGATTAGAAGAGGCAAATAATACAATCAGCGTTTTGAATACAAAATTAATTAATCAACATAAGGAGTTTGAACGGAAATTAGCAGATTTAACTTTGAAAAATAAAATTGTACAACCAACGGACGATTCTAAAATATTCAAAATGAGTTTGGTGAGGATAGCAGAAGAGGTAAACAGGGTGGTGCCAATTTTTGATGCTTCGAGGGCACATGATTTGGCATCGGAATTACACAAATTTGCTATAAGTTGTCGTATAGTAGAAAAAGATCTAAAACCAGAAGATCACCCAGTAATGTTAGATTGTATTAAACTCAGATTGTTTGGTGAGGCATATAATCTTGTGAGGTCATTAGAGATAAAAACTTTAGATGAATTAATAAGTTTACTTAGTGGAGCGTATTCAAAAATAACCATATTGGAAGATGTTCAACAGGAGATACGACAGGCAGTACAGTTGGAAGGAGAGGATATTTCAAGGTTTGCGAGAAGACTACGTTGTTTGTTTACTTCTGCAAAAACAATTATAGAGGATCGATATCCAGGTAGAGATTGTGATATTTTATTAGAAGAAATAAATACTTCAGTAAAATCATCATTCCGGTTAGGACTTAGAGACCCCACACTTCGACTTCATATAATGAGGTCAAGTGCAAAAACTTTAGGAGAACTAGAAATTGAAGCCAACTGCGCACAAGTAGAGTGGAAAAGATGTCATTTCGGTACGTCTTTAAATAATGAAAAATCGGTTATTAATCATATAAACTCTAAAGAGATGTCGCCAACTATAAACGCTTTTACACAGTTGGTACAACAACAGCAAGAAATAACACAGCAGTTGTATACGATGACGTCACAAAACCGACCGAGTGAATGTGCAAATAAATATGCAACCATCTTTAGGGGAAACGAAGGATCTCAGTTGCAGCGGAATAATGAAGAAACGAAGCCAGCAACAAAAACTAATCTTTCGGAACCCCATCAATCAGTTCCAATTTGTTCATTTTGCAATAAGGCAGGTCATACACGAGCTAAGTGTTTTAGTCGAGAAAATACTCCTTATTGTAGAGAATGTGGAGAATATGGACACGACCCAGGTCCGAATTGTAGCCAAAAGAGTAGGCATCAGGAAAATCCGCATGGCGCAGGCAATGCACAGAACGTACAGCATTCAGGATACGATAATTATAGAAAAAATCAAAATTATCAACAAAATAAGAAATATGATAATAATGGAAATAAGAATAATGGTTATAATAATACTCGAAACCAAAATAGAGGCAATTATAACAATAACGGTCCGAAATTGTGTTTCTTCTGTGATAAAGAAGGACATATGAAAAGCGAATGTGCAGCCAGAAAAGCCTTCTTAGGGAAACAGGGAAACTAGATGGGGTCCGGACGTTATCACACGACCGGGATCCCCAAAATACTTTAGAAAATGACAAACGAGATAATAAATATAAAAACGAGCAAAGTCCGGTTAAGGCAACTTTGAAAACTGATGTTACGAAAAATGTTAATAAATTGATGAAAAGTAAAAAGTTAATTGAGCAGACGAAAGATGAATTAAATCTGTCTCAGGAGAACCAGGGTACAGAGATAAGTAAACAAATGAAAGATGAAGTAAATCTGGTTCAAAAGTATCAGAGTATAGAGGTCAAAGAGCAGACGAAAGACGAAGTAAATCTGGCTCGGAATAACCCAGGTACAGAGGTATATGAACAGATGAAAAATGGAGTAAATTTGTTACAAAATGATCAGAGTACGGAGGTTAATAAACAGACGAAAGACGAAGTAAATCTGGTTAAAAATAATAATGTGGAGCCCAGGACTCGGGTTCAATTGAAGAAAGTTTCATTTAAAATAAATGCCGGTAATGGCAAAAGTCGAAAAATAAAGTACGAGAAACAAAAATTAAATTCTTGCAGAATCGAGCAAAGAACAATTAAATCTGAGAAAAAGGAGAAAGTAAACCTTATTGAGTATATTAGACCAGCTGTAGGTAATTTGGTACAGTGGTCATGTAAAACTTTGTTAAATATTTTTGTAATGATGTTCGCGATCATTTATTTTTGTTCAGATATAATCTTAAATAAATGGGAAAAGTTGTTGATAAATCCTCCGTTGTATGAATTTATCAAAAATTATAATAATTGTTTGAATAATAATTTCAATACATTTTTAAAATTTTTGACTGCCAGGTTAACGCCAGCAGTGAAACAAAAATTGTATAGTAATGCAAGTGAAAGTTTTCATTCATCAACAAAAGACGTTTATGTGGAGTTACCTTGCAAAGAAGCAAAAAAGGGAAAACTCACATTACTCGTCGATTCTGGCGCTGACACTAGTTTAGTGAAAGCAAATGCCATAAATGATTTTATTGACAAGGATAAAGGTGATATAAAAGATTTGAGCGGAGCTTTTGGAGGACAGGTTACCACATCCGGCTCCATTCAGATTTGTCAATCAGATTGTTCTGATTTGATTTTTGATTTCCATGTAGTAAACTTACGGCAAGGCATACCGGCAGATGGTATACTGGGAAGGGATAACTTATGGAATAAATCGGTTATAAATACGATAACAAAAGAATTAATATTTTTTAATAAATCAGGGAGTGAAATGAAAAAATTCTCGTTGAAGAGATGGAAATCAATGAAAATATCATATTGCAATAATGAAGTAAATTTGAAATCGCGTACGGTAACGGTAGTACCGATGAAAATAAAATCGCGTACGGTAACGATAGTACCGATGAAAGTAAGAACGAAAATTTCAACTTTGGTGATCCATAAACAAGAAATATCACCAAGTGTTTATTTAGCCGGAACTTTAGTTAACAATAAAAAAGGTGTAGTTTACGCTCCAGTGCTAAATGCATCAGAGAACGACGTTGAATGGTGTAATGATTTTGAGCCAGTATTTACCGATTTCAATAAGTACAAAGAAGCGGAAGATAACAATATCATGAGCATGCATGAACTTAAAACAAGTGATCGGATAACTGAATTGTTAAGTAAATTAAATTTGGATTCAAGCCTAAATGTTGAAGAAAAAAATGCGATGGAAAATATTTGTATGGCGTATAATGATGTCTTTCATTTCGAAGGTGACATCTTGACGAGTACAAATGTGTTAAAACATTGCATTGATACTAAACAAGATCAGGCACCAATTAATCAAAAACAATACAGATTGCCACAAATGCACAGGGGAGAGATTAACAAACAAGTACAGAAATTGTTACATGATGGTATAATCTCACCGAGTATTTCGCCATGGAATTCACCACTTTTGTTGGTACCTAAGAAAAGTGGTAAAGATGGTCAGAAAAAATGGAGGTTAGTCATCGACTACAGAAAACTTAATGAAGCGACAATTAAGCAAGTTTTTCCCATTCCTAGAATAGAGGAAATTCTAGAGCAATTGGGACATAGCCGGTATTTTTCTACGCTAGATTTAGCGAGTGGCTACCATCAGGTGATGATGGATGAGGGCGACAAAGAGAAAACAGCCTTTAGCACAGGGCTTGGGCATTTCGAGTTTAATAGAATGCCATTTGGATTAACAGGGGCACCAGCCACTTTTCAAAGAATCATGAATCACATTCTTACAGGGTTACAGGGAATAGAATGTTTCGTATACCTCGATGACATAGTCATTTATGGGCGTAATTTGGAAGAGCACTCCATGAGGTTGTGTAAGGTCCTCGAAGCCTTACGGAAAAATAATTTGAAACTAAATACAGAAAAATGCAATTTTCTGCGTAGAGAGGTAGTTTATTTAGGACATAAGTGTTCGGCAGAAGGAGCGCTTCCTGATCCTGCCAAGGTGGAAAGTGTGAAAAATATTCCACCACCAAGGTCTCGTAAACAAGTACAAGCTTTTTTGGGACTGGTTAATTACTACCGTAAATTTGTGCCCGTATTGGCAAAGATGGCCTTACCAATTAATAAATTGTTGAGAAAAGACGTACCGTTTAAATGGACAGAAGACTGTCAAAATTCGTTCGAAGAATTAAAAAAGGCGATAATTTCACCGCCTATATTAATATATCCTGATTTTAATGAAAAATTTTTATTAACGACAGACGCAAGTAACGAAGCGTTAGGGGCGGTTTTGTCCCAGGGAGTCGTGGGAGAAGATAGACCAATTGCATTCGCAAGTAGGGCTTTGAATGATGCTGAAAAGAGATATTCTACTATTGAAAAAGAATTTTTGGCAATAGTATGGGCTACAAAAAATTTTAGACCATATCTTTTAGGACGACATTTTGAGGTATATACCGACCATCAACCTTTGAGAGGAATAGCAAATTTAAAGGACCAAACGTCCAGATTAGCACGATTTAGACATAAACTGTCAGAGTATAATTTTGAGATAATTTATAAACCAGGCAAACGAAACCTTAATGCCGATGCATTAAGTAGAATAGTTAGAGAAAGTGATGATAATAATAAAATAGCCGCCGTAGAGACAAGGCTTCAAAAAAGAGATAGATTAGAAAAAGAGAATGAACAACCGGTAGAAATTGACAATACCGATGGAGAAAATAAAACGGTGCTTGACACAAGCACTGATGACAGTAGAGTTGAAAATAGTAAAATTTTAGCCGAAAATATAAAAATTTTAACCGATCAAAAACAAATTGAGACAATATTAAAAGACTATCACAATTTACCTTTAGGAGGTCATCAAGGTGCATTGAGAACTTATTTGAGAATACGAGAAAAATTCCGTTGGAAAGGAATGCAAAAACAAATAAACGAATATGTTCGGAGTTGTTCAAAATGTCAGTTAAACAAGAGTTCAAAACTGACGAAAATGCCTATGGTAGTAACCGATACACCGCAACGTCCTTTTGAGAAGTTGTACATGGACATGGTAGGGCCCCTACCGGAAACAACTTCAGGCAATAAAAATATTTTGACTTTTCAAGATGATTTCTCAAAATATATGGCATGTATTGCCATACCTGACGCGGAGGCAAGTACGGTTGCCAAAGCTTTTTACGACGAGATAGTTACTCGCCATGGCATTCCTGAAATGTTGATTACCGACAACGGCACCAATTTCATTTCGGAATTATTCTCTAACGTATGTAAAACGTTAGGAATAAAAAAGCTTCACATTACCCCGTATCATCCGCAAGCTAATGGCTCACTGGAAAGGAGTCATCGACCTTTAGCGGAATATTTAAGAAGTTTTGTTAAAGAAGACGGATCCAATTGGGATCAGTGGTTGTCAGCGGCTATGCATGTGCATAATAACACACCACATACGTCAACAAAACAATCACCTTTTCGTACACTATATGGATTTGATATAGAAATACCAACTAATTTGAAACGGAAAAGGGATCCTGTATATAATACAGAAGACCCCGCGAAATTACTTAAATATCAAATTCAAAGGGCACATCAATTGGTGCGACAAAACCAAGAAAAGGCGAAAATTGCATCAAAAGTGCAATATGACAAAACGATAAACGAAGTAAATTTTAAAGAAGGAGATAGGGTTGTTATGAAAAACAACACCCGGAAAAACAAATTTTCTCCAATTTGGACAGGCCCATATGACGTAGTGTCGATAAAGGGACCTGTCACGACGGTGATAAAAATTAAGTCGAAACTTAAAAAAATTCACAACAATCTATTAAAACTATATCATGAATCAACTGACGGTCAGAATATCTAGACAGACGCGAATAATAAATTAGAAGTAATTATTGGATAATATTATTCTATTGATGGGTTAATAATTCAAAATTATTTAAAAAATAGTACTGGTAGCCAATATACAGTATTTAATTGAGACGAAGTATTGTCGATAAAGGGACGTTGTTTAAAATTACTTCAAAATTTCAAATTATGAGATGTTTAAAAACAATATAAAAACAAATTGTTTAAAAACATGTATGTAACATTAGAACGATTTTTAAAAATTACAGCAATTACACATAAAGTGGTAATGCTGTAAACATAATGTGTGGAGAAATAAAATATTAGTTAATATACAAATACGAAATAAATTTTTTATATTTGATTAAATGGTAAAGTAATCGATTTCAATTCTGAAAAGTTCAGCAGCACTAATAAGTAAAAAGTGCTAGCGAAAGAAGTAAACATACCCATATGTATGTATATATGTAGTTATTTAATTTTCAATGTCAAGTTCATGACTTATGCTATATAAGCAGTTTTTGTCGAGCAGAGTTTTTATTTAAAAATATAAAATGTAACAATTATAGTATACTTTTAGGGAGTAATTTATTATATTTTAACAATGATTCATAAATGGTAGAAGTTTAAAGAGATACGGATAATACATGAGTAAACAGTACTAAAAGGTTAAAGTACTGGTAAAAAGGAGTAGATGGTAAATTATGTATGATTTGCTAAAAAAAAGGTGTGTCAAAGCGCACCCAATGGGTTTTAATTTATTTAATTGCAGGTAAATATCATTGACGTTAAGATCTGCAAGCTAGATGATACCAATCATGAGAAACATGGGATGTCGACTCGCTCAAGGACTAGAGCGAGAAACTTAAATTTTGGTTTAAGCCAATAATTATAAGAAAAATACAGAGGAAAAAATATATATATATAAAAAAAAGGGTGAAAAAAAAAAAATTATAAGAAAAAATATATGAAATAAAAAAAAGAAAAGAGAAAAAGAGAAACAAAAATATATTTTATAAAGAAAAAATAAGGAAAAAAAAAAAATATAATAAAAAATAAGTTAACAGAAAACAAAATTTAAAAAAAAAAGGGAAGAAAAAATTAATAAAAAAAAATAAACAAAAGAACAATAGTTAAAAAAAAAGAGAAGAAAAAAATATTGAATTTAAAAAAAAATGAAAAGATATAAAATATTGAAAATATTTGTAGATAAGTTTTTTTTGATGATATATGATTTCAATTCTTAACATTAATTATAAAATGTTTGTAAATTTCGTCGATGAGAAATTTAAATAGAATGCAATTACAATGGCCACACATATGTAAATAAAAAAAAAAAGAAAAGGGGGAAGGGTTAGGAACGTAAAGACGTTAGGTTAATAACGCTAGTTTTTTTTTGAAATTTTAGGCTTTGTGTGAGCATTGAAGTTGCATAAAAGTTTTGCATAAGCAGAATTTTAAAATTTTTGGGATTTGTAGAAGTGTTTATTGTGAGAATAGTGAGATAATTTTTAAATGCAAGTAGATTTCGTGAGTTTCGTAAAATTAAATCAGACAATGGTTTAGGTAATTTTTTTGATTTATATTGATTTATATTTTGTTTGTATACTATAATTTATATCGTATATTATACTAGTATATATGTATGTCCAGAAAATTTTATTTTGACTTATTTAGTATTTTTGAGTAAAAAGTAGAAGCATTTAATATATTGGCATGATTCGTCCGGTTCCCAGCTTGTGAATCGACGTTGGACGACTACGGAGGAAAACGTCAAATGAGAACCGAGACGACTACCCAAGCACGAGAAAACAACTGTACGAAGTTGAATACAAAGTAAACAACACTGCGAAGATAATACGAAATAAACATCATCACATACTCATGCCACTGATGTCACTTAACTACTAATGATCGTTTGTCGAATGAACTATATTGCCATCCAATTCGAATTTTTACGCATGAAGATGAATCAGAGTGTTCTTACCAATACACACGATAGCAGCAGAGTTTCCGCCCAGAAGTAACACACGTACCGTTAATATACGTATTTATGGGGCGTTTCATCGAGAATGTACGACTTCGGTATCTAAGTTACACTGATACCTACGTTTGTGTCGCCACAGTAAGAGTCCTCGGGCAGACACCAAAGCACTATGGTTGTTCACACTAGCCTTCATCAACCTGTGCAAGAGAACGAAACTACGCTCGACGGTTGTTAACGTTAATCATCAACAACCAGTGCAAGAGCAAGATTTACTACTGATGTCTACAAAGCACTAGCATTAACAATAAACGATGCTAGGCGGTTAGTGACATATTTATTAACGTTCGCGAAAGATGACATCGCTCAAGAATACTTGTTCCAAGATGATCACCGATAATATCACCATCACCAGAGAAGAGAAGAAAAACCCCGATGATTGCCAATTTTAAATAAATATTATTACTATAAATGTACGAAAGAGAAAGATTTTAAGAGTAAAGTAAATACAATATTTAATACATAATTTTTATTGTAACAAATTTAAATTTTCATATTTTAATATTCATATTATCGTTTTGCAATGAAAATGAATTTTTGATTTGTAAAGTATTTATATGCAACCTATCCAAACCACTAGTTGTAGAAAAAAAAAAGAAAAAATCTAAAAAGAGACTAGTTGGAAATCATTTCATGATTTCTTTTAGGGGGGTGAGGAATGTTGTATATTGACTTATTCGCATGAAGCGGATTGTAATTATTGTCGAATACGATGAACTCAAAAAAATTGCAAGCAATGCGGAATTAGCAATTTTTTGTAAACAAATAATTCGTAACCGACTTATGAATACAATCAGCTGAATATGCATAAGTAAATATGAAGAATTAGGTCAACCAATGCAGAAGCCGCGATCGATTCTCGGTCAAGCTTTTAGTTTTTATTGGCCTAGGTTAGGAGCGGGTTACGAAGAGTAAAACGTAACCGCTGGGCGTTGCCAAAGATAAGTAGGTTTCTTTAGATTTTGGTTTGGATAGAAATCGCAGTCTTCAGTAATTCGTTTAAAGGTTTAGACATTAAAAATTCATTTAACAATATAGTGCACGAATATAAATAAACAAAGTTAAACTAAAATTAAAATAAAACTGGAGTCCGTTATTATCAACATTGAACAACGAGGTTATAGGAAGAAACAAAGTAAAAACTAAAGAAGTCCACGAGGAAGGATTTCATTTTATTACAACAACAGCAGCAACAACAAAAACAAAAACAAAAACAACAAGAAATACAACAAATTCAAAAGAAAATAAAGCAAAATACTCGTATACATCAACGAAAACGGAAACGGAAACAAAACGTGCAAATGAACGTAATAAACTTTTACCATACACATAAATACAGTTGACAGCAATAACTACCGGAGAGACAACAACAACAACAGCAACGACAACAACAATAACAACATTAGCTGGAAACAACATCTCACATCTCTCGTAAAAATGATGAAACTTTCACAGCTGCTTTATTTTCTTAGTGACAAGCAGTGACAGCTAACTGTCTTTGGGCGCTGCAGATTTGCAGATTTTTATTTCTTTGACAGTTGCTAGAAATAACCGGTTTTCTAATGACAAACATAAATCGGTTTTAATGCGGTTTAAATTAATGAAATTGATGTTCCTCTTCTTTTAAAATCCTTAAGTGCGAAAACGATTTCTTATCCTTCCTTAAGTAAATATGAAAAAAAAACTGGATTAAAATTAACCGGATTTAAAAGATTTGAATTCATTTATAAAAACTTCTATACGAACCGGTTACCAAAATGTCAACAACAGAAAACAAAAAAGATACAAACGATTTAACCAAAACAAATAACCGGAACAGCACATGAAAAGTCATCAATAACATATTTTGAGTACCTAAAGTAAAAACCACAAAGGTAACCGGTTTTTTAATACTCAAAAGAAAGGCTCAGATTTAAAAAAAAATTAAATTTTTAAGTAATTCTTGCCAAATCCACGACATACAAACGAATCAAACAAAACAAAAAATATTAAAAATAACCTTGTAACCGGTTTATGAATACCTGAAAAAATGTGCTTTAATTTGGAAAAGAAAAAATTAAGAAGTATTCTCAAATTTATAACTAAATTATATTATTATTACTATAAGTGCTTTAAATACGCCCATAATAATGTTTTTATGAACCGGTTACCGGGTAATTGAAAACTCTAAGCAAAAAAGGTAAAACGTGTGGTGCGAAAAGCGCAACAACAGGAAAATAAAAAGCACGAAACGAAACGAATCAAACAAAACAAAAGAAAATGGAACAGGAACAGGAAGAGAACAAGAACAAGACAAGACAACGTTATCAATAATAACTGAACTGAAGCTAAACGAAATGAAATGAAATGTACCGCAATGGAAATTGTTGCCAACTCGGGGTTTGGGCATGGTGATTAAATCCTTGTCGTCGTGCTCAGCTGCCCATGGGACAATTTTCTACAGCTTCTTCATTTTTTCTTATTTACTTGTTTTTTTTTTTGCTTACTTTGACTTATTTGAGTTGCGCAGCATCCGGTTTCCATGTTATTTCGTTGTGTTGCTTTTACTTTTTTATGCAAACACACACACACATAAATATGTGTATATGTATGCAGGTGTGGGTGTGTATGCGTGACAATATTTATTAAGGGCAAAAATAAAAGCTGCGAAAATTGTTCTGTTAATTTCCTTGGGGCTTTTCCATGCCTTTCTTGTTTGTCTGTCTGTTTGTTTGTCTGTCTGTCTGTCTGTCTGTCTGTTTGTTTGTTTGCTCCTGCGGAAGTAGCTGTCTTTTTATTTGTCGCTGAATGCCATTCGAGGCAAAAAGTGTCCTTCGTCCTTTTTGACAGTTGAAAGTTTAATCAGGCACAGCCGAACGTTGTCGTTTTCCTGTTCCTGCAACTTTTACGCGCACAAATTTATTTACCTGCACTTTTGTGTGTGTGTGTGCTAGTCGCGCATATCACCCAAAACAGGAAATATCGCTCCTGGCATTTTGTGTCTCCTTGTGGGCAGAGGAATCATTTATTTATTTAAATTGGCTAGTAAGAATATGCATTAATAAATCATTGACAGTTTAGTTAACTTAATTGAATCGATTGCAAAGTGTCCACTTTCACAAAAAGGCGTGGCAATTTGATTAAACCTTTTAAAATTGAGAATTGTTAATTGTTTTTTCCATCCGAAATTTTTTTTATATAATCCGCACAAATGTGCTTTCAATCTGCTGCACGCCAAGGTGCAAACGCTTATTAGAAATACAAATCAAAAACTGCGGCTGAAGGTTTACACCCACAAACGTATCAATTCAATAAGGACTCCAATACACTTCCCCTTTACACTCTCACAGCAGACCATGACCAACTTGACTACCACTACCACCACCAAACCACAACCGAGCCAACGACCGAGATTTACGACAAATTTTTAGCATGGCAAGCAAACGAATAGAAAAAATATAAATGAAATGAAAGGATGGCAACAAAAAATCGCATTGATTCTACATGCAGAAAACTGCTGTAATGTATTCGTGTGTGAGTGTGTTTGTGTGTGTGTTAGTAAATACATTCGCAAATGATCGTCTGAGTGTTAAAGCCAAAACCAATAAGTATAAACTATTTTACGGTGGCAGACATATGCAAAGTGTGTTAGTTTGTATGCACATATGTTTGTTTGTTTGTTCGGTTGTGTTGACGACTTTCCATGGGAGTGGTCCAAAAAGTTTTCTGTATTCTGACTAAAAGTTTTGAGATTTTTTTACTAATTGAATGAGGGAATTAATCAGTGATTATCGAAGGTTTGAAACTGAATACCTTTTGAATTGACAAATTGTCTGTTTATTTGTTTATAATTTAAAATTGGAATGTTATTAACTTTTTATGGACTGAATCTGGCTTAATTGGAATTAGTTTTTCCATAACTTTTTTAGTATTCAAGATATTGTATTCAGTATTTTAGGCCCATGTACATGCTGTGAAAAGAGCTTTTAATCACATCTGACATAAATTTGAGTCGAAAGAAAGAATTTTAATTTGAAACAATATTCAACACAACAAATTTGGTATCATTCGACAGGGAATATCTTTAACTTTAATGTGCACTTTAAAGTGTTTGCTTTTACTCACTTTACTGGAAGTTATGGTAAAAAAATTTTCATAATGTTTTATCTAAATTATCATTGAAATATGTAATTATAATGAAACTGATATTTGGTTATAATTCAAAAAGTAATGCTAATCATTATAATAGTAAAAGGTAACAGTTTAGTTATAAATATAAAAAAAACACTTAATTCCGGTATATATTGTGTTGGAGTTGCCTTGAGTTCAATTCCGCCCACTTTGCGTATTATATGTGGGCTTTTTTTTATAGATTTATTGGTGACGGATAATGCGATTTTGAATATTAAATATAAATTTTCTATAATAAATAAATTATAGAATTGTCATGATAATAAATATAAAATTTATATGGGCGTGCCAGATCTTATATATTGGTCTATATAACCTTTAACCCTCAAACGATATATATATATATATATATATATATATATATATATATATATATATATATATATATATATATATATATATATATATATATATATATATATATATTAAAGATAATCGGTTTAGTAGTTCAAAGAGCGTTTATTTTCGAATAATGTCTACAGAACTGCAAATGATTACCTTCAAATTTAACCCCTTTATAAAGGGTTGGGCTCGAAAGGATCTATATACTTCATGCGATCTTTTACACCCACCTACTATGCCAATGCAAAAACTTGATTATTTCTCTTCTAATTGAAGCTCGTTTATACAATAACCATAATACCTTATGGTGACGAGATTGAAGTGAAACATTCGTGAAGTAGTAAAATAAATATTAAAATCATCAATTCATTCATTCAATGATTTCATTAGCATTTTAATTGACTTGTTTTCTTTCTTTTTAATATTGAATTCAAAATGTTTAATTTTATGCAAATTTTAGTTCGATATATAAAACAGACAAGTTAATTTTTTAATTTTTTCAATGTGTTTAACTCAAAATGGAATTTTCATCAAAATACAAATTACAAATCAATTTAAAATTCAAAACCAGTCTAATGCCAACCGTTATCTTCACGAATATGTTTTCCTGTTTCTTTTTAAGGAAATAAGTGTCCAAATGTTATTTCGAATTTTATTTATCACAATTTTATGCTTAAAAGAGCTTTTCAAAGGACACACACGAGACACGTGAACAAGCCATCACTAACATCTGCTTACTGTTCGAATACAGGCACACTCACACACGCAAACACTATCGTACATATAACTACCTACTATTCAAGCAGTATAACTCATAAGGAATGCTGTTTTATGTCTGCATAGATACACACAAGCACAAACACACACACGCACACATGCATATCCTTTTTTTTCTTTATTCTTTTTCGTCTCACTACTTAACCCTTTAGAGCACATTTCATTTTGTTGTAATTTCTGTCTTGCTGTAAAGTTTCGTCTTTGCCGCTTTTTATGGGCAAACGCAGAGCGTTACTAAATTGTAAACTTTTTGGGCGCACATACAGTGCGAGTCAGGAATATATTTATTTAAGATATCAAGAAATGTGTTACTTATTAAAAAAAAAAATTAAACTGTTAATTTTCATTTTGTTTAAAGAATCAACATCAGGTACTAACAAAAATGAATGAAATAGTGGAGAATCATTTCAGGGAACAACTATTTGAAAAAGATTTTGAGATTCAGGATGATTCAGTAAAGTTTTTATTTATATAACACAAATATTTAAATTTTGCTGTGTCGTTTCTTCTCAGCATCGAAAGCAAATATGCATAGAATTACCAACGAGTATTGAGCATCAGTGGCAATATCTTAAGATAATACCCAATGAAGCAGTTGCTCCAGATTCGGTACCTGAAAATTCGAAATATGTTTAATTGTAATTCAAAAGTTGTTTGAGGGAAACAAATTGTATTTTGAATTAACGCTGTTAATCTGTTAATTGTATTAACTGAAACAGTTGCGGATAGAGTTTAAATTAAAAATTATAATTGCGTCAATCAAAAAATTGTAATAATTAATTTTTATCTCAATTTAATGTTTTACGAATGAAATTTATTCGTAATAAATATCGACCTAACAGAATTTTATATAGCTTAATAATGATATATATACAATTTTTATTACTATGCCTATTGTATAAATTGATTTAGATGCCATACTCCAAAAAAATGTAACTTTAATATATTTTCGTCGCGTACTGTGTGTGTATGTGTGTTAGTTCTACACACATGCTTAAAATACGCAAATACCGCTTCGAGCTGTCTTGTCTCGCTGTCTGCGTATATTAAATTTTTGAGGTGCCTTAATGCTCACTCTCTGCGCACTCGTTCGTCTCACTTGTGAGCTACCGAGTATTCCCGCTATGCGCGTACATTTTCGGCATAATTTCATCATTTCTTACATCCTTACCATGCCTGATATATATGCTCGTATACTCTTGCATACGCTTGCCCCCGGGGCGTATTTTTCTCGTTATTTTATTTTCGTTTTTGTGTATGCGATTTCTAAACGTTTTTTGCTTCTGTTTTGCTTCCGGTCTACGATATGTCTTCGGGAGTAGTCTCCTCTGAACTAGACGAGACACATTCACATTCACACGCATTCATGCCATTCAAATTTGCTGTGTCTGTGTGTGTGTGCTTGTACATGTCAGTTAGTTTGTTGTTTTTTTTTCCCACACGTGTATATGTGTGACATGTTATGACACTTGTGAGTAAGTGTGTGTTTGTGTGTGATTGCTTGTGCGCTAGTGTGTACTCAAGTTGTCAGTTGCAATTTGTTGCCTGAATTGAATTATAGGATTTATCTTCTATGATAAACTATCCTATCGTTTTCGTTTATATTGATTTCGTAAGGATTGAAAGGATATCGTCTTGCGGTAGCTTAGTGGAATTGTATTAGGCATTTTGTCTATACGTAACGTACAATATTGAAATCGATAGAAATGCTAAGTGAAAATACAATTTGTATGCAATTTGGCATTGATTTAATACGTATTTCGCATTGCTGTGGACATTTAAGAGAATTTCCTAAATTATACCATACGAATCAGGATACATTGTGGTACACTACTATGAAGCGACTAGTGTCCAGTTTATTTTGTAATTTAAGTTTTCCAAATATATGCAAGCACTTAAAAGTTCTAAGACAAAAGCTATAATTAATAACACTCATATGTCGTGTAGTACCTTTTACCAATTTAAGGTAAATACTTTTTCTTTAATAAAACTGAAATTTGTTCTCCCGTTTCCAGACCGTCGAGGATCTCGAAAATCGCTGCATGGAAGCGGGCGTCGAAATCGTCACAAGACAATCATTTCTATCCGATCCAACCGATGCGGTGCGTAATCTACGCCGTCAGGATGCCCGCATTATAGTCGGGCTCTTCTATGTGGTTGCGGCACGGCGTGTGCTCTGCGAAATGTACAAACAGCAATTGTACGGTCGGGCACACGTCTGGTTCTTTATCGGTAAGTACAGTCGACATGAGCGCGCACACACACACACACGCAAAGGTTATTAATGTGCGCTAATTGAATGAGAGAATGCCACCGAAATAGCATCTGTAATTATGGTAAGGTTCATGGGCAGCGTCAAATATACATAGTAATGCGGCAGTTAGGTAACCTTGGCACGCATTTTCTACATAAATAATTCGGATTGTTAACAAGTCGGAGGACATGTTCTTATGAAGGCGACCTGTGGTTGGTAAATTAATTCAATGATAAAGTTAAAGATTTTTGTTCAGTCAGTGAACAAAAATCTTTACTTTTCTTAGAGCTTAATAAATAAAAGCTTTTTTGGACAGTCTTCTTAAGTGAGATTCTTTTAACAAAAGTATTCAAATGCAAAACTAATTTTTTTGGGCTTTCCAATCCCAATCCTTTTGTCTCTTGATAGAGTTTTCTAACAAGCCAAGCATTTCTGGACCCTTAGTATCCTATTTCAAAACTTATTGTATTGAAAACTAAGTTTAAACCTGATAAAAAGACTTGTCTAAGGTTGTAACGATGAACGCCTAAGCCGACTTATTAACGTTTAGCAAAACATTGGCAAAACCAGATTTCCTACCTTAAATTATTAAAAATCAAGACAAATGTCCTTGTTTATGCCTGGTTTAAACAATATGACCAAAATAATTATATCGTGAAAATCCTTATCATAAATAAAATAAATAATTTGTTAAAATTTAAAATTAATAGTCTTTTAAAGAAACATCCTTCACATAAATGCCAAGAAATCACAGACAAATTCTCATCATGTACGAAATTAATTTTCCTTCATTTGAAAAATTTTCCGTATTTTTTGTTATGTTTTTTTTTTTGTATCCTTTCTGTCTATCCTTTTTCTCTGCTAAAACTGTTGCGTATCGCTCTACGCTGTCGTCGGCATCGTGATTTTTCCTTAATTTGTCTGATTTTTCGTAATTTTGCTTTCGCAAATGTTCGGCTTCGGCTTCAGCTTCTCCCCAGACGCTCGCTGTAATCCTTTGACTTTTTTACTTGACATATTTAGAGTCCTGCGACTTTTCGCTATTAACCATACTTACCCCTTTTCGGTTTTTTTTCGGCTTTATCTTCTCGTGTCGTATGGTTTTATATGTTTGTATGTATACTCGTTCGTATGTACTCGTATTTTATTTTTATTTTGCATTTGGTCACGTTTCGCACGTCTTTCACATAAAACTCGAAATTAACCTCGCCGCTGTAAGTTTAAGGCGTCGAGGAACGTTACGAGTGGGCATGGTGGAAGGTATCCTCCGTATTCGCATTTTGTCTGTCGCGATTTGACACGTGTGCGGCCCAGTTTTATCTAGGACTTGTGCTGTGTGCTGAGTTCTGTCTTTGTGTCAGTGTGTACTCAACGGATTTGTATTTTTTTTTTCGTTCAGAGTTTTAGCCAGATGAAGCTCAAGTGTCGACGAATTAAGTTCGCAGTGCGCGTACATTTGCAAATCTATCTATCTTTATATACATATACGAGTATACTCGTATACGGATAGATTCTTTGTTTTGTTTTCGTTATCCTGGAAAAGTTTTTGCAAATAAATTTACCTGCTTACTTCGCTGTGATTGATGTGAGTAGCGAAATCCGCTTAAGTGGATTGGTTGCGGTTTGTGAGCTTGTGTACGAGTACATGGAATTATTTCTGGAATAAGCACAGAAACACGTTCCAGTTTCAGATATTGACTTAGTTTGATTTTTTTCTCTGAAATTCTAAATATTTTTTTCATCCAGAGAACTTTTTCAATATGTGCTCCAGATAGAAGTATACATCTTAAAAGAGTATAGAACTATTCTAGAGCATTGGTCTTCGACGCATAACATCCCATGTTTGATCCTCAGTAGATGAAAAAAACGTCAGGGAGCTATTTTTCAATTAAGATAATGTTTTAGAGTGGATTCCGTCCATTTAGTAAACATTTGACAAATCTTCTGAATATAACAACTTTTAGAAAAAACATGCTCTACTAAGTCTGAATCTGCTGAGTGGCTAACAAAACTAGATTCGGAAGCGGAAGCAATTAAGTTCTTTCCCTTTGCACTCCTGCATTTGTCGTTTAAAATAATAATACGTATCCTTTTATGAATACATATGGATACATAAATATTGTATATGAGCTTTTTTTTAACAACCTCCACTGCCTCTCTTATCATTCGTATACTTCCTCTTCTCACAATTGGTTTTGTTGTTTTTCTCCAAACACTTGCCAACAAGAACTTTTGTTTGTACACATTATTGCAAGTTCGGCCTCCGATATGCTCAAATTGTTACGCACACATACACCCACACACAAAATACTTTGAAGGATCGAAAGAAACAACAACAACAAAGAGAAGAGTACCAGCTTCAACCCGAAAAGTTTAAACAAATAAATTAAAGTTTGTTATTTTCTTGTTTTTGTTTTCTTTTGTGCTACCTTTTGCGAAAATTGATGGCAACCAAACAAAAATTCAATTCTGTATGTTGTTGTTGTTGGTGTTTTTGTATTTCTTGTTTTATTTTATTTTTTTGGTATTGACTTTCAACTTTAAACTTTTTGCTTTTCTGTTGTTTCTTGTAATTTCTTTTAAGATTTTTAGAACTTTTGTTTATTTTAAGAAGCACACGAAAAGGTTCAAAAGTTAACGAAAAACCTTTTCCAACTTTTGAATTTTTTATCAAATTGTACGCACTCGAAATTTCGCCTTTAAAAAGTCAACATGAAAATGTATCAGCTTCCTCGAGAGAGTTAACTAATGAGGGTACTTAATTGGAACTGCGACTGATATATTTGAATTAAAAAAAAAAGATTTTTAATAATAATACAAGAGCAATAACATATCTGGAAACATGTAAAATATTTGAAATGAATCATCTCTGTTGGTCCCTCATAAAATTCCATTATATTAAATGGATTCATACTTAAAATTTTAACTTCAATACATCTTACCAACAATTTTGAAATCCAAAGGCAAAGACAAAAATGTTAACACTTTTCTGATCAAGAGGTTGTTATTTTAAACAACCGAAACTGACTGAAACATACTGAAACAGAAATCCATTATTTCATATGGAGACCTACGATACTTTTAGGAACAGATGATTATTATTTTTATTATTCGAATACTTAAGAGTTTCCAGATCCAAAACAACTTTCCTTCATTTACAAAGTTCCCAAGTCATTTCACGAAACAGTCGATTGTTATATTTCCCATCGAATGTGCTGTAGATTCCGCAATCGAAATTGAATTCCTTAACTCAGACCCCAAAACATGCTTCTGCACTGATACTAAGATATCACAGCCGACGTTATTATCATCATTATTTGCATTGACTAAAGCAACTTCCGCCACACGAAATACTCGTATGTAACTAACCGTCACCTCTGTCCGCCTTATTTGCAGATTACCGTCAGAAACGTTTAATTTGACTAGGTCGGAAAATTCAAAGAAGCTTACCAAGTCACCAGTAAATTTATACGGTTAACTTTGAGCTAATAACATTTATGCCAATCGAGAACATATTTCGTTGATAATAATGACCAATTTTGGAAAAAGTAAACCTTCAAAAAGATTTTATTTTATAATACAAACGAGTTTAAAGAGTTTATATCTAAAATCATTCAATTATAAATATTATCATTGAGCTTTAATATAAGAAAAAAACGACAAAAAAACCAACAAACAGGTTTGATATTCAATTATGAATGACTTGATATCAAAGGACTTTCTCCAATATCAATCTCAATTTTCAAAACAATGTAATTATGATTTCAAAATCTTAGCTTTCTCAACAAAAAGTTTAATTTAAGAAAATTAGTTTTTCTCACAACTGGGTAGGCTCGGATTTATTATCTTTATAAAACCTATTGAATACTTTTGACAGACTCTAGAGTCTCGCATTCCAAAAATGTTGATTATATTTCGAATAAGAAAAAAATCGATGCTACAACAAGAATTGTATCTTCTATTACTAATGTAAGCATTGTCGATGACCATCTCATTTTCTACTGGGTACATATTCATTATTAGACAAACGCATCTGTGAGATTCTACACACTGCAGCAAAGTTAATTAAAATAACCGCCAAGCGTTGTGCGTGCCTCAACAAACCAACGGATGTATCTGCATTCGCAACCGCATATCACTAACTACCAACTACACATCTCTGCAAATCTCTCTCTCTCGCTCTCTGCCTGTCCGACGGTTCGTCCACCGCATCCAGCGAATACGTTCACCGTTCGCATAGACAATAAAACTTTTCAATCCACAAATTTCGAAAAGTTTACAGCAATTTCTCGACGCCGCAATAGCGAATCGCATTCGACGGCTAAAGTGAATTGATGATTGCGGTTAACTGTGCACACGCTTGTTCGAAACTTTCAGGGTTAAGCAGATTTTGTTAGCTTGATTTTGTGAATTTTTACGCTACTCGATAAAGAAGCGAAGTGTGTACTTTATTAGGTTGGAAGGCGTGGCAAGTGTAAAATAATAATACTAAGAGGCTAAATATCAATTTTATATGAGCTTTTATTCTATTAAATAAGAAAAAGCTTGTTTAGGAAAAAGTTTAGAAAAAACCAATTTAAATATAAAATCTGAAAATGTTAACTTAAGTTTCTAGAAATATTTCTAGGCCTAGTACAAGTCTCAGATAACTTTCTTTAAAAAGCTTTCCCTTTGTACTTTCACTTCCACCGACATCTTCATCTTCTTCTTTTTCCGCTATGCGATTCGCTCACATATCACTTTGCAATGTGAGTGCTTTCTTCTACTTCCCGGCGACTTTTATGGCGGCTCATAAATTCTTTTTCGACTAAAAGCTGTGTAAATAAACGCGAAAACTCGAGCGGTTGTTTGAAGGCGTCTTTCACTTTCCCTTCCTTCACCTGCAACTATTAATTTTCGCGCTTAATGCGCTGCCATATCATTTGAGCGGAGCGTTCGTGCTCTTCACTGCTCTCTCTCGCTCGCTTGCTCGCACGCGTCGTTCGGTTATTTATTGTTGTCATTATGGCGCGAACGTACGTTTTAATCGCTTTTGGTACATGTTTTCCACGCTTGTTGGCCGAAAAGAAAAGTGCGATGCTAGTGCACGTGAAATTTAAGAAGCTCGAGACGAACTACAGCATTTGCCGACGAACTTTCTTGCAGTTTGGTATAACTTGTACTTGTGCCTTAAGGACGAATAACTTACACAGGTTTTTTTTTATATTTGTATAGGTCTTATAATTCTTAAAAGCTTAACTCTTGACCTTATTTATCTGAATTTATTTCATATTTTTGCTGCATAAAAACTAAACCGGTTAATTTACTTAAACTACGGCTGCACTTAAAGAATCTCAAAGATTCAAAGCACTGAACACAGCAAAAGGATAATTGCAGAAATGCGCCGCTAAGCCGGCGAATTCGTCTTCGTCGCTCATAGCTAAAGCTTGTGCGCGCACTTCGGTGTGTTGCCCTCTCGTCGCTCCGATTAACCTCATTAATATAATTAGTGGAAATGCTTTACCAACACTTTTGACTATGTATTGCTTTGGCTTACCGTTTTTTTTTTCATTCTTTCTTTGAATTTTTCTTCTTTAAGTGAAACTTTTATTTGCGCATCCTTTGCGATAATATCCTGGCAATTTGCAAATTTGCCAAGTTGATGCGTTTCCTACATTTCCCGGCTAATTGCATTTTATTACAAAATTAGAAGAAGATGGAGAATCCATTCAATGCACGTGAGTAGTTCATTAGCATTTGGTGTTAAAGACAAAAAGGATATCCAATTTAAGTGCAAGGATTTTTTTCGAATTTTTAATTAAAATGTTTGTCCATGTATTAAATTTTTCTTTATACCTTCTATTATTATTTTACGTTTCTCTTATTCCAATTGTTGAATATTTTTCTTCTCACTTCTCCTTCCGTCTCTTCCATGTAAGGACACGCTAATTAATTTAGGATTTCGTAAGAGAAAAGAAAAAAGTGTTCCAAAACAATTTCAATTTTTTTTTGTTGGTTTCGCTGACATCGCTCAAAATTAACTTTGAATGCTAAATGACAGACGAAGCTGCCGCTGCTGGTGCTGTAAAAGCTGCGAGTATCCTTGCCGCAGGATATCTACTCCACGCCGACTGCCGCTTAGTGGCAATTTTTTATTTCTGTTCACTCGCTCGCGTCTTCGAAAAATAAAAGCTCGCGGTGATTTTCAACTTTGTCTGTTCCGTTTCGGGCTGTTATCTTTTCCTTTTTCAAGCTTAATTTTCGCTTGCATACTTTTTGGCACATTTGGAATTTTTCATGTTGTTATTTTTTTTGTTCGTCTAAGTTTTCATTCGCTTGAGTTAATATTTGATTTGCGGGTATTTTTGGTAATTCTCAACATTACTTTTGCTTGTCGTTTTAGTATCCGCTTCCGCTATTGCCGACATTTTTGAATTTGTTGGTACTTGAGAGTTTGCGGCAAAGTATATTTTCGAGTTAATCTGTTGACGAGCGAATAGACGGGCGAACAGGCGGACGGACGGACAAATTGACAGTCAGCCAGACAGCCGGACAGACGACCGTGTAAATGAAGTGCGATTTTAACAACTTTCGTGGAAGTTCATTAATTGAAAATAAATTTGTTTGTGCCAATCAATTTAGCCGTTGAGTTTGAATGGATTCGAAGTTTCGCGGCAGCTTAACTTGTGGCGTCTGGCATCGAACGCGGTTTCAGTTGCTCGGCAAATAATTTGTCTAATGGCGCAGCATCCTAAAGTTAAAGTTCGTTAGAATCTTAAGCTCTGCGTTTGAGAGAATTAACGTTGTTTGGCTTGGTGAACAAATTTTGAGTGGCGCTTAGACGGGATTGAAACTTCATTAAGTGATCGACTGAAGTAGTCAATTAATAAAATTTTAATAAAAAAGGTTAAAAGATAACCTCATTGTTTAAATTTATTAACTGAATATTTAAATTTTTGAATTCAGTTTAAAGCTCTATAAAGTAAATTCATATAATAAGTTCCTAAAATCACCATATTTTGGTAGTAAACTTTTCAGAAAAGATGGAAAAATTCCGTTCCAATATATGATATAAAATAGATATTTATCTATACCAAATAACAACATTTGGTTAAGGCAAACTCATTTCATTTGCAACAAATATAGTATTCAGTTAGTGCAAATTATATATATTTGCTATAAGTATTTCATTTTTACAGACAGATATATTGTGTAAATTAATTGTATATGTCAAATATATTAATATATATATTTATCTCGACCGAATAATGTTTGTTAACAAATATTAAAATATATTTATATCAAACAAATGATTTTATTGAAAAAATATGTTTGTACAAAACTATATTTTATTTAAAACGGACAAATATATCATGTATAATTTGCCCTTTTTCATGTTAATATTTTTCAGCGCTAATGAACATGTTACAAATATCATTTTAAGTGTTATTAATTTGATTCAGTTATCGGACAAATACTTTGAATAATTCTTTAATTATTTGACATTACAAAATGTTAGTTCAATAGGACCCAATGTGAATGAAACACTTTTTGCAAAGTTTATTTTGACAAAAGCTTTGACAATTTTTAATTTAACACTATATCATGTTCCTTTCATACTGTTTATTTAAAAAAATCCATGTCAAATTAACACTCCGTCATGTTGAATTAACAGAATGCTTTTAGTATTTGCTGTAGTTTAAACTGAGACATATATAAATATTTTTATCCATGTAGGATGAAAAAAAGTGAGTTAAAAAAAAGTCGAGAAGTCTTAACATCATAAGTTAATGAAAGTTCATTGTGAACTTTATTAAAAAGTAATACATTATTTACAAAATTCAGCAAAAGGCCGTCGTCGTCGACGTCGTCATCGACGCTTTGTTTGCATTCATTTTCGGCGAATCAAAGTCGCCGGAAACCGAATTTCTGCGTGATTTCATGTCACGATTCGATGAGTTTGATTTGTGAAAGTGTGGACGCTGTGCCGCACAAAAGTATGCAAACTTTATGAAACACTTAAGCACACAACCGCACACACACACACACGCACACACAGAGCCTTTTCGGCATCGGGTGCGCATGGTGGTATTGGTCAGTGATGCGACGACTTGGTCGGCTGGTTGGTTGGTTGGTTGGTTTGAGAGTGCTTGAGGGTGCTGTCGAAAAATCGCTGTCATGTCAAACGACGCGCACTGATTAAACATTGAAAGTCCATTAGTGGCAGAGTAGGCGAAACTTTCCTGAATTATTTATATATGTATGTAGGCATAAAACGAAATGAGAATTCAAACAAACTTTACGCAAAGTGACAAAGTGTCCGACAAAGTCAGTCTCGGCAAGATCTTAGCAAAAATGTTCTATCCAATGAATTTTGGGAGGCGGACCAATGCTTTCGCTTTGATATGGAAATTTCTTCGTATTTTTATTTTTATTTCGAAAATCGACAAGCAGAAATTAAAGACATTTAAATAAAAGAGAAAACCTCTCAATCGACCGCAAAAATGCAATTTTAAAGCCAAATACTCTGAATGTATATGTGTGTACTCCTCGACTCTTGTAGCAGGCAATTAAGCCAACTTAAGCCACAAGATTGCTATTATTTCTCACTCATTCAGTCGGTTCGGTTTGGTTCTATTTCAAAATCTAATAAAACAGAAAAAGTACAACAGCTCATGTTTTTCATTTCTTTATTTTTTTTGCAGGCTGGTACGAGGACAACTGGTACGAAGTGAACTTAGAGAACGAGGGCATCACGTGCACCAAGGAGCAGATGCGTATCGCCGCCGAAGGACATTTAACAACGGAGGCACTTATGTGGAATCAGAACAATCAAACGACAATTTCCGGCATGACAGCTGAGGAATTTCGGTAAGTCTCACACACTGCAGATGGTGGGCTGCCGGTTGGAACATAGTTTAGACTCAAGGGACTGAAATAGTTGCAGAGTTTTAGAGTATGTCCTGCTACTGGCTTCTCGTGCCTGCCACCCTTACTGACTGACTGACTGACGGATGACTAAGGCACTGTTGCAAGTCTGTTCATTGAGCTCTCCCCTTGGACACAACAGTTATTGCATTGCAGTTATCTGCCTACAAGCTTCTATATTTTTTTGTCCTTCTTGTCATTTTATAATATATTTTCAACAATATTTAACTATGTCGGAGATAAAAATATTGAAGCGAAAAATTAAATTAATTGTATTTGTAATTTAGTTCTCATTTGAATTCTAAAGTAAAAGACTTTTGTTCTTCATTCTGAGATATGATAAAGACATTTTTAAAATTGTATGATAAATTACTTCCATCTAGATTATTTAGCCAATTCAGTTCAGCCGTAACTACTTTATTGTCATACAGTTCTCTGTAACATTCGAATGTTATAAATCAATGTTCTTCATACTGAGTTATCATATGAGCCATTTATATTTTAAGGGATGTAAGAAGAATACCTTTGGTATATTTCCAGACCAGCATAGTCCAGCAGCAATTATGTCCTGTAATATAAACACCTCCATTCCCTGATATGATATTCGGTTATCATTCTTAGTTTCCGTATAATAATACAAATTTAAATAAAGCTTTCAACTTTTAATCCTTAGAATTTCGGTTGGGTTTAGAGTTCTTTTGGATTGATATTGAAACCAGAGCACTAACTTCAATTGAACCATTGTACTTTATACAGCACAGAATGGGAATGATTTAGTTGAGAGATCAATCAAGGCGATGCGTGATGTTAGGACAAGCACAAATTCCTTATCCAACCAGTGGACCACGCGAAATCTGACCAAAGTCTAGTTAATCCTTAAGATGTAAAAAACACCTTAAGTTCAGAAATATAAGAGATACATTTGGGAGAGAATCAAAGTTCATACACTTTAGAAGATCAGGGAATGGAGGTGTTCGCTTATTTCTTATACTCAGAATATCTCTTCCCAGTATCCAAAGTCTTGCTCGTGAAAAAACCGGTCACATACTGAGGTAATACTGTGTAGTGTCATCGTTCTCAAGGCAGGATTGGCCATTCGGATCGTTGATGACGTCCATTTTATTAATTTTCTCTTAAATAATATTAATATAGAAAATTTACTTATCGATAAACGTTTTTGAATAGTCATTCTACCTTTTAATAGAATTCCAAATTGACATATCCAGTTTTTGCAAATTTTATCCATTACAAGTTTTAAATGTTGTTGTCACTTTGTAATACTTAATCCATGACTTTAATTCACTTTTTTTTTTTTGCCCGAACATCTTCATTTCAACAACGTCAGACAACGACTGAATACCGCCCTTACCGAAGAAGGCTATGACATCAATCACGATCGCTATCCCGAGGGCTATCAGGAGGCGCCGCTTGCCTACGATGCCGTCTGGAGTGTAGCGCTGGCATTTAACAAAACAATGGAACGCCTGAAGCAACGCAAGAAATCGCTCCGGGAGTTTACATACACCGACAAGGAGATTGCCGATGAAATTTATGCAGCCATGAATTCCACACAATTTCTTGGTGTTTCGGTAAGTGAGCTGTGTATGTATAGTATGGTATATAAAATGGTTTTATATGTATGGTATAACATATACAAACAACATTTCAAGTGGGTGTTAAATAGGAAAGGTGCTCTTGCGGTGGCTTCAGAGGTGCAGAACGGAGCAGTGCAGAGCCAATGAAATGCAAATTGTAAATGGAACTTTAAATGAAATCTGAAAATGGTTTACCAACTCTACTCGACTCGTCTCGTCTCGTCAGCTGCACTTGACGGTGGTTGTGTGTTCATACTGAGTGTGTGTGTGTATGTGTTTGACATATATAAATTTTGATTTGTGTATGGTTTTATAGGGGAGCAGCTTTATGAGTTATGCTGATTGTTATTATGCGAAAATATTTTCGGTAAATTACGATGCAAATTGTTTTGGAACAGCTTAACATTGCATTTTAGTTGAATTGCGGTTGTTTGTGGGGAATGCAACAAATCGGCTTATTTGAAAGTATACCACACGACGTATGAGTGATATTAATTATGAATGTTTTCAAATTAATACAAAAATACTTGGCGGCTTGTGGTAACCGATGGCGCTAATGAAAATACATTTCAATGCCAAAATTTTGCATTCAAATTGATTTTATGAGCGAATTTCGTTTGGCAAATAATTATTTTTTTCTATTCTGAACCGCAACATTGCAAACAAATTGGAAATATACGACGAATCCATAGAATTTGTTATAGAAACATTTATGTATATATGTATACTGCCTGAAAGCTTGCAATTTAATTATTAAATTATTTTGAAGTTATGTCATTTTAGCTGAATTTTCATTGAGAATTAAAAATATCAAATTTTCTTTGCACTTGTCCAGTGATGACAGAACGCAGACTTATCTACCTAGGCAATGGTATTATATTTCCAATTCACCTAGTTAAAATTAAGCCCACAACAGTAACGAGATTTAGATCTGTGATCCAGATCTGTGCTTGCAGAGAACAATATGAATCAAAACCACTCAGCGTATGAGTGATATTTATTGCGTAATTTTATTATTAACTAAGATACCACTTATCGGTTCTGGCTAACTTTTACCTCAAATAAAAGACAATTTTATCGTTAACATTCTACTAACATAATAAACATTTTACAAATTTAACTTTTTACCCAAAAGTTACTAATTCTCAGAATAACTGCAATTTTACTTTTGAACTTAGAAAACTTTCTCTAGTTCTGTCGGCTTCCAAATTTATTTTGAGAAAATCTTTATAGTTTACTACAACATTCTCCTTGAAAAAGCTCTTGTTCCATGCTTCTACCACCGCACCAGGACCTGTCTTACTTAATTGCTTACTCAAATCACTTATTTTCTTTATTTCATACATAAGTAATGCATTGTCGGCTCAACTCTACTTTTAATATAGTGGCCAATGTAGTCCTTCCAAACACACACTCACATAAACAAATCGTTAAAAATTATTATCTCGCGCGCATTTTCGTACTTTTTTTTTGAGGTCGGTGGAAATTTGTCGGTGGATTGTTATCCTTATAGGGCATGGCTTGTCTTTCTCGAGCGTTCGTCTTGGGTAATTAAAATTAACGAAGGCGCTCTTTACAATTTTTATAGCTATGTGGGTGTGTTTGTGTGTGTCTTCTTGTCTTTATGTGTTTGTTGTTAAAATGTCTACTCTTTTTCGCCGGCTTTGGTTTTAGGCAAAGGCCATGTCGGCCTAGTGGGAATTTCAATGGCAGAAAGTTTTGTCATTTCGTTTGGTTTATGGATTTTTCTTGAGGCTATTTTTTTTGGTTTTGTTGTTGTGCGGCAGAAATGCTGACATTAGTTTTGATTATTTGACTTCGGAGAGTGTTCTGCGACGTTATCGATGTACTTTGTCAGGACATTATTTGTGCGTTTAATGATGTGTGAGTGCTTCACTGAGTATCAAAGGGGGAGGAACGAATTCAAGAGCTTAAAGTTTGCAGTATTAAAAAAACCGAAAGCGAATTGTTAGCTACTCAGTCAAGTATTTCAAATAATAATCCTGAAATCTGCATATATCAAAATAGTTCTATATATGCTGTATACTTTCAAAGTCGCCCTTCATTTCTGCAATTGAATTACTTTGCATTGAAATGTCTCTAATTATCCTTGTGCTGGCATTTCGACTCATTAATTATGAATATTTCTTTACAACACTAAATTGCAGAAATACGCTTCATTAACGCATATGCTGCAAATTATTTGTTGTTATTTTACTTTGCTCGTATATCCTTGTGCAAATCCTTGTTGGCTTTCACCCGTTGCCATTTAGTCATTTTGTGGTTCATAAAAACGTTTGCTTCATTTTCGCGCAGTTGTGTGTGTGTGTGTGTGTGGAAACTTATCCTTAAAGGCACACTGATGCATACTCATGCACACACACAGATACAGACACACCAGTATGCGCCCATTAATAATCCAATAAACTTTTTGTACGCATATCCTTGCGCATATCGAGTGCATTTTATTGCATACGTAAATATTTTTAATGATCCTCATTAAGCGCGCTCGCTCACACTGCCAAGAACAACAAAGTGAAAACTTTGTTGAAAGTTCGAAATAAGAAAAAAAGAAAATACTTTTTGCGGAATATTAAAAACAAACGCTGTCACAACTTTATCAAATTCAATTTTCCAACTCTTTTCCTGGGTATTAACGAAATCCTTTCTAATTCTTTTGTACGTGCACTGAGCAGGATTAAGTATGCAAAATTTCAAAAGTTAAATTAAGTAAGACGTCCTTACTAAAGCCTTCAATCCCGATCCCACAAATCTCGAAACGTTTTTCAGTTCCAAAATCTTAAAAAGGTTAAGTCCGGGGACCCGAGCCTTTAATAAATTTGCAAAAATACTTTAATCTATTTTGCAAAGTTAAAAAGCTGTTAGTAAAGCGCCCCAGAATAAAGTCATAATCCCAAATCTCTGACATTTTTTCAATCCCAAAATCCCTATACCACAAATCCTGTGATCCGAGATGTTTTTAAGACCCAAAATTGTTAAGATATTTATTAAAAATAAATAGCAGTTAGAAAAGCTTCCCAGAATAAAATCTCTAATCCCGAAATTTTGACCTTTTCTGACTATTTATCAATTGTGAAATCAAAAATTTTTTGGGCCCAAAATAACGAGAATTCAACAATTTTTATTTTTTTTTATTTTTAAATATATTGAAAATTTAAATAGTTATTATTAAGACACCCAAAACCGAAATCATGTAATCCATCACTTTTTTTCAATTTCGAAAATATTGAGTTTAAAATAATTTATTTTGCGATTTTTAAGATATTTTGAATATAAGCTAGTTAGGCACACAAAAAGAAAATCCCTAATACCGAAACTCTGGTCCTCTGAACTGTTTTCAATTCCGAAATTACACGTTTTTCGACTCCGGAATGCCGAGTATTCAACAAAGTTTTATTGCAATTCTTAAAATTTGTATAAATTATTAGGCTTTAAAATAGATGTACCGATTTTCGAAATGGCGGGATTCCGGAATTTATTATTTATTCAGAAACTACGTAGTTACTATAAATCGTATTTTGCACATTTTTTGTATATATATATTTTAAAATTTATTACAAAAATACTTACATTCCAAAACAAATGGAACAATCTGTGGTTCGATTTAAGGATTTCGACATAGACAAAATATCCAACTTGCCAGCGATTATAAATACTTTCCGGTCTGTTTCTCCGGATTGCATTGAATACGAGATACATTTTCAAATAGCTGGCTATTTTTTAAACAAAGTGCGTTATACTCTTTCTTTCTAATGAGTCAGGCATGAAGGTCCTGGCCCAAATTATACCTCCCATCATAGCTTATTACGAAATTTAAGAAAATAACGAGGCAGTCACCTACTTCGATATAATTTAATATCATGATGAGACCTGTAAAGCTATAGTAGAATTTTTATTACGTCTTTTCCTCATCACTGATCAGGAATAAAAATTCCATATTATTATTATTATTAAATTTGAAGAAATGGTTGAAACAATTTTTCGATTTATATACATTTTATTTATTTAAAAAACTGCCAAAATTTACCGAATAAGATCGAAATATACCAGGAATGTCAATTTGAACTTCCATGATTTGTTAAAAAATCACTGGATTGAATACCTAAGGAATTTCCCCTTGCTATGGTACAACAATGCGTATGAGTGTTATTCCCTCTGTTTGGATAATGACTTTTCTTACTCTAGTTTCTTGTGACAGAATTAAAATACTTTCCGAGATGAGTTCTACATATACAATTATTTTATAAACTTTATCAAGTTTATTTTAAAAATGATTTTAGTAATATGAACTAAGTATTAAGAAAGAAATAATGTAATATTTTAAATATCTGAAATAAAGTTGTGATACAAATTTAAGTTAAATTTTGTTAGAAATGGATTTTTGAAAGAACTTCAATTAAAAGATTCAATATTTTCACAACTTTTCATGAAATATTTCACAACGTTCGATAAAAAAAGTAACCGTGCTAGTACTAGTACTAAACAGAACTGCTTATGTATTTAAACTCAATTGACTTTGCCATTCATTTGCATTGAACTCTTTTGTAATTATATTTGCTGAATAATGTGCAAAAAAACACAACGTGCTTCTTTCGGTTGCAGCCACATGGCGTATGAGTATCATTAATTACAAAGAAGCCATCATTACTGCCGAACCGTACAACAGTTTGCGGTGATTGATTGTTCAAATTATTAAGTAATCGAAAAACTATTATCGGAAAGTAATAACTCACCGATTTATTGCCACAAAAAACATGAAAAATCAATTTATGAAAATTGCATTTCAACTCAAGAAATTATAAATAATTAAATTCATTTAAATTTGTTCATGTGACACGATTATCTGTCACATTTGCAAGCACTTTCAGGTCACCTCTTCGTAATAAAAAAAAACAAACGAACTTGACGCCTGCCTGCATGCGGGCGAATGCAACATAAATTTTCGACTTTTTCTTCATAGCGTCTCACGCAGCTGGCGCGCGCGCTTTTAACAAATATGCTGCGGCGGCGGTAGCGTTCGCGTTGTCTTCGTCCGCTCGTCGTCGTCGTCGTCGTCGTCGCTCTTTACAAATAACCCATCATAAAATTATAATGCGAATGAATATAACCTCCGGGTATGTACGCCCGCGCGCGCTCTTTTAATGTCCTTGTGCGCATATAAAATTAATGACCAACTGTGACCGAAAAAACTGTGAGCAAAAACCAAAAATACAAACCAAAAAAAATAAATAAAACAAACCGACAACAAAAACAAATTTGGCGCATTTGTTTACTTTGCAAAAGCTTAAAAGGATGCTGCACAGTACTTAGAGGCATGAACAAATACTTTATACAAATCATAACATATTCACTATAAAAAAGTCGTCAATGAACGAGAATTTAAAGTACTGTGTACTTGTGCTCTGCTCTGGTCTGCCCCGCCCGCATCGCCAAACAGCTGCAAAAGCGCATCAAAAGTTCACACTTTTGTACAACAAAAACATAAAAAAGCAACAACATTGCAGCATTTGCTTCGACTGCTGCAAGGATACCGTATCGCAGGACAGGAATGCGCGCCACTGTTGCAAGCGGCATTTTATGAGGTTGTCTGTCCGCGACATTTGTTCCCTCGTTCCAACGTTTTTTAATGCGGTCGAGTGGATTTTTAGCGCAACAAACATCAGCAACAACAATAACAACAATGGGAAAAAACAAGAAGCAACACTTGCACACCAATACAAATACAAATACACACCCACACAAGTCACACAGCCAGGCTCGAGTGTTTCAATAGTTTCTCTATATTAAAAAAGACGAATTGAAATCAGTTTTATTCGATTAATTATTTTACTAAAGATTTTTTACAGTTTTTTTTCTTAATAAATTGTTATAACAAAAGGTCCTTCAGTTAGTTAAATTTTTCGAGATACAAATGAAACCATTTCGATGTTAAAAATGAAAATTTCGAAAATATTTAAAGAATCACTTTTAATTTCAAAGGAAGTTTACATATTCGGCTTCCCTTTCTTCATATTCTGTTGGCATAGCCGAGTATCCTGAAAAATAATCTTTTGAAATATTTGATATATTTATTAATTGGGACTGACTTAACCTAAATTGTTTAAATTATTTGTTAAATTTTTAAACTGCAAAAACGATCTAAAAATAACTTTAAAAGTGTTATACACGAAGAATTTTCACCCAAATATTCTCAACATTTTGCATGTTACATTCAATTTTCTAAGAACATTTAACATTTCCTCTAATTGTTAAATTAAAATGATACAGTGTTAGTTTAACATGAATTGTAATGTTGAATTCAGCCATATAAAATAGTTTGCATGAAGAAAGTGTAAATTTAATAATATGTAGTGTTAAATTATTATATTTTTTCAGGCAAAGTGTCAAAGTTTTTGCAGAAATCAACATGACAAAAAGTGTTAAATTAACATTATGTCCCATTGGCACACAATTTTCTATAGTTTGCTGATAACAAAATTTATAAAAATGTGCATCAGACATGTGCATAAGATTTCAAACACCGAGAATTGTATATGTAAGCTCTTCATTAGCTTTAATAAGAAACATTGAAAATTTAATGTTTATTTCACATGATTATTTGTCATATACTCAGACAAATAATCATGTGAAATTAACATTAAATTTTCACTGTTTCTTTAGTTTTAGAAAACGCTCTTCTTGGTTTAAGTTATTTTAAATAATAGTTGGACAGATTATTTAGAACATATTCGGAATCAAATTTAACAAACAACATTTCTTTCCATGCTGACAACATTTTTTTATTTGAGACACTCTAACACACGCACACACTCAGCATAAGAGCGTATAGTAAAGGCGGGCGTGAACTCCAGTTGGAGCGCATTCTTAATGCCCGCAGACTTGTTCGCGTAGCTGCACTTCCGCTTCTGTTTACCGGAAGCTGCCATTGTTTGAAGAGCATGACTCTTTCTCTTTACTCCCAGCTTCCGTTGAATATTGTGTGCAGTGTTTGCATTTGCCTGTGTGTCTGTGTTGGTGTTTGTGTATGTATGTGTGTGTGTATTGTTTATGTTGGTGTGGCATCCTTTTGCTGTTACTGCTTCTGTTGCATTACTGTGCTGCGTAATAAATGATGAAGTACGCGTTAAATAGAATTTATGGGGATGTGGTTTGTTTTTGTTTTTTTGTTTTTATGTGCTGCGGTTATTTGATTTTTTGTTTTGTTTTTGTTTAATTTTATTTTTTGTTTGTTTATTTATTTTTCTGTGCATTTTCTGAAATTGTTTTCACTTACTGTTGTTTATGTTTTCTTTCGCACAATTTTTTTCTTTTCTCTACCTTCGTTGAAATTTGACTTCTTTGGCCGTTCCTGTTCAGAGTGGGAATTACCTATTCCAGTGATTACATTCTACTGCATTATACTGCGGGATTTAGATCATGTTTAGCTTAGAATTTCCATAAGCATTAATTACTGCTCCATTAAAAAGTTTTTCTATTTAACTCTACTTTTAACCATCATTTCAGAAAATAATAATATTACTCATACGTCGTGTTTTCTATCTACCTAAAAATTGACCAAATTATCTTTTAAAATGATTTTAGTGGAAAATAATCCTTATTTGTAAAGTAAATTAAAAATATTATTTATATCTTTCTTGCTTCTTTTCAGGGTGTCGTCGCCTTCAGCTCGCAGGGCGATCGTATTGCGCTGACACAAATCGAGCAAATGATCAACGGCAAATACGAGAAACTCGGTTATTACGATACGCAATTGGATAATCTGACATGGTTAAATATGGAACAATGGAACAGTGGAAAGGTAAGCTTATATTTTCATCTTTTACTCTCTGTTTAATAATTTAAAATAATGTCACTTAAAACGAAACATGACCCAAATCGCTGTCAATTAAAGCAAATTGCACTGCAAGTGACTTAAGTCAGTGTGCTGTGCTGTGCTGTGCTGCGCTGCGCTGTGCTGAGCTGCGCTGCCAAAAAACGCATTAAATAAATTAAACAAAACTGTCTTCAGCAGGCAACTGCCTGTCTTTGGAGTCTTTACGAAAACGAGCTTCCAAAGCACATGAATTTGCAATTACCAAATTCTGGAAAGTTTTCAAATTTCATCAGAGCCAGAAATTTCTTGGCAATGCAGTTAAATTTTCTTTCTCAGACTTTGGGCAGATTTTCCATTTTATTGCACTGAACTAATTTTAAAGGCATTTGGCAAAAAAAGTTACTCATACGTCAGGTGCGGCTAACATGTGCTAAAAATACATAGCAGACTGCTTTACTTGAACTTAAATAAGTTTTGATAAATGCAATAGTCTTTGAATTTTTTATTTGTATGTAAATTTATTTACTTGGTAATAGCCTTATGTAAGTTTTACAATTATTATATACCTTAACTTTAATTGAATTTGAATCTTTCAATGCAAATTTGAGTACCCAAACCCATTGAGTGTAGTAAATAAAAAAAAACGCATACGCCATGTAGCACGATGTTGAATATAATCTCGCTTTGAACTTTCGAGTAATTCCCACATATATGTGTGTGGGTGTGTTGGTGTGTGCGTGTGGATTGATATATTCACGCAAATAAACACACTTGACGATAGCATTTAATGCCATTTTAAATCAATTTTCATGCAAGTAAATCCTTTTACCTGGGCAACTTACTTATCCGCACGACCAGCAGCAGCAGCAGCAGCAATACCAACAGTTGGAGTAATCAATTTTTCACCTGGCAACTTGGACTACATCTGCTGCATAAGTTGCAGCACACAAGCGTCATACACACACACAAGTAGTCAGCAGAGAGCAGGGCCGTGTATAAAAAAACACACAGAATAAAACAAAATTTTTGAATTACAAACCCTTGGAATAATATATGTATCTGTTAATTAACCGGTAGCGCTACTGAACTATTAGTTAATTTTGCACTTAAATTTTTAAAGTCTTCGTTTTTGGTCAGATTACTTGTTAATAGCCCATAATTTAACCAGTAAATTTTCGTAAATACAAAAATTAAAATTTGATTATAGAGAAGCCATATAAAAGTGATATACATGGGTATGTATCAGTGTTGTGTCCAGAAGCATTATTATTAATTTATCAATATTATTGAAATAAAAAGTAATGAATATGTATTGGACATTTCATTATAATTGAAAAAGTTATGTCAATAAAATACTACATATTTCATTATAATTGAAAATTGTAATGAAAAATTTAAATTTGTTTTTTATTCAATTGAAAAAATAAGAAGTAATGTAATGATTCATTTGTATAAAAAATTAAAAGTAATGAAAGTATTTATTTCAGAATTACTTTTTTTAATGAAAACTTGATAACATTAACATTATAATTGATTTTTTTTTAATGGAGTTAAATTCATTATAATTGACAAAAGATAATGGAATGTAAATACATATCATTACAGTAATACAATTCAAAAGTATAACTGAAAAGTTCAAAGTTGTGAAAATTTTTAATATATCATAAATGGTTTCAATGAAAACTTAATTAGATTAGCATTACAACTGATTTATTTTTATTTTTTAATGGGGGTATATCTCATTATCATTGCAAAAAGTATTGTAATGCAATGCAAATTTCATTACTATTAAAAATGAACATATCAAGTAAACATTTTCTTTTTAATCAAATGGCCAACAGTTCAAAATGGAAGCAGTGAAAATAGTGAACATATTTAATCATTGATTTTTTCAATAAAAACCTACTTTCATTAGCATTACAATTAATTTTTTTATAAAGGGTGCAAAATTTGTATTATTGCAATCGATTGAACTGAATATGAAATGAATAGCCTTATGAATGGTTTTCGAATGCCAATGAAATTTCATGAATGAATGTTAATTTAAAATTGAATTAATTGGTTTTTTCTCTGTTATGTACGAGTATTAGTAAAAGTTTCATTTGAGGAGTTGGAGTATTTTTTATAAATTTTTTAACTATTGAAAAATGTTAAATAATTAATTTTCGTTTTGAATGTTAAATAATTTTAATAAATCAAAAGTATTCTGCCCAAAAGTCCTGCCCTGTATAGTAGACAGTCAATTTTAAATTCATGTGAGTGTGTGTGTAAGTGTCCGTATGTAATTCAAGCAAGAAAGCAGTAATTCACGCCCATTTCAACAGCTGCCGCTGCAAGCAAATGATTTATTTCAAGTGTGGTGAACGGATACTTGTGACTCTTATTCTTCAGCCGACCTTAAGCGATTGCAAATACGTTTTAACTTATTTCGCAATGAAAAAAAGAAAACCAAACTCAAGAGCCACAAATAACCAAAGTTAAAAAAAAAAAAACGAATCCAGAGTTAACAAAAATTCGCTGCAACGTCAAAAAAAAAATGGCAGAAAAAATGCGCATTTGAATAAATAATTTACTTTGCCCAACGGGGAAGCAACTCCTACAAGAAAAAAAAAAAAGAATGAAGCAAAGAAAAATAAAAGTAAAAGTAAAGTGGACAGCAGACAGACAAGAAGACAGGCAAACACATTTTGGCCATTTCGACGTGAATGAAAATGAGTTGGTAAAATGATTTGCCCAAGCAAAGTAGAAAGCTGCTGCAAATTGCGCTCTTGAATTAATTCAAGTGCTGCGCTGAATGCGACATTGCAGCAGCGAAGCGTTAAAAGAAGAACCTTCCACAAAATACACTCACACTGCTTTAGAGAGTATTTAGTGGAACAGCACATATTAAACTGCAACTGAAACACATATATGATACATACATATATGTATAGCATGCACCACTTGATATTCTCAATTTGCATCAATGTTTGTAATACACAAAATATCCACCTGGGGGCAATGCGGAGTGCAAATGACATTCGTAGGAATTGCTTGCTGCATATTTGTTTGCGCTTTTATTCCTTGTAAACCGTTAGCACGTTATCAAATGAAAATGAAAATTTAAATGGAAAAGAAAGAAGCTAGCAAAAAGCGCGCTTCCTGTGAACGCTTCCTGCCAAAACAATCATTTAAAATGTCATTTTAATTTCTAAGATTTTTAACTAAGTTTCTTATTACTAATGTTATCTTCATTTATAGAATATTTAAAAGAAAACAACAAAAATAAGTTGTTAGACATATCTAAAGGCGTCAGATTGTTAGTCGGGATATCAAAAAGCTGTATGAAATAATTCTGGTTTTGAAAATCATTTTTCTCTTTTTCAAATTCAGTTTTTCTCCTAACGAGGGAAATAATTCCGATGGTAAAACTTGTGTTAAAATTAGTTCTGAAAAATTTCTAAAACAAAAAAAAATTTCATCGATATTGAAAAAGACAAAATGCGTATAATTAAATTTTTGTGATGTTTTTTTAATAACAAATTTAAGAATAAAACATTTAGTTTTAAACCAAATTCACAGCTTCTGCAGAAGTCAATTGAGAAGATACCCAGTCTTCATACGTAAAATTTTGCAAAGTAATACTCCCCATCCATCTCGAGACGATAATATTAAAATGTTAACAACTCGAAATCCTTGTGAGACAATTTTGAGTTGATATATTTAAACATTTGTTGCAAAGCAAAAAATTTCGAGGGAAATTCGTTGCATAGTCTCCTTTCAGCTCGATTCACTAGACGATGTGATGTTCCAACTTCTTTAACCCGTCTGAAAGATACGTTTTTTCGAGGTCTGCAAAGTGCGCCTCCATCGGGTGATGAGGTACTTTTCGGACCACCCTCGTATAAGTACCGCCGCCACGTTTTAAATATATTGTTATGAGATTTTAAAAATAAATACATTTTCATATATGTATATATATATATAGCTAAATATTAAGCATGCTCATATTTCTTAGTTCACAATAGAATTTTAAGCAGAATCCATTTTTAAGAATTTTAAAAACTTATATTTCTTTAAAGAATTTGTTATCATTTAGAAGTAGACTCAAATATAGATATAGAATTAGATATAGAATTTTAATTTTGGAATTTTGAATTTTGATTTTTATCTATTTTTTACGAAAGAAGAAGTCAATAATATTTATTTTAACAAAATTTCACACATACATACATGTCTTTAGTTCAAGACTATATCAACGAAAATTATTTCAACAGTTAATTTCAACACATAAACCGATTTTGGAAAATATTTTTATATATTCAAAAATTAAATATATATTTGTTATTTTAATTTAAAAATGATATCATTTACAAGAGTTTTTTTCGCTTTACCATCAATCAAAAAAACCGACTACAAAGCTCGAACGAAAAACTTAAAACAAATTGCAGCGCGCATTTAAGATTGCTCATACCCGTCGTTTGCCAGCGCCACAACCAAAGCACGTAACAACAAACAGGCAACAAACAAACAAACAGACTACAACAAAAAGCACTTACAAACAATGTTGCTATCGTGCATGCCGAACTCACCTCTGTGCACAACAACTTTCCAAAGTCATTGCAAAATTAAAGTCAAGACACACACACGCACAGCTGTACACACATCACACACACAAACACACAGAGAGAGAGAGAGAGTGAAAAACTTTTCACAGCCATAAATCTTTACACTTAAAAATGTCACTAACAAAAATTTGCTATCTTCGTGTCAGTCGTTTATCTTGAAAATTTCAACTTTTCTTCTTTCGGTCGCTGCTCTAAATTCATGTGTCGCTGCTGGTGTTGTTGTTTATTCGTATTTTCTTATTTTCTTACTATCTTCTTTGGGTTTTTACTTGCAGGTACCTCAGGATCGCACAATTGTTAAACGCGTACTACGCACAGTATCGCTGCCATTATTCGTCTGCATGTGTACAATATCAAGTTGTGGTATTATAGTCGCCTTAGCACTTATTGTATTCAATATATGGAATAAGCATAGAAGGTAAGTCATGTTTCAACTTTCCACTATAAAGCTACATAAATAGTATTAACAACAAAGAGTAACTACATATAAAAATCCGAAAAGTTACAAAAAAATAATAAAAAGAAAATTGCGTTAATCCAAGTGAACCAAATGAAAACAATAAAATTAAGAGAAAAGCGAAAAAAGAAAAGCGAAACTTACAATTTGGCAATTTTCAGCTGCAGCAACATTTTTAAACCTTTTTTGTTAACAGCTTGAAAATTGGTTAAAAGAGCTGGTTTTGATTTTTGGTAATAATAAAAATGTTTAGTTGAAACTTTCTTTGAAAAAATTCAATGTTCACATGTTACAAAACCAAAGAAATAAAATAACTTCAATATCCTTCAAGGAAAACCAACTACAAATAGAAATTTGAAAAAATTTAAATCTTCAAATTACAATTTGATATAAAAAAGTTTCAATAGTTCTTTAAAATATAAACAAATGTAATTATAATTTGTTTAGTTGTTGTATTTAAACCATTTTACCAAGGTGAGCAGGAAATGGCTGAACATGTTCTTTGTACTTGTCCAGCGGTCGCAAGACGCAGATTTTACTTCTTAGGCAATGGGATTCTAGTTCCAAATGACATAGTAAAAATTAAGCCCACAACAATTACGAGATTTATAAATAGCCTAGAATTGTGTTTGTAGGGCAACGAAGCTGCACAATAAATCTTTCAGATCACAGTGCTTCTATAGCCTTTATTAATAATAATAACAATAATAATAATGAAACAACTTTGAACAGATTATATAGTTTTTAACCTCTTTTGCGTTTAAGGACTATTAAAGAGGAACTATAGATTATCTTATTTCTAAAAAACAACAAGAATTTGTTTTAGCCTTGAAGGAGTATTAAAAAGGACCTTTAAAAGGTACAGTCATCGGTTTGTTGGTTGGTTTTAGTGATGATTCGTTAAGAATCCAACTAGCACTTTCGCGCCTTTTTGTTGCCACATCCTCGCTATCAACTTGATGTCATACTGCAATGAAAAATCAAATATACTTTTATATATTCAAATATTTTTGAATATAATTAAAAGGATATACTAATTTTTAAAAGCAATAGAAACATTTTCGACCTTAAACTTGTGATACTCCTATATGCACTAAATTTTTAGCACAAATAGTTTCCGAGTGTTAATTTTTAAATAAATCATGTAAAAAAAAGCTCTTTTCAAGGTCCTTGTGAAATGTGGTACTTAAATGAGATTTTCTAAGCTTTTTTAAAACTTCTAAGTGGTGTTGTTGTATAAAATTATAGTTTATTTCTATGTCCAAAAGAAATCCAAATATTAAAGGAGGTTGAACATTTTAATAATTTTATTGATTCATAGATTTTAAAAAGGATGTATACATATATTAAATAATAATTAAATATTAAAACATGAACCTTAGAACCATAAGGATTTAATATTATACAGGGACTATAGTACTGAAAGTGATTTACCATTTTTTATCTTTAAGGACTATTGGGAAGGACTTTTCATTTGAAGTTCCAACTAGGCTCAACTTTAAAATAATGTTATTCCATTTTAAATCCAAACTATTTTTAAATTTCTTGAAAGGATTTACACATTTTTTTTACATAATAAACACGTCTTAAAGCCTGAACCTGTGATCCTCCAAACAGGACTAAATTTTTTTATAGGGACTATAACACTAATCGTTTTTATGTTTAGTCCTCCGATCACGTCTATATTTTATTTATAAAACCAAAAGTTCATTTTTAAAAAATCTGAATTGCGTAATGCATATCTCAAACAAATTTCAGGAAGGAGTCTTTTGATCCAAGGGCACCTTTTCTGATGATAAATACATACTTTAAAATTTAAAATTTAAAAATTACTTTTTTTTTACTATGGAGATTTGGCTTATAAATAAGATTTTATGTCTTAGTCTATTAAAAAAACTATTAAACCGTTGACAAAATAATTAAAGCCTGAAACTATGATCCTCCGAACAGGACTAATTTTTTATAGGGATTATAACACTGAAAGCTTTCACGTTTAGTCCTCCAATCAGGACCAGATTCTATTAAATTCTAAAGTGCCTCAAATTTAAAATATTAAACTGAATTTATTCACATTTTCCTTCTTTTTTTTTGTTGCAACAACAATTTCAAACCAAACTCGAAACATTCTCAGTGGTGCATATCCTTGAAAAGTTGTTTATGGTTGTTTCTCTGAGCGAATGTTTTTATTTACGAAATTTTTTGTTTTTTACTATTGCTGCTGCTGCTTCATTAACAGCATTTTGAATGCAACAACACACACACACATATACACACACAGTTATGCGTTCTTACAGCTACTTTGTTGCTAATGTTTTCATTGTAAATTTTACACTTTGTGTGTGGGTATGTTGTTGTTTTTTTTGTTATCAACATTTTTACAAAACTTTTTTATTTGCGATTGTTTGGCGAAAAAGCAAAACAAATACACAAAAAGAAAAAACAAGAAAAAAAGAAAAACTAGCTAACAATAACAATAACAACCGGCAACATTGAAAATGTTGTCCACATGGAAAATTGCATGTTGCTGCAGCATGTGCTTTGCTTTTGTAGTTGCATTCATGTGCGCGTGTATGTGTGTGTGTGGCATAAATGCGATGCTATAAACGCGTTTTGTGGCAATATGGGCGCTTCACATGTGCCATGCCACATTCCGCTGAATACGTTTTACGTTTTGGAATATATTTAACTGAATATTTTGTTTATATGCGTGTGTATGTGTTATTGTATGTATATGTTTGTGGTCTTAAATGGAATATGTTCACACCATAAAGCGCTTTGGCTGCATCAGCATACAACGCCACAACGGAGTGAGTGAGCTTTTGTTTGTCATAATTATGCAAAAAAATTCACTGCAGTTTGTAAAAGGCTTTTCGGCTGTTTTGTCAATGTCTGCAAATGTGTGTGTGTGTATGTTTGTTTGGGATGAAACGTTGATAGAAGCTCTGATGATGTGCGCCATTCTGTTACCTTGCCTACACGTTTATGTGATTTGTTGGAATAATTGTCTGAATTTTTAAATTTTATTTTAGCTGAATTACAAAAACCGAGAAGTTTTATACAACATTTGAAAGCTTTGTTTTCTTCTTAACACATTATAAAAAATAGATAAAATGTTTAAAGAATATTTAAACTGACTTTTTCTCCTAATTAATACAACTCTTAAGCACAGATTTAAGACATGAGCAGCAAGCAACATTAAAAAAAATTATTGACCAAAAATTTTGTATCTTTGGAAAGGTAATTTGTCAGTTATTAAGAATTAAATTGAATTTTGTCCTTTTGCTGGAAGACTTGCTAAGTTCATTCTGAAAATCTTAGAACATAAGTGATTATGTCTTGGAGACTTAAAGAATATATTTTTAAAAAATTGTTTTTCGATCACAGCGATCATTCAAAGATCTTTTGTACTCAAAGTCCAGTCACGACACTAGAATCTCTTCTACCTTCCTTATGAACTTGAGGACTGTGATCTATTGTCCCATACCAGCCCATATCAACTCAACTCTTTGATGATTGAAGCTGATGTTGAAAAACCCGACTGAAAAAATATTTACCACCAAAAGTAGGATGAACACACAGATTGATCGAAAGAAGTCATATTATGTAGGAGAGCGATTGGCTGGTCAACAATAACTAAGCAACAAAAATAGTCGAAATGACTAAAAAAAATAAAACAACTTTACAAATTAAACCATTTACGAATAATTACGGCGGATAGTAATAATCGCATTTTTGAGCTCAGCTATTCTTAGTCCACTTACATAGCCAGTCAACTCTTTACATAAACTCGAAACGTCATACGATACGTCCAGATTAACAAACTATAAAAGTTCCAATATCGCATTTTTAAGTAGTGTACATTTATTAAATAGAAAATGTATTAAACAAAATGAAAAGCACCTTTAGCCTTTAAAAAAGTTTCTTCCAATATTCTCTAATATAGCGCACAGAAACCGAAAAAACTTGCAAGCACACAAATTACAATACCAAAGAAAAAAATGATTCAGATTACGCCAGTTTGCTTATGCATACAATCGCAGTTATGCATGCCAACACTACCCCAATACACACACACACTCTCCGACACACACACGCACTAAATTTCAGTTAAAGCGGCAGCGCTTTTGTTACTGCCAAGCACCCTCGTTCGAAGTTTTACGCACTGCCTTCACATGCTCCTCCTTGAATAAGGCTCAAAGGTCGGTCCCAAAACGAAAGCTGCTGCTCTGCTGATGGAATTGCATGCAAATGCAAATACAACAAATACAAAAAAAAAAAAGCAGAAATGCAAAAAGAAAAAAGAAGAAATTGCACAAAGTACTTGAAAACAAATTCCTGGCCGAAGGCAAACATAACCTCGAGCTGTGCATGTTGCATGCTCAAATGGCAGCTGAAGCGGAGATTAAACGCGTCTCTGCGTGTGTGTGAGTGTGTGTGAGTGTGCGTGTGTGTCTTAAATGCATGCATGCAGCTTCTTTGTATTGCGCCGCTATGCTGCACTATGTGGGCACTTTTTGTTGGATTCGTTTTATTTTATTCTATCTTTTTTATATGTGTGCATGTGCTTTTCTTTGCAACTAGTGATCTAGTGTTGCGCGCCCTATATGCCACACAGCGTGACATATGAAGCGTTTGCTATTTGAAGTGCAATTTTCTTCTCCTTCTTTTTTTCTCTGTTGATTTTTTTCTTCTTCTTCTTATTTGTATATCTATTTTGCCGCACAAAGTTTTGCCGCATGCTGATTTTCTGCAGTGATAGAAACTTGTTGAGATGCGGTCGGTCTACAGAAAAAAAAATGGCCGAAAGCTTTTCGTATCCTTGTGTTGGGTATAGAAATAATCGTGTGGCATTTAAATTTGTCGCAAAAATGTTTGCTTAAAGTTTGAAAGTGTTGCGCCACGAAAGTTTTCTAAATAGTTTGTATAGCTAAGTACTTGTACTTGTGTGAGTAGTTGTATCGATTGTAATTACGGCGCAATAATTGTGGTAAGACAAACATTGTTCTAAAATTAATCATTGTGATAATTAAATAATTGAGGTGTGATTTATATGATTTATATTTATATTGCTTTGTATATATATATTGTGAAAATAAGCAGTACATTTTATTAAAAACTAATACTGTTAATTGATGAAGTGATTGCATGGGTAATTGATTTGTTGAGTAATCGATTTTTAGGCATTTTTCAAGTCAACTAAATGTAAAGTCTAAACCAAAAGAGTTACTGTCGTATTCTAGCCGAGACTGACAATGGAAATATTATGACAGTCGTGTGATGAATGACAATTGTTAGATTTTCGTATTCTGATAAAAAAGTTTTGGGTGTGAGAGACTGACAGTTGTCAGTAAAATTGAAAGCACCAAGAGAACAGCTGACAAGCTGACATTTTTGCCATTTTTGTTGATAAAAATGAACGCAAATATTTTGTTTAAGATTTCCATTAATTCATGGATGAGGAACGCCCATCCACATGAATTGAAAAACCAGAATGTGGTTGTTTCAAAGGTGTGCGTCCCACAGTTTTTTTTGTTTGCAATATGTATCATATGTATCTTCTTACCCGTAAAGTAGTATAATGCATAATGATGACTTAATGTGATGAAGGTAATGGGAAACATATTTATTCCAAAAAAATGAATTGCAAAAATATGTACACAAAAATTCCAAATTTATGTTCACATTTACTTCAAATTGAACGAATTTATACCAAAAGCTTTTTCAACACGTTGTTGGGAATTGAGAAAGGTTTCTGCTTGTCAGAATTTGGCTATAATGTCAAAAGGAAACATTTTTTTAAAAAACATGACACGAGAACTAAAAAAAATGTCCTAGCAAGCAGTTGTCAGTAAAATGTCAGAATGCGTACGTCATAAAGAAACATGCACAATTAAATTATTGGCTGTTAGAAGTGATTTATTTATAGATTAAATTATAAATTAGCTAATATATCAGTTAATTAATTTAATAAATTATTTATTAATTAGTTAATTGACTAATCAGTTCGTTGAATAATTTATTGAATAATTTAGGCAAGACATATTAATTAATAATATGAAATTTGAAATGATTTATTAGCTAATTTTATTATAAATTTTATTATACTTATATTATATATTTGGTAATTAACTTATTTAAAAGATTATTTTCTTTTTAAACATAAATTTAACTAAGCTTTATTTCAATTAAAAAAATCATTAAAAATTTATATTTTGAATTAAATAGACAGTGTCAAGATAAATCATTTAATCAAACTATCAATCAATTAATGAGATGATAAATTTATTGATTAATAGGTTGCTTAAATGACGTCTTAATTGATAATTTATTTAATTTGTTTAGATATTTAATTTTATAATTTAAAGATATTGATTACATAATTCAATTATTAAGTTAACTAGTTAATGAAGTAATATATCCAATTCAATTAATTGAACTATTAATTAAATTATTGTTTGAATAATTTACTGATTAATTTCTTGAATAATTCAAATATCGATTTGATAACTTAATCTTAAATAACAAAACCGTGTCAAAAATTCCCTATTCAAAAAGAGTTTGTTCTCTTCTATTACAAATTAATATAGTAGACTATTAATTTTATCGAATAAAACACAACAAAATCGATCATTTTATTCAACTTTATAGTTTAAAATTATTTATTAAAATTCATTTTAACAATTTAGTCTGAGAAATATTAAAAACTTTTTTAAATATCTCGAGTTAAGAGAACATTCCAAAAATTACAGTGACCTTAATTCGTTTACTAGAGAAACTAAAAAAACAGAAATAAAATCTTCATTGATGAAACTTACACGCCCTGACAGTCGCGCTCATTCAAAAAGTTGCTTATCTCATGTTGACACCATTTTCATTTACAAAGCACACAGAGCAAACGTCGCCCATCGCCCATAATTCACATGCAATGGCGCACCTTACAAACACATGCACACACACACTCATACATCCTGCTCGGTGCAAGTCCATCTAAGTGGAATTAATTTCCGGCGCAAAAACAAACTAACAAATTAACAAGCGAAAGAGCGAGCAAGCGTCAAACACCTTTTCCCATCATAATTTTGAGCGCTTTGCTTTGCTTTGCTTTGCTTTGCTTTGCTTTGCTTTGCTTACTCAGCTTCATCTTCTTTACGTGGCCACAATATCAACAACAAAATGTGAATAACGGCAACACAAATGATGATGGAGAAGAGGAGAAGAGAAAAAGTAGAAAACAAAATTCCGTTTTGTTGATCAACGAATCTTTGCGCTCAACTTTTACATTTCGTCGTTCTTTGTGTGTGTGTGTGTACTCGTATTTATGGCTACTCATACGTGCTCATACAGTCGTGGCAAATCGAATGAACCCAATAAAATAATATTTTTAAATTAATTTTGTTGTATTCTTTGATTTCAATACTTTTAACTTTTCACTAATTAAATAAATAAATTTTGGGTTTTTAAGTCATTTCCCTACATCTGATTTATAGTAGTCAGTAAGGCATTCAATTCCGTTATATTTTTAAAAATCCCAGAATTCCAGTATTTCAAATAAAAAATGTCGGCATCCTGGATTTTTTCGAGATTAATTTATTAAAATTTTCCTTGAAGCAAGTGAGATGGTAATTTATTCGATTTAAAAAATTTTATGGATTTTTTAAACTTTTGAGTATGATCAAAATCTAGTCACTGTCATTTCTAAACGACTCTCCAAACATTTTTTATTCTTGCAACTACCAACTCGTTTGGCATATCTTTTATCTTAAGGATATTTCCATACTCGAGGCATGCAAATTAATTCGACCTCGAAGGTAAACACAAATACAACTCGGAGAAACTCAATGGATTCCATTGAATTCTCAGTTCATTTGTTTTGAATGCCTCTGTCGACATGGAACCGTCTCTAAATGGATTTTGCTTCTTCATGAGACAATCCAGCTGTATAGCTTGAGTTGTTATAGTTGTTGTTGTTATTGTTGTTAGTTTAGCTATATCTATTGTTGTTGTTGCTGTTACTCATGTTAAGCGCTCAACTCATTAAGCGCAGTATTCAAGTATGTGAGTATGTGTGCACGGGTTGAGGTTTGCTCAAAGACAATGCAATGCGAAAATAGCAACAAACAACAACAATAAAAACAATAAGAACAAAAACAACAACAACAACAACACTAATAGGCACAAAAGAACTGGGCAGGCATAATAACTGTGTATCTTAGACCCTTTTGTGGTTTTTTGCTATTTGTACACCGCATCTCTAGCGCTGCAGTTGCAAACTATCAGATTGGTTAGTTTTGTGTTGCAATGCAGCAAAGGAGCTTAAGTTGATAAAACTTGATACAAGAACAATATGTTAATATTGCGACGAATTTAGTTGTTTAATTGTATGAACAAAATTTTAAGTTTCATTTGAACTCAGTTGTAAATGGAAGGAGTAAAAAGCAGTGATAAAAGGGTTTATTTGGGTTAAAGATAGTCTCACTAACTCGATGATTTCCTTGCCCTTTATTGTAAGCCCTTGCATTTTCGTATTCAAAGACCTTATACAATACATTGAAGGCATTCTTATCTTGCTTCCTAAGGGACATCGTATATTAGTTGTTATTTTCAAGGAGTTTATGAACAACCCAATTAAATAATGTTATTGGAGCACTTCATACTTGGCTCAGAACCTAGGTGGGCTGTAATCATAGAACCGTGTTGGTTCACATAATTTTTTAGAGTTTATAGTTCGGAGTTGAGTCCAGGCTGATATTGAAACCATAGCATTCAGTCTTATTGGAACTGTGCGCAATAAAGTCGGAATAATAGAATAGAGAAATAGAAAACGTATATTTGGGTGAGAAGAGGAGTTCATACACTAATCCCTTAACTTCTTGGTTTCACGAATGAATTTCAAAATCCTTATACTCTTCACAACTATCTGCATTACCAAAGCCGAGGACAAACTTATTAACTAATTGATTAGTTAAAAGTTAATTTCTGAAATTAAATTGTTTGCTAATTTTTTACTTTCACAGTTCAACCATTGCCTCTAATGCTGCAATGGAGCGATAATGTTCTGCTGGCTAGAACATCTTAAGGGTAAAAGTGGTCATCGTTGTCGGCTCAAAACTTTGTGATGTTACTTTCTATAAAAAGGAACCTTGGAATTTACTTCAAAATAAGAAGTTTTCTTCAACATCTACTTATCCATGGAATTCTATATTTTAGTATATATATTTTCGAATACATTTATAGGCTTAGATATAAGCGTTTTTCCAGCCGAAACTTTTCTTTCAAACCGCACATTTATTTACTTTTATAATAAATTTTTTAGTTGATTTCCCAACATTTTCAAAAACTTATTAAAATAAAAATTGATTGACACATTATTCTCTACATTCTTGAAAAGAACTGTTTGATACAAATGTGATAATTTCACATTTTCTAATGGGACGGCATTGCCAACTTTACTATCGGGCTTTTTTGAAATATACACAGGACGTATGAGTGATTTCATATATCATGAAATTTATCAGCAAACAACAAAGGGTAATTAAACGGCATTAAGAAAAATTTATGAAAATTTACTAATTTCTCTATTGATGTATAAAATACAGAAACAACAACTGTAAACTGTTACCTAAAAATATTTTATATTAAATTTAATTACCTTAGCTTTGTAAATTGAATTCGCTCGTAATTGACAACAACAGCAATATTCGACATGACGTATGAGCGATACTTTTTAGCAGCGACAAATTTGCATAACTTAATCCGCGACATTTCCATCATCATTAGCAAAATGCTGATATTTCAAAAGTCATTGCTTTATTATAATATTTTCTTCTCTTTTTTTTGGCTTATTCAAATGTCACTCATACGCTTAGTAGCCTGTTAAATCAACATATTAAAATCTGCCGTACCCAAAAAAAAGAAAATTTCACTTTTGTTAGTGCGCATTTCATTGTCGACGCATTTGTCCACCCACCGAAAGAAGCGCGGTTAATCAATCACTCGGGGCTGACATTTTAACTGTCACAACCTTTTGTCAGCACACACACACATACACACACACACATGCATACATACGTGCGCATAAATTTAAAAGCTTCAATTGAGGAGCAACAGCAAAAAAGTTGTCATCACCTCGTATCGCGCATTCTAAATATTCATTAGGGCGAAAGGTAGATACAAACAAACACACACACACACACGACGGCAAAGTAAAGATGAGTCTTTTGTTAATTTCCAAGAAAACACATTAGCGTTGCCACCTGTTTGGGTTTAAAATTTATCAACTGTAAAATGCTGAATTAATAGTGAGGCACATTTGAATTTAAATTTCGCAAAATTGTCTCTTAAGTTTTTCCCAGAATTCCGCACAAAACGCAGCGAACTGGCAACCACCGCAGGAGGACTTTTGTTTGGTGTTGTTCCAGTTGTGAAAGTGAATTTTCAAAAGTGAAAAGAAAATCCTTTTCTTTTCATCTCGGTCAGAATACGACAATGGAAGACTTTTCATTATGATTGCTGGGGCGAAAGGTGTTTTGTCTCTTTCTTAGTGGATGTTTTTTTGGTTGCGCTGACAAGTTAAGTTGCGTTTGCGACAAGAGCAAACAGTTTGCAGCAGAACAAGATAATGGCGACATTCAAAGGCATTTCCGCTTTAGTCAGTTTAATAGCTGAGCTTTTAAAAGAACAAATACTGTTTTCAATATATTTTTTTTAATTTATAAACATATTTCAAATCACATGATATTGTTAATGTTAATTTAACATGTTTCTGTTATTTTAACATGTTTTGTCGTGTTAAAGTTAACACATTGCAGTAAATTTTTTACTAAATTAAAAAGATAATATGTGAATTTTGGTCTTAAAATTCCATGACATGGTATATTTTGTTAATTCAACATGATGCACTGTTAATTTAACATGAACTGTCATATTATAAAAATCATATAACAACATATTTACTACACAATCAACATGATAAAATGTGGATTTAAGTCTTAAAATTACCTGATATTGTTAATCATAATTTAACATGTTGCTGTGTTATTTTAACATGTATTGTCATGTTTTAATTGACAGTTTAATTATTATATATATATATATATATATTACCTATATATATATATATATATATATATATATATATATATATATATATATATATATATATATATATATATATATATATATATATATATATATATATATATATATATATATACATATATATACACATGTAAAGCATAATTATTACAAAATCAGCTTAATATAAATTTGAATCTAATTGTTCAAAATGCTTGACATTATTAATGTAAATTTAACATGCCGGTGTTAACTTGATATTATGTATAATCTTTATTTCGGCAATTTTATATAACAATCATGAAGAAATTGATAATTTAACATGAGACATTTTCCCATCAATACTTTTGTCAAAGTTGTCAAAGATTTTGCAAGAACCGAAACAACAAAAAGTATTAAATTAATATTGAGTTATATTAAATCAACATTTTCTAATGTTAAATTTTAACAGAATATGTTAAAATTTTCTGACAATAAAAACAAATAAATACAAGGTGGCGCAAAAGAAGTCATCCGGCCTTCAGAATGTCGGTTGTGGCTCGTGCAGTGTGTGCTGTTGCTCCGTCCTGTTGGAACCACATGTCCACCAGTCCTAATTTGTCCAGTTCGGGCAGAAAAAACTCGGTCAACATTGCCCTATAGCGCGCACCGTTCACTGTTGTCGTTTGACCCGCGGCGTTCGGTCCGATGACTCCTCCAGCGTGAACAGCGCAACACGCAGTCACTTTGAGCGGGTGTAATGGTTTCTCGTGCATCACTCGCGGATTTTCGGTTCCCCAGAAGCGATATTTTGCTTGTTCACGTACCCGCTGAGGTGAAAATGAGCCTCATCGCTCATTATGATTTTTGCCAACACCACAGACGAATTGTTACGCAAAAAAATAGACACAATTATTCCGCGTTCTTGGGGAGTGTATCGCTCCATGGCTTATTCACTTGTATTCTGTATCTGTCTAGTCCACAAATGTCAAAACAGATTTGACATTGGCGGCCATTTGCAAAAATGAGAGCATCTTCCAATAGGGTGATTTCTGTTGCGCCACCCTGTACAGTCGTGTCTGGATATAGGGAACTAATTATTGCAAGACCTGTTCACAATTTCCGGGTTGTTCACTCTTTCAAGGTGGACATTTGTTGTTCTTGCGTTTAGAAATTGACTTTTGGAACGCTTTTTCTTGTAGACTTCGCAGTGTTAGTATACCAGCATCATCAGTAGAGTTTTATTTTATTCACTAACCTCCAAATAGTGAAACAAATTTTGAAAATCATTTAGATTGTTTACTATTAAAAGTACTCCATGTAAAAATTTGGGTGTTCACTGTACCCAGACACGACTGTAACACTAAAAGTGTTATTTTTCAATGTTCAATAGTGTTAAAAAATCGGCATGATTCTATATGTCGACATAAAGAAAGCTTTTAAAAGGTCTAAAAAATACAAGTTCCTATACAAGTATCCAAACGATTGTTGTAGATACTTAAGTATCTCAAACAAGTATCTAAAACAAAGTTTATTTAATTAAATCAATTACAACAAATAAACTCAACATAATTGGCAAAGAACATTTCGTTAGTGATTTAGATCTTAAATTAATATTCACAATTATAACTTCCACCGATAATCCACAGGATAACAGATTAACTAACAAGTTCAACAACAACAACAACAACAAAGTCATTGTAAAATTCTTCGTTAACCTAACAAAAGACCACTTACACTTAATATTGCGCGGAATTTCGCCAATTTTATTGTACTTTGCTGACCTTATTGTTGTTCCCGCTGCTATTGTTGTTGTTGTTGCTATTGTTGTTGTTGCTATTGTTATTGCTGCTGGTTACCCTTGGCAATTGTAAAATCACACAAAGTTTTGGTAAATTAACACCATTATCAGATTCAATTAAAGAGGTCAACAGAAATGTCAACCGCCGGTATGCCATGCTCGACAATGCCACGCCCATTAACTTACCGAAAGTGTAGTGTGCGTGTGCGTGTGCGTGTGCGTGTGCGTGTGCGTGTGTGTGTGTGCGTGTACGTTTGCGTGCGCTCGCACTAAAGAGCAAAAGGCAAACAACTTTTTTCGGCCAAATGGAATTGCATTTATTTCCGCTACTCTGTGTGGAACTGTTATGCGCAGCATCCTCCTTTGAGATTAGTCTTTGGCTTTAACACACACACACACCAAAACTGGAATAAATTCCTGCTCGCTTGCCATAGCAACAACAACAACAACAACATCAAGGACTATTTACGACAATAGTAAAACAAGAACAACACGTACAACAACAGCAAGAAAAACAAAAACAAAGCAAACAATTGGCGCATGAAAATTGGGTTGTTATGAAGAGCGACCAGCTGAAGAAGCAGCTGAAGTCTTGGAATGCTGGCAGCACAGTACTTTAAAGTTGATATATGAGCTACCAAAGGATATCATAAGGATCTATAAAAATTATCTTTAAAACGAATTTGGAGCTTCCAAATAAAGCTCATATATAAAAAAGTAAAGGATCTATGACAAAGCTTAGTAAATTTCTTGTTTTTGTATATGCCTGTAAGTACTGTCAGACCGCTGTCAGCATATCATGCAGCCTAGTTGTTGTAATGTTTATTTTTCTTACTGTTGTTGTTGTTTGTGCCGAAATCAGCTTAAAGTTTCTTCAAGGCGAAGAAAACCGAAGAAAGCTTCCGCCGTTGCTTTTTCTTTATGCCAAACCGGAAGTAAATTTATTTGGATTATTTCTCTTATCTTTTTCTTTTTTGCTTTTCTTTTATATAGTTTTTAGTTTTGTTATAATTTTTTTTACTTTCTTTTTCGTTTTCTTCTTGTCGCTATTATTTGACCACAAAGTTGCCTTTTCGTGCTTTGTCCTTTTGATTGTGTGCCACGCTCTGGTTTTCTGTTGATTTTCTTATTCAGACTTTTTATTAATATTTTTTTTCATTTTTTTACTTTCTTTACTTTACTTTACTTCCATTTTATATACTTCACTTCCTGTTTAGCATTTTGTGCTCTTTATCTCTTCCTTTTGAGTGTAATGGCGTACCAAGTCGTTTTTGCCCTTTTTTTTCCTTGTTTTCCCTTTTTGTTATTTTTTTTGTTAGTTTTCCATTTTGCCGCTGAAAGACTTGAGCGAAAATTTGCTTATCTTTTAACATCGATCAATTGATTCCTTTTAATCCGGCGTCCTGCTTTGGACAGTGTCTTGTGTCCGGGCATAGACATCCGCCAGTCGGGTGGCTGGCTGGCAGGCATGCGGCGTGGTGCGGTTATCCTTTTGTCAAGGACTTTTATTGTATTGCGGTTAATTGAAAAAGTTATTCCGAGTTTCATTCCGAAGCACCATAGAAGCGGTTAATAAATGTCGCCAATATTAGTTCAGTTTTTGTGTTATTTTTCTTATTGTTGATTAAGACGAAGTTTATGCCAGAGATTTTATAAGGTCTAATTGGAATGGCTTTTATTAAAAGAAAAGAGTTGATTTATCTGGAAAAATAAATTCATAAATTATACACTTTAGCTTATTTTTAAGTTTTTTAAGTTTTTTAAGCTTGTTGATTTTAAAGGTAGTTAAGGTCTTTCTACATTCACACAGGAAGTTCGAAACTTTTTCATCATTAATTTTTAGAAATAAATATACAGTTATATTATGGAATTCAGTGGCGTGGGTAATATTTGCCAAAGGGAGGATAAACATCGATTTAACATTTTTAAAACTGCAACTTTATTTGTTGAGATTTTTCAAACCTTTGGTTGGTTGGTTTAGGTGTTGCCTGAAGAAACACAAATTCAGGCCCAATTAGCACAATAGCGCCATTTTGATACACCACTTGTGGTACCACTGAGGTCAGGTCGATTTAAACCATCTTGATTTGTTTATGAACATACTGATGTCATATATTTTAATTTCAGCAAGCTCGTTGAGATTGTTCATTGTAAATTTTCCAAGCGTACTATTTCGTAAAGTACTCAAACCAGGGCACTCGCATAGAAAATGGAAAACGGTTTCTATGGAGCCTTCTTGTTTGCAACTCCTACATTTGTCGTTGTGAGGCCATCCCATTTTCTTGGCATGGTCTCCTATCGGCCAATGACCGGTTATAGTTGCAGTGATCCTGAATATATCTGTTCTTGGCTTTCTGATTAATTCTTCGGTTCTTTATTTATTATATCTTGCCCAGATTTCCTTGGATTTCAAACCTTTACTTATAAACCTTTTTATATTATTCATCTTTATCTTTTGAAAAACTTCGGACCATTTTGTTTGCTTCTTCATTTTATCTCTTTCTTTATGAGTCTCCTCTTGTTACGAGACTCTCCACCAAAGTCTTCGCTTTGTAAAGAGAATCAAAGACGCATCAAGAAGCGAAGGGGGTATATGTCCTTTACTCTTCCGTATCTTTCCGTATCGACGCCACTAATTGAATTTAAAGTAAATTGTTCAACCTATGAAAAACTATTCTTTGGCTATAATTTTTTAATTTTAATAGAATTTTACAAAATCAGAAGAGCAATTTTGAATATCAATCGAATAATGGTTTACGTTGTTTTTACTATTTTATTTCTGAGCTATTGAAAATGTTTGCATAAAAATTAAATTTATTTTAATTTGTAAAGATAATTTAAGCTCTTATTATAAAACATTTTGAGGCTTAAAAGACGTTGTTGCTTTTTAAAACTTACCAAGGTCTACGTTTTGTCATTCTGAATACTAAATAAAAGCTTCTTTAGAATACCGAGTATGGCTTCAGGTGGAGATTATCCTTAATTAAAATATGGCATGAAAGAAGTAAATTTTTTTCCAGATATGAATACATAATCTTTTGTTTAAAACCTCCTTACTTATGAACTGAAAGTCATATTCAGTGTTACAAATATCTTAAAGTATTATAACTTTCATATATTTATAACACTGTGCCACATATGTTGGTTCATCGCTTTCAACCACAGTGAATCCAACGAGAAGTGAAGAGGAACAAAATCCATAAAGAGTTTGCAAAGTTAGCTCGTATTTTTTATGGCCTCTTGAAATTGACAAGATGTTTCTCAATATAACTTAAATAAACAAACATAATTATGCTGAGTACTTTATTTGTCTGAAAATAAATTTTTATTCAGTGACCGTTAGTAAAATTGAACGAGGATCATTTTCCTAGAACATATTAACCCTCTAACTACTATTTTTCTGGGTAAATTTCGACCGTTTTTTTCTTAAATACCATGAAAGACCCTTAAAATATAGGCCATATATATTCTAGAAAAATAATATCCATCAAATTTGACTATGGGTCACTGAATAGAAGAATAACCTAAGTCCTTAAGTACTATAAGGAAATAAGTACTATAAGTATAAAATAGAGTGTGCAACAATTGATTATTCTCAATTGCTTACAATTTCTTCAGGTTTTTCTAACTAAGCGAAATTTTTAACATAATGTAAGAAGTATTTTCAACTCAAACATGAATTTTACCATCGTTTTTATTTTAATTAATTTTAGTATTTGGTTTTTATGATCCTTTTAGGACCACAAGAAGTCGAGTTGTGCAGCTGCAATTGCGAGTACTTTTTCCATTTACCAATAACATTTGCTTGCACTAACCAAACTGTTATTATTTATCCAACCAGCACACTTCATAGAATAAGCCATAAACAGATTAAACTAATAAGTATTTGTATAAATTCATTAAAATATCTGCACCAAAAATGTATAAACTTCAATGCTAACTATTGTTTAAAACACGTTTAAAAGCTTATTTTCAAAATTTCAAACATTTTCGAGTCTATTGAAATACGAACTTGAGCAAAATGCATTTTAAATTGCCTCTTCGATACGATTACCTGAAATAGAAAATCGTGCTATGGCCGCATAAAACTTAACTCCTCTCCGATGGTCGATGTGTGTGTGTGGCAACTACTGCTATCTTGATCCAATTAAGGTGGCCATATAAATAAATTTGATTTTTTTTTTCGTTTTTTATTATTTTTATATAAATTCGAAACGCATAAAACGCTCGTAGCCAAGCGCAACCAATTTTATCCGACAGCCTAGGCAAAACAACAGCTAAATCAACAACAACAACTGCAGAAACTTTTCTACGCTGCAGTTTAGTTCAACGGCGAGAGATTTTTGTATAGACCAAGTTAACAAGCAAAGGATTAAAATAAAAGCCGCATTTACAGCGTGTTAGGCAGTGAAATTGATCTAAAAGTGAACTTAAAGAAAAGTTGAAAAATATAAATAATTTAACTAAATGTAAAAGTAACTTTTAAATTGTGTTAATGTCGCTGTTCCATATTTGGCCATGCTTTCCATTCATTTATACATACTAGACATTAACAATTTTCTTTTAGAATTTTGAGTTTTTGCCTAGGTTTTACAACGAATTCAGCGAGTTATTGTATTAACCTTTCTTTGATAAATTTTTATTCTATATTCTATATGATTATAATATCGAAACCAAAGGGACGATTACCCAATGGAAGAGCCCAGGTGAGCCAGCAGAAAATCGCCTAGCACGCATAAAACTTCTAACCGTTATGCATCTCACAAACAAACTACATATGCTATATGGCTGAAACTGTAAACATATGTTCGTGTCCAGTGAACCAACAGAACAAATCAAAAACATCTGAATAGAAAAGTCACCTTACTTCTGGAGCACACCTCGTATATTAAATTAGAGACTTAAATAGTTTTTTTAGCAATTTTTTTAGTAATAAAGACTAAAAGAAGAAGATCTTAATTAGCTACAAGAAAAGGTTGCTTGTCAAGGTGTAAGGAACTCAGAGTGAGGGCAACTCTGTAGCATCTCCTTTGTTTGGTGCTCTGCATTATCTAAAACTCGTTTAAGATATCTAGGTGCACCACTAGAATTGAACGATTAGATGAAGTAGGCAAAATAGTTATTAATAGTAATTATTGCTTTTTTAAAGTTTGTCAATCGTTCCCGAATACGTCAACTCTACTTAAAAAAAAGGATCTCAACCTGATATCGCTAAGAACCGAATAGGCATAAGCGTGATTTCGGTCAGCCAATACATTCTAACCTAACCTTAGGTAACTTGTGCCTTATTTCGCCCAGCCTGTCGAAACAATTTGAAAAATCTAAGTGTGCGAAATTGAGGACACTTTTTTGTGTTTAGGTATGGCCCTAAATTCGCCTGGGATATGTTAGCATTAACAAATTTTTTATTAATTTGATTCTTTAATGCAATAAGTCAAGTGAAAAAGTAAAAACTAATTTAAAAATTTGGATCCAACAAGAAAATTATTCAATTATTTTAACATCCAAACAAAAAACGAGTGTGGCTAAATAAGAGACATCGGTGGCGGAAGTTAGGTACAATCGCGTTTAAAGTGTCAATATATTTGTTAGTTTTTTTATATCTTATTTTTAATTGTTTCAAATTAAACCAGCAATTGGAAAATATCAAAGATTTTTTATTTAAACAACAATTGTTTAACAATTATTTTTCTTGCCCAAGTATTTATCAAGTAATTTAAGTTTGTTTATTTTATAAGGTCAAAATTTCCTAAGGTCGGCTAAATATGATACAATTGCGTTATGTAGAATTTTAACATCACATTTTTATTTAATGAATTCGAAATTCGAAATCACCCTGTTTTGCAGCCATGCATAAAAGACAGCCTTGCAGCTTGTGTAGCTAAAACAAAGCCGCGCGCGCCATGCAAACTAAGCTATCAGAATGGTTATTATTAAATGCAGTTCAACATTTGTGCATGCATGAATGCATGCATGTGTGTGTGTGTGTAAATATTTATACACACGTGTGTGTGTGAGTGTGTAGGAGGCAAGACATAAGCAGCATTATAAATTCAAAAGTTGCTAATGAGCGCCGCGCCTTAAAACTTTGCGCTATTAGCGATATTCTTCCTCATTTCAATATTAAAATTTTGCGTTCAACTTTCGCCATAAATAAAATTCTATTTTCACGGTTATTGGCAGCTTCGTTCTTGCTAGCAGCATGGCAGAAGCGTGTAAATGTTGTTGTTGTTGTTGTTCTAAATTTATTTTTTAAGTCTTATTTACTTTTGTGTGTATTTGGCAACGCTTGCGGCAAAAGTTTTTCAATTATAATATTTTTTAATTAAAACGCTTGTTGCGAAAGTTTTCCTTTTCCATTTTATTTCGAACTTCTTCGACTGGTTCGACTTCGTCTTGGCTGTGCATACGTTACGTATGAGTGATATTTTCTTATAATGGTGTGTTGTTTTTATTGTTGCTGTTGTTGTTGTTGTTGTATTTTGGCTATTTACTTTAAAGATAATTTTATTTACTTAATATTTGCGCGCACAAGTGTTTCGCGTTTGTCGCAAAGTTTTCCGCTCATAACAATTTTCAAATGTGTCGTTGGCTCAAATTGCGAAAACTTTTGCGGCAATATTGCACTCGCACTACACGACGTATGAGTGATAGATACATATATATATATATGTACATACATATATATTTTTTTTCTTACTATTTTTGTTGTAAGCACTTGCTGAAGTGCTAGTTTAACATTTGACAGATGTGTTCAAGTTAATTTTGTGCAAACTTTTCAGCGCAAAAACAACGAATTGTGTGTTTGATGTGTTTGATGTGTTTTATGTGTGTGGTGTATGTGTATGTGTGTTATGTTTGTGTTATATATGTGTGGTGTGCGTCTGAGTATTAAAAAGTGTAAAAGTAATTTCAAAGTGACATCCATCAAAAAGGTCAAAAAGAATTTATAAAACTGCGATAGCACAAAATTTTCGAAAAGCTAAGCGTCACAATTCCATATTTCGTAAAATTGAATAAAACGTTTTTAAAATCAAAACTACATTAAAGATTAAATGAAAACTGTAAAAATTAAAAAAATATATGCATATTATTAAGAATAGATCTTTCAGATCGTACAGCTTCTAGAGCCTTTATCAATAATAATAATAATAATAATAATAATAATAATAATAATAATAATAATAATAATAATAATAAAAATTTATTCAATATAAGTTTTGAAATTATTAATTTTTGAGGAAGCAAATAAACTTTTATTAAATTTTGTAGTTTAATCAAAAATCAATAAATTTACTTATTAAAGATTAACGAAAATGAATTTTTTTTTTTAAGATTTAAACTTTAATTCTTTTAGTTTGGAATTGGCCGTGGCCACGAATTCCAGGAGAGTTTTAGATAGCTAGATAAGGTCCAACCCAAATCTACTCTGACTCTAATATCTACGGGAATAGCCAAATCCCGAAGCTTCACAAAATTGGAAAGAGTTTATTGGTATCATTCATACCTAATAATATTCAAAAATATTGGCCATATAAAAGAGATAGAATAACAATTGGTGATCGCAACGTAATTAGCTTGACCAAGGCGCATTTCTATTGGCTAGAACATACACAAAAAACGAAATAGTAATTGAGTGTAATTCGATTATTGAGTGCAATGAATACATTTTCGTATACTCGTGCACTTGGTCCCGAAAATGTGTGACACGAAATCGAACACCCAAAAACCAAATTGAACTTTGCTCGTTCACCAAGAGTGTAAACTGCACTTTAACATTTACCTTAGTCGCCAAGTTGGTACACAACACATTAAAACCATTGATTACACTGAGAAAATTTGTTCTTAAATCAAATCGACACTTTACTTGTTAAATATAATTTTCTAAGAAACTTTTAAAATTTACACGATATATTACATAGCGACTAGGTATTAAAATAACCTACATATATGTATATGTTATTTTAACATGTTATTTTGTTAATTTCACAAGAGATGTAATGTTAATTTCAGCAATTCTTAATTTATAATGATATAGTGTCAAATTTTTAAGATTTCGCAGAATTCAACACGACAAAATGTTTTGAAATTAATATTGGATTTTTTTTTGATCCAACATTTCTACAGTAGTGTCAGAATATATAAAACTTTTGATCAATAATATAAATAACACTGAAAGTATTATATTTAAATTGTTTATTAATGTTGAAAAATTTTAACATGAATAAATGTTAATGTTATGTAATTTTATTAGATTTTTTTTTCTGTGAAACTAGATTTTATCTATCGATTTTTGAATTGAAAATTTCGATTTGTTGGTGTTTAGAAAAATAGTTTTTTACATTTATCAGTTTTTGATAATAATTTGTAATCATTAAAAATTATAACCTTGACTGATCTAACAAGAAAGAGAGATCAGAGTGTCACAAAGATTGTCTTCAAAGTTCAAAAGTGATTAGTGATACACAATTTAGTGTGTCAAAGTTAGTTGTCTTTTGATTGGAAATGTCCTTCAAAGGTGGAAAGTAACTTAATCCAAAGGAGTTCAAAATAGATTCGTATTAAGAACCTTTCTACGTTATCCAAAGAATTTAAATTTGTTTTTAATTTTGCAGGACTTTGAGTATTTACACACTGTTAAATGACAATTAAATATTTAAATAATCAATTTGTTTGCGTTTCAGAGTTATACAATCATCCCATCCTGTATGTAATACCATCATGCTAATCGGCGTCATCATTTGTCTGACATCTGTCATACTGTTGGGTATCGATGGACGTTTTGTGATTCCAGATGAATATCCAAAGGTCAGTGCAAAATTGTACAATTGCAATTCCATATTAAAATAAATTTTACAAAGAAGTTTATTGTAACAAAAAAAAGAGTTTTATTGAAGAGAAAATGTTAACAATTATTATATTTGAAAATATTCTAAATCACTTTTAAATAATTCAATGTTTGAAAAATTAAATGAATAAATTGTTAAATGATTAAATTTTATTATTAAATTATCATACGAATAAAGGTTTAAATGATAAAATATTTAAATGAGTAAGTTTTTAATCTAAAAAATGACTAAATCATTAATTGAATGAATTATTAAATAATTTAATTATTAAGTTGTTGAATTTGTAAATGGCTAAATGATTTAATTATTAAATTTATTTTAATACAGTATTAAATTATTATATGATTAAATGAATAAATTCTTAAATGGTTAAATTATTCAATTAATTTATTAACATTAAACTATTAATTGATTAATTAAAACATTAATCTATTAATTGATCAATTGATTGTAATTTTATTTTATATGAATAAATGATTAAATAATTGAATGATTAAGTGATTAAATTTTTAAAGATTAATAAAATTTCATGTATAGATGATTAAATAATTCAGTTGTTAATCGATTATTTATAAAATAATTAAATGACTAAAACATTATGAAAGAAAGTATTTAGCTTAAGAAAATAAGCTTCTTTGTAAAATTAGAGTAAATAATGTTTTATATATAATATATAAATAAATCAGCTCTCAATTTACAAATCTTGACTCTTTCAGATTTGTCAAGCGCGCGCTTGGCTCCTATCCACCGGTTTTACATTAGCCTATGGTGCAATGTTCAGCAAAGTCTGGCGTGTGCATCGTTTTACAACAAAAGCAAAAACAGATCCAAAAGTAAGTTCAAAACAACAACAATTTAAATCGATTAATTATAATCAAAATTTTACACACAATCTAATATCAAGAAAAGTATAATCAAATTAATTATATACATATCATATATACATAATGCACGCGATGTTGTGATGCCATTTCAATACAGTCTGACAAGAAATTTTACTTACCCGAACCAAAGGTATTTTATGTATGTATGTTTATATGATATTTATGTATACATATGTACTAACACACAGACTAAATTGAGATGTTTTTTGCTGCGCATTATCACCGACTGCTGACTGATATCATTTACATATAAACATGCATACACTCGCACGTGTGTGTGTGTGTGACATGTCTGATGGCAAATGTTGATTATAATTATATACATATGTGCATAAATAACGTATATTATTTTATCTTGTTAAATTTTAACGTTTTTTTTTTAGTATGTACTTATACAGTATAATTAAAAAGTGTATATGTATGTATCAACAAAATAAATATATTAAAGCATCATTGCGTATGCGTGTTATTAATTAAATTCATGTCAATCATACGCAACGTTGGCTCAAGCCAAAGTAGCTAATGTGATTTATGTGCGATTTCGATATGATACGAGAATCACACAAATACATTTCGAAGTATGTGGGAAAAAATCATTTAAAAAGGGTTAAGTGGTTTGGCCAAAAACCTATTGATTGAGGTTCGTTTGTGTTTTTTAAGTACTTTGCATTATGTTAATTTTTTACTGTTTTATTAATGTACAGGCAGCCATCTGTAAAAATATCGAAATTTTGTCAGCAATATCTTCAAATCGAATTAATATGGATAAACAAAAATTTACAAAGCAATTAAAATAAATCATACGCCCGTGTGAACCGAAAGCTGTATTGTTTAATATTTTATGTAAAGTTTGTTTTTTTACCCTTTGAAGCAAAATAATTAAAAGTTTTATTAAATTTATTTTAATGGCTTTGCTTTTGAAATTTAAGAATTAAGGAAAACATTTTTGCCGACATTTGCGAAATATTTTTGTTCAAACTAATATTTTTTAGAACTTCAATAAGAACTAACAATATAAATGCATATCAGATATCCCTTATTCAAGTAAATTGGTTTGGACCACTTACACAGACTTTTAAAAATGCAAAATAAACTTAACGCCTAATTTGACCTCAACTTTAGGACATCATTCCTCTCCAGCCCAGATGAAAAACAAGGTGACCTAAGTTTTGCAGCATGCATCTCGCCAAGTCATAGCAATGCTTTTCTAATCTTGCTAAGTACCTTTTAGTAAGTCGGTAAATTACATCATTTATACTCGGGATATGTAAATTCCTTAGAAGTTAAAATTCCTAATGTTGCTCCTTGGATATTATGTAGAATTTCAATTAAGCTTTGATAACCCGTTTAGAAGCCAAACAAAATTTTTGTTGAAACTAATTTGGGTGACTTTGGCATTTATGTGCTTGGCCTATCTACTATAGAGTTCCGATAAGTACTTACCCTACAAAAGAAAAACGAAAATTTTGGAGAAGTTATTATTTATTTCTCAACAGAATCTCCTTTTAGCTCGAGATACACTTAACAATGCGATGCTCGAAATTCTTTAACCAGTTTGAAAAATACGTTTTCTCGAGGTCAGCAATCCTCCATCGGGCGTTCAAGCTAAGAACTTTTCAGATCATCCATGAAATTCTGCGATAGATATACAATCCAAGTTGTTGCCTGAGAAGTTAACTTAAAATCTTTTGGATAGAAGGGCAAGAATTCCTACTTATAGTAAATGTGGTATAAACGCATTTGATCTCAATGTCTAAGAATCTCTCTCTACGAATCCAGAATTGTTCTAAAGTTTAGATGCCATTTTCGGATCTAGATAAAAACAAAGTGTGGCTGTATCATCAGTTAATGTAGAGGTGAAAGGGTTGGCGTTAGTCGTCATATTTGCAATTTCTAGCGTATAGAGCTGAAGACCAGATAGGGATAGTTCTTTAAGATGAAGTTAGGAGGTTTCATCCCCAATTGTTTATCTGTTGGTAGCTTAAAACCAATTAGTCTGTACAATTTTTTTTTGAATTATTATTTAGTTAGTTTAAACTCTTCTACTTTCATTTAATATACTTGCAATTATATGTTTAAACTTAATGATTGCTAAACATTTATACCCACAGAAAAATTTCACATAACACGTTCATTAACTTTTTAAATAATTAAACCCGAAATCAGCGAAACTTCAAGCCAAAAGTTCGGCCGTCGTCGAATCAATGATTGCATGATAAATTGATTGCTTGATTAATTGAATATTTAATTAATTGGCTCTCGAATGCGGTACAGACTGCCACCCACAAAGAGGCGCAATTTTAAAATAAAAAAAACCGAGTTGTTGTTATTGCGTTTGTCGTGCTCTGAACACAAACACAAACACAACCACAAATTAAACTTTAAAAACACGAAATACCAAAGACCGAAAAAATAAAAGGGGTGGACGAAAAAGTTAAGAGTCAAAGTTCAAAGCATGATTTAGAGCGATTTCTATTTTCTTGTTTTGCAAAAGCTTTTTCTTTATTTTTCATTTCAAAAGAGAAAATAAATCTTTTTGTTTTTGTGCTTAGGACACGCAAAAGAATTAAAACGAACACGCACAGCGAAAGCCAAGACACAGAAAGCAAAGGAAGGGGTTAAGAGTCAAAGATTTTCGAATCGTATTACAAAAGGTGAATTCAAGGAATAAGTTTCGGTTTGGTTTTTTCTAATTGGACTTGAAATTTCGAAATATTTCAATTGTAAAATGAAATCTTTTAAGTTCAAAGAAGTTTCGACAAGTTCTAACTTACCTAAATTGTGGCAAAGCCAGCGAAGAGTTTAATTTTATTTAGTTTTTCATAAGAGTTTTTACTTTCATTATAACTTAGAAGAGCTTTTTGAGCTTTAAACTTTCCGCATATAATCTTCATTTGTATTAATATACAAGAGAACTGTAGGGTGCCTTATTTCGGTTTAACACACAAAAAAAAACATTAAAAGCTGTGCAACATTTCGTTGCCAACTTAATTGCACAGTTTGCGGTCAATTAAAGTCCACTTAATCAGCAACATTTTCCATTTTCCGACACTTGCCGCATCAGCTGCAACATCGGCTGCAACAAAACGCGACACGACGCGACGCGCCTGCATTAACACCTTCGCCGGTTTGAGCATTAATTGGCAAACGCTTTTGACATTCAAAATTTAAATGAATGTGGAAATTAAATTTCCACTCGCCCGACGTTCGTTCGTTTTGAATGCACAAACAAATACAATCAACTTCAGCGGCGCCAGCGGAAGCGGAAGTGCACTTTACTTGCACTTCAGCGCAATTTTTCACACATTTTCAATACATTAAAAAAACAACAACAACAAAAAACTTTAAAGCGATTTTTGGCCGCATTGCACTGAACTGAATAATTTAATCACTTGAAAAATACAAAAAAAAAAAGAAACAACAACAACGAAAGCCAACATTTTATTTACTTTAGCGAATTTATTTTATTTATTTCGTCGGCATAAATTTTGTAGGCGGATCAATGGCATAAAGCGGGAGTAATTGATGCAAAGCGTGAAGGTGAAACGCTGCGGCGGCTTTGTTGCGGTTTTACGCCGTTGCACAGCCAGAGATATCGAATTATTGCAGTTTGGTGTCGGGTTAATTGATCGCCATTTTTTTTTTATTTTATTCAATTTTATTTTATTTTTGCTTTCGGTTTTAAGCGTTTGGAGCGAAATACGTTGCAGGCGGTAATATTTTGCTATGAAACTATTCCATTCGCAAATAGTGAATTATCTGCTTTGTGATTTATGGAAGTCTGTGCGGTATTGTAATAATAATATAATAAAAAGCTTTCGAAAATTTGTCATTTTGAATTTAAATAATTGCAGATTTATGTTAGCTTTCAGCTTTTACAAAATAGTGAAGCTGGTTATAAGTTTTATTTAAAAATAAATAAAAAAGCTCTTTTAAAGCGCAAAGCTCTCACTACACCCCACTCTCTCTAAATCTCTCTCTTTTAAAATGTAAAAGCTTTCAAGATTGAAATTACAGTCCTTTCTTCAAAGCTTTGATGCCAAGCTCAAACCAATCACAATTATATTAAATCTAACTTTAAGCACCAATTCGTCTGCAAATCTGGGAACAAGATTTTTAAAAAGAATATAAATTTTTTTAAAACACTTAAGCTCTCTCCTAAAATGTTAAAACATAAAAAGCAGCTCCAACTTTATAGCTCTTAGAGAATTACAATAAATTCTTAAATTTCTTTATTTTCTAAACTTGGAAAAAAAGTCTATAAAAGTCACATATTATTATTACAATGCAGTGATGAAATTAAAAAAAACTTTCTAAAATAAGTATTTTTAAGAAAGCTTTAAACGTTATTTTTATTTGTAGGTCCGATTATAATCATATCCATACATATTTTAAAACCACAAAAGCACGCTCTTAAAATTGAAAGCTTTTACAGACCAAACCAGTTACCAGTCTTATACTTAAATTCTTGCATTTCGTTTTCCTTTTGATTTTAGAAAAAAGTCGAACCGTGGAAGCTTTACACCATGGTCTCCGGCCTGCTATCCGTAGATTTAGTTATATTATTGGCTTGGCAGATTTTTGATCCGCTACAGCGTATACTCGAAACTTTCCCACTCGAAGATCCTGTATCGACGACAGATGATATTAAAATACGTCCAGAGTTGGAGCACTGCGAGAGCGAACGCAATTCCATGTGGTTGGGTAAGTTTGCTTGTTATTTTATTCTAACAAAGAAATAGAAACAGTTATAAAGAAATTTTGGCATTTACTTTCTTTAAAGGACTCGTTTACGGCTTCAAGGGTCTCATACTCGTCTTCGGTCTGTTTCTGGCCTACGAGACGCGTTCGATCAAGGTGAAGCAAATCAACGATTCGCGCTATGTGGGCATGAGCATTTACAATGTCGTCGTGCTGTGCCTGATAACGGCGCCGGTGGGCATGGTCATTGCATCGCAACAGGACGCCTCGTTTGCGTTCGTTGCGCTGGCTGTGATATTCTGTTGTTTCCTAAGCATGTTGTTGATATTTGTGCCAAAGGTAAGTTCAGTTTTAATGTCCCTATAAAATTTATTGTTAGGTTTTATTGTAAAGCTTTAAAACTTAGAGAATGAATTCTGTGATAGAGCTTTAAAATTTTTTTTTAAATATTCTATAAAAGCTGTAAAATTATACTAACATTATAAAGCTATATTAAGGCTTATGAACTGTATAAAAGCTTAAAAGCATTAAATCATTTAAAGCTTACAAGCTATTTTATATCATGAATGCTTTATTAAACTTTTGAAAGCCATATTAAAGATTAAATGTTTTATTAAACCTTAAAAGTTATATTGAAGGTTAACAAATCTCTTAACACTTAAAGGTTTAAAAAGGTTATGTAAAACAAAGCGGAAAAGTTTTATTAAAGCCAACAAGTTCTAAAAAGCTATTTAAAAATATAACTTAAAATACTTCTTACTCTCGCTTATAATTTTTAAAGCTCATCATGTTTGTAAAAGCCTACAAATTTTAATTCTTTTGATTTATTACAATTATCTCAGGTTATTGAAGTTATACGACATCCAAAGGATAAAGCCGAATCGAAATACAATCCCGATTCGGGTATATCAAAAGAGGACGAGGAACGCTATCAAAAGTTAGTCACTGAAAATGAGGAACTGCAACGACTGATATCACAGGTAAGAAACTCAACTTAAAAAGAAATTACAACAAATATATATTTGACAATATTTAGCAAGAAAAAAAATTAATTAAAAAATTGTATATGAAATTATTTCTCTATTGTATCTTAAAGAAGCTTTTCATAACTTTACAATATCAAAACCAAAAAAAAAATAAAAAGCTCTCATTGAGTAGCAACTGTCCGCAGTGCTCTGCAGTCGATCAATAACCGCAGCCATTTTTAAATTCGCAATTTGCTGATTGCATTTTCATCCGCCGCGCTTTTACACACAAACACACATGCATACACACATACATACATACTCGTATATGCAATCAATATTTTTGTTGCTCATCAAGCCGAATTGACACAAGCGAATTACACGCGTTGCGCTCGCTTGTCACAAAATTACAACCCCACTGCACCCCTCCTCCAACCGATTCTCTTTTTCACTTTACAATACAATACACGCACACACACATGGTCACATGCTCATACTGCAATTCGATGAACATTTCATCGCAATGAATGAAACTAAAATTTCTTGCGGCAGCGTTGGCTGCGCTTTTTGGTTGTGCACACATTCCGCTTGTGTGGCTGCGCGTGTGTATGTTAGTTGCACACACACACACACACTCACTAGACTAGTTTTATAAACGAAATTTAATAACTTACATTGAGGGGTTCAAAAATCAACAAAATTTGAATTAATATAACCAAGTCAGAAATATTTTTCGTAATACACTCATTTTAAAAATATGTTAATTAAAAGAAGAAGTCATAAAAACCGGTCTAATATCCACAATAAATATACACTCAGCTGCCATGTCAGCCCTATATGTCATTTCTGCGTGAAATCCAATTTCTTAGAACAATAACACCGTGTTACAAAATGGAGTCCGTTCGATATGGCCACTTCAAAAGTGTCACATCTCAAAAAGTGAGCTTTTTTAAAGCCTGTTCTAACTGTTGTAGTAAAGTGTTGCCAAAAAAGTGTTCTGACACTTTTGATGTAACGATTGGCACAATTTTGCATGGCTAGTGGGAAACTAAATTGACATATTTTGATTTGTGCCACTTTTGATGTTATTATTTTTTTCTTTTTGCTTGATTATTATTTAAGTATGTTAAAAGACCTATTTTGAGTTATGTCGCTTTAAGGAAAATAATTGAAGATTTTTTGATAAAGAAAATTTTAACAAAATAATCCAAACTAAAAATATGAATTTTCCACTGACAAACAAAACCATAATCTGAAAACATTTTTTTAATGATCCTTTCATGAAAATGTCTCATAAGCTCAAATTAGATTTTTTTAACAGTGGTAAAGCTAACAAAAAATGTTTAGATATGTTCCTTATATGACGATATAATATATAAATATATGTTATTATTGATAATAATTGAGTTATGACCGTTTATATAATCAAAGTAAGTTGAGTTATGTTGTTATACAAAATAATTGTCACCAAATGTGACTACTACTTAAATAAAAAATACAAAATTTCCCTTTCTAAACCAGTCCATATTCGGAAAGCATTTTTCCCACTGGTCCACATATAATTTCAAGAAGCTTTCATGAGCTCAAAAATTAAATGAAATTTTTTGAGTTGTGCCCCTTTTAAATAATAACCTATATACCGTTAATTGAATAGTCCTTACCGCAATGTGAAGGTCGGTGGTGAATTGGGCACACCTACTATTCGGAATTTTAGCCGAAATGGGCGTTGAAAGATAAACCATTTTTTATTTCCCACTTAAAAGCTTTTATCAGAATTAAACTTTAGATATTTTTATTTGATTTACAGTTCTTAAAGATTCAAATTTCTCAGAACTTATTCAGACCCACAACATGTCACACCGTGTAATCGCCGGTGCCCAGTCTTACTCACTCACTCACTCACTCACTCACTCACTCACTCACCAATTGCAATGCAACCAGCGTAAAAGCATTTCGCTTGGAATCCAAAGTTAATAACAGAAAAAGTATTTCGAAAATGGATTTGTTTTCTTTTGCACTGTTTATTAGCTACACGTTTTCTTTCTTGGAAAATATAACAATGTATTTTTTGCTTTTATAGCTTTGTTGTTTTTGTAACTGGAATATTTTAGCTTAGAGAAAAAGTGTAATTTTTATCAGAAGCAATAATGGAGAACAGCGTAATTGGAGATATACCAAAAGTTGCATAATAAAGCTATCGAAATCATTGAGCATTAAAGTGATTTCCATGTAAATCGAGCTTCGTACGGTTGAACTTATTTTTGGAATAAAAATGTTAAAAAGAACAACATAAAATTTGTTGTATTAATTTCTATTCTATAATATCCGGCCAAAATTCAAATATATCTTTAATGTTTCCAAAAAAAATTATATATATGTAAGAGATCGCGTTTTTTCTTTGGTTTTCTTTTGTGAAAACATTTCTTTTAGCAGTGTATAATTCGTTTAAACTCTAAATTAAATTCTCACTTAAGAACTATTGAAAACTTGCATCTTTGATCGTTGATGAGGAAGGGTAATGCCTTCCGAAACAGTTGTCCGACCTGCTACACTTAACAAAAACTTGTCATAAGAACCTTAAGCTCGAATAATTAATCTTATTAAAAAATTTATTATTAAAAAGCCATTAAAGCCATATCAGGGCAACCAAAAAACTTCCTTTCAGTTATTCTTTTTATATAAATAGGTCGTTTGCATGAGAGTTTGGAGTAGTTTACGTCCGGTTTTGAAACTGTAATGACTTAAAACTGTAAAGTCTGTGTCTTAATATTGAAATATATTAAGAAAAGCTCTCAACTATACAATAAATACATGAAATTCTTAAAAAGTTTGAATATAATTTTTGAGTATGATGCATAGACAATTATAAAAGTTAGCTGTAGCTTAAAAATTTTGTTGACTTGTGTTTAACATTTTTAAAAGAACCGCTGAGAACAAACTAGTAATGATTTAGAAAAGGTTATCAATCATCATTAAAAGACAAATTTTTCTCTAACGCTTGAAAGTTTTGCAACCAAATCCGAAAGTTCTAAAAACTGTTTTGTTTTTTTAACAAAAGTAAAGTTCGCATAAGACTTACAATGTACGCCAAAGTCGTATGGATGTATGCATATATTGTATGTATGTATGTATGCATGTATGTATGTACAATATATGCATTTTTTAACTTCATTCCTACCTTCAGACATGTCCAAATTAAAATTCTTTGACCACATTTTCGTTTTCTAATTGCTTCCAAGTCAATAAACATTTTCGCAAAATCAAGAAACCAGCCACACACATCAAAAATGCATACTTGCAGATTTCAGCTCCGGAATTGGCTTCGTTCGGATTAGCAGCAAATATGCAAACTGACCAAATCCGAAATGGAATTTAGTATTTGCAGGAATTGCTGCAATCGAACACGGCAATTGGCAGTTGAGTTACGTGTGCTTCATCTACGATTGCTTACCGAATTTGTGCACTAAAACAACAACAATAACAACAAGACAAGACTGAGCAGCTTAGCAACAGGATGGATGCAACCTCTGCAGTAGACAAAAATGACAAAACCGGATGTTGAAACGAAATACCAATAAAAACTGCAGCATCCATGGGATGCAATTGAAATGAAAAAAATATAACCGAAAGTGTTAATGACCGAGCGTCTTGGATTAAAATTGAATATCGAGAAGCGATTTCAAGCATAAAACTAATTGAAATTAATTGAAAAAGCTTTTTACTATCGCTTTTGAAAACGAAGATAATGAAATTTTGCCTTCCGACTAGGTTCAACGATTTTTAATACTCCGACCATTTTTTAAACCAAATTCATTTGTACTCAAAACCACTCTAACCTTTTTAATCCGCAGTAATTAAAATTTGTTCAACTTTTTTATTACAGAAAGAGGAGAAAATCCGCTTACTACGTCAGCGACTGACCGAGCGCGAAACAACGCTTAAATGCACAGAACTGAATGGTGCCGGTGGTGGTGCACTGGGCGCCGCGGGGACTACGGCCACAACGGCGTTGAGTCTGGGTTCAACGGCGGCGACGGCGGCAACAGGCACGGCAACCACATCGCTGACAATACAAGCGTCCACATCCGCTCATCTTTCACCCGCCGCAACGCTAGCAATTACACAAGGTAATTCCACAAGAACAACAACATCAACAACAACAACAGCGGCGAACAAACGCGATTCTCTGATTCTGATACAAGCCGAGGCGACCACCTCCACTTCCGACTTTGATAGTGCCATCGGCATGGGCGGCTACTCACAGCTGACCACGACGACGACACGCTCGTCGCGTGCAAGTCAATCGTCGTCGACATTTGACTTTTCCGATAATTATCTGTGAGCGGCCGTCGTGGCGTCTCAAAATGTTAGTACGCGCCCATTGAGCTTTCCTTTTAAACAATTTTGGTTTTCTTTTGTGAGTTTTTGTTGTGCAAATCAAATTGGGTTTGAAAAGAAAATTGTAGGCATGGCTTCTCTGCGCTATTTGTTGGTTGAGCTAGTTTCAGCTTGAAAGCTTATTAAAAGTTAAGCTTTCGAAACATCTTTTAACACGTCTTAAAATAACTTTTTCTTTAGATTAGTATAAAATTAATTTAACTTGGTAAGAAAAAAATATTTGCATTCAAAAGCTTTACAGTTTAAAAGAAAAGCTTTTTAACTTTTTTTAATCAGTTCAGGGACTAGTACACAAAGTTAGACAGACGTTGAACTGATTCCGGAAAGTGGAAGATAGAAAGGTTTGTGAACGTAGGGGGGGGGGGGGCTTATGACAAATCATTTGTTGAAAAGAAGATTTAGAGAGGAGAAGCTGAAAGTATTATGCCTTCAACCTCATCAAACCTCAACTCTTTTTCTCGCTCTTTATATTTCAGTTGATACATAAATTCTTGTAGTATGTATACTAGTCCTCAAATCTTTAAAGCTTAAAGAGAGCTTTCAACTCTGATGAAACGTATAGCAAATATTTTACCATTTTTGAGCCCTTTTGAACAGTTATTTTAAGAAATATTTAAATCAAATCTTGGTTCATTTATGTTTGTTTTTTTATTTAAAATTTTAGAAATTCTTACGATTTTTGTTGGAATTGGTAATGTAGATGGTAATGCCTAAAAATAGTAAAAATCTTTATATTGTGCTTTTGTCCGTCCACCCTAGAAGTACACCATTAAACACGGATTTTTACACTTTATTTGTTATTGGTACATTAAAGCACCGTGTAAATATATGACACTGTCGCCTACATATAAGTGCTTTGTAAAAAGCTTTTAGTGATATAAAATAAGAAATTTCGTAATTTTTATTTTATTTTTCGTTCTACACACGTTAGTAAATTATGGGTGCAAGATTTTGTACAGCAAACGGTATTTGTGTCTAATATGTCCATATCTCAATTATCTTTATATTAATTATCACCAAAACTTTTAGTTAATACAATTTTTCTGAGCTTTAAACATTTCTTAAAAATATGAAAATTACAAAAACTTGATTTTAGCTTAAAAAAAACACTAAAATTATATATACCAAAAGAGCAAAAGCTACTTCACAAACTTTAATTTTTTAAAGCTCCCATAAGCAATATAATCCTATCAATTTTTATATATCTTTACAGCTTTAAGGCTGAAAAATTCAAAAGCTCCTATGTTGTTTTTAAATTAGTAGTTTTATAAAGTACACAAAAGCTTTACAACCAAAAATTTAAAAAACATATCTCTACAGCTTTATTTTGTTTAGAAATTATCAACTGTAAAAGCTTTTAATAACTTAATCATTTTAAAACTTTAAAATAATTATACATTTTTATATACTTAAAAGCTATAAAAGTATTAAATACAAAAGAAAAGCTTTATATTCGTAAAGTATTATTATTTCATAACATTATAAATAATATGAAAAGCTTAAAAGCTGTAGAATGAAAAGTATTTACATATTTTTAAAAGCTCTCAGAAACTACTAAATTTCGAAAAAAGTTCCTTAAGCTGAACGACTACTTCAATGTTTTAAAAGCGACAATTTATTATTTCTCAACACTTTAAGCTTACTAAAAAATTGTTGTTGTTATTTATTTATTTATGACATATTAATTGTTATATTATATACTAACACATATATATGGTTCTCTTTTTTTTGTTCATTTCAGATATGCACGATCATCACACATGAAAAAACGTGTCAATTTCCTTTTCGTGATAGGTAAAATTTAATTAATAATTGCAATTCTGTTGGTTAAGTTTCAGTTAAACACACGCAAACACACATATACAAATACACACACACAACCAAACCTTTACACACCAACGTTTTAATGTCTTCATTTTGTAGATAAATTTATGTGACAAAGTGTAACTCTAACTTAGCTAAATACAATTTTAAAACTGTAAGAAAGAAACGAATGAAAACAAAAAGAATAATTTGCAATACACCTAAAGAAAACCGAAAAAAAAATACAAAAACAACAAAAAAAAATAACTAAATTCTAAATTGTATAATTTCGATTTTATACGTTTTTCATATTTGCTGCGATTTTCTAAGCGATTTTAGACAATGAAGTAAATTAGTAAAACTGAAACTTTAAATTTAAAATTGAAAACTAAAATTTAAATTGAAAACACACATACATACAACAACAAAAACAAAGAAACTTAAAAAAAAATTATGAAAATTGCATCTAGTAAAGTAAAGTACAGATTTAAGCCTACTCAAAAACTGACTTGAACACGACGACACCTCTACGCTCTCTTAACTGTAAAATGTATAAACTAAAATTTAGATAAGATACTTAAGATACTTTTTAGATGTTAAGCAAATCTATAGCCTTAAGATACGCGTTGTTTTAGTTTAGGCCTAGACGAAGTTAGATTTTAAACAAATTATTATTAATATAAATGAAAATGGAAATATTTGTTGTTTGAGATGAAATTCAACTAAAAGATACAAATCAATTGATTCAAATAGGGTAAAAATGTACTTCAAAGTAGCACAAATCTTATGTAATAGATTTAGGTTAAAAAACTATTAACTCCTGCTGGCCGGGCACAGTGGCGGAGCAAGCGATTTGCGGTCTAATGATTTCTTAGAAAACTTTGCTCGAAGGCTTTTTAGATGTTATACAACTTTCTGCAACGTTCGTCAACCTAATTTGTTAGTTAAAATATTAAAGAAAAATAAGAAACCACAAAACCTTTGATAAATAAAGTTTTGAGAACAAATCAGACGGTTATTAAAAGAGCTTTTCCCTCAACTAATTTTTAGTTATTATGAAAATTGGCTTTTAAAGCTGATTCTCGTGTGAACTTCCTTCTTCAGCGTTCTTCAACCAAATTCGTTAGGGCACCTAATAGAATGATATAAAAAACCACAAAACATTTGATACAAAACACATGAGAGCAAGTGAATTGATAAAAAAGAGCTTTTAAAAGCTTTCTTCAACTAAGTTTTGGTCGAAGAAAGTTAGCTAAATTATCCTTTGTTTTGTTTTTTATTTGAGATGCTTTAAATCAATTACCGGTAAACTCATTAGAAACGTTGTTGAGAAAAACAACAAAATAATTTTCCTTTCGATTAAAAGCTCCTTACTTTTGTTGTTTGCAGTTTTCCTAACTTTTGAATGTTATAAATTTTATTTTCACCCGCTATTAACTCGCATATTGACTTATATTAAGACAAAGACCATAAATTAAAGATTATTCGTATTTTATTCAGATGATACAGTTCTACTTGATTATTTTTTAAAAGTGACTTTTACGATGTTAGCCATATTTTGGATAATTGTGTAAAAAGCTCAAATTGGGCAATGTGGCATGAGCTTTTATAATATTTTTATTAAACTGTTCTTAACTTCAGTTAAATTTTAGTTGGTTTTAAAACGGCTAAAAAAAATCTTTTATGCAAGCAACAGTAACAAATTGCCATGAAAAGCTTTGGTCAAATGTTTGTAACGTCGAGAAATACTCAAGATAGATATAGTATAGATTTAAAAACTGAGTCGATCTAGTCATGTCCGTCTGTCTGTCTATATGTGATCATTTTAACACGAGTGAGGTGGTTCATGTTATTTTCTTAAAGTTAGGCCCTAACAACGTTAATTGTTTATTTCTAATATAAGTATTAGAATCGTTCATGATTTATCAAATAAGGGTGGTTCGTTAGTTAACATAAAATAACATATTATTTTATTAATTTAATATTAATTTGATAGTGACGTTTAACAATGTACTGCATTTGTTATAACCGGTATGACCGATCATAATTTCTTACTTGTTACTTTAACGTTTCATTGAGGTATAAAAAGGAGGTATAAAAATAAAATCATTTTTACTATCGCAAAAAAGTTGCTCGCTGTTGCTCCACTGTGCCTTGCTCGAGGAGTGCAAATCCTGTAGAAATATTATAAAAAAAAACTGTTAATATATAAAACTGTAAGTTCTAAACAAGTTCTAAACAAAAAAGCATTTACGAAATAGAGAATTCTTGAGAAATCAAATTGTAAGAAAACGTTAAAACTTATATCGAATGAGAAGAAATTTGCAGTTGCCGCAAGACTTTTGTCTCGATTTCTAAATTTAGTTCAGGAAGATTTCGTTTTATTTTATAATTTTAAATAAATTTTAGAAACTTTTAACATTTTCTTTATATATTGAAAACATTTTTCTTCTAGTTTAGAATCTTTTAAAGACTATCTTCATTTATTGTTACTTTAATTTTTTATACTTTAGCCTAAGTTTCACTTTTAAGCCAGCGGTCCGACAAATTGTAAAAATGTCCTCTTAACGTCAATAGCAAATATCACCACAAAACCCTCACACACACACACATACGCACACCGCCTCAAAAATTTTACATATACACACACACATACAAACACGCGCAGACGTTTTATCCAACTGACTAACTAAAAGATAATTATCTACATAACACACACACACACACACACGAACACACAACTGTAAAAACTATTGCTAACAATACATGTAAATAAAACTGTTTCTTACCTAATATACAAACGACATCTATACATACACAGTGAAAAAAAATTCCTATGAAATGAAAGACTTTACACAAACTAAGCCGAAATTGTAAGTAATAAAGAAAAAACCAAAAACAAAACAAACATTGAAGAAAATTTTGAGAAAATCATTCAAAAAAAAAAGAAAACTTAAATTAACACAACAACAACAAAACGACAAGTTTAAATAGTGTTGAACAGCAACAACAACAAAAATGTAGTTAAATTACTGTGGAAAATTTCACAAAATTATTTGTAAGTGTACCTAAACGAAAAACGAATAAGTCAAGTTGTCGCATTCACGGGTAGTTCAATGTAAATAACAGTTAAGTTTAAGTTTAAGAATTTAATGCAAGCAAAAAAAAAACATATATATATATATACATAAAAAACCAACAACAAAAAGTTATTAAGTAGTTAAAATTTTATTAGCGTAGTTAAATGTAAAAATGGAAATTTATTGAAGAGAAGCAGCACAACACTGGCAACTTTTAGTTAATTGATTTATGTAAATTTTTACATTTTAGGTACTTTATTTCTTCTTCTTTTTCTTTTAATTTAAAGTTTTGTTTTGAACAAAAAAATTATATAAATATGCTTTTCCGTATGTCTAAAAAAAACTTCAATAGGTAAAAATTCGTTTAAGATTTATCGAAATTTTGTTAAAATTTTGTTAAATATATTCAGCATTGTCGAAGCTCAAATACCCTCCGCCATGTCATGTGATTGTCATGTGATTCTCTTAGTCTCTATTATAAGTGGGCGTTATTCTTATCGGATCACGCCCATTTGTGGTTAGTAGTTTTGTGCTTTTACGAAAGTGTTACATACCGAATTCGAACTGGTTACTTACACTTGGACTATTTATAAATTTTCTTATACATAAAAAAAACCGCCTCTTTGTATAAATGGTGGGCGTAGTTTATATCCGAACACGCCCATTTTCTGTCAGTAGTTTTGTGTTACCATTAAAACGTTAACTATTGGATTTTTTTTTTATAAATTTGTTTCATCATATAAAGACGTGGTTGGTATTGAAGGTGGGCGTGGTTCTTATCAGATTACGCATGTTTTTTGTAAGTAATTTCTTTTTACTACTAAAGTGTTTTATGACCACATATCCACAGACTCCTTTCATTTTATACACGATGTGAGGAAGCCGAACACTATTGTTCATTACAGGATATGACGACTTGGGTCGTCGGGAGAGTCGGATTGTCTTAGGCGGTTAGCGTACCATGTTTACTCCAGAGGTCTCACAAACCTTCATATTAAGACTGAGGATGTTTAACTAAAACGTGGTGCAAACCACTACAATCCAACCATACAGAACGTTATATTCTAAATTTGAATTTAAGTATCTACTCTGAAACTATTTTTAATAATTTCTGTTTCCGTGTAAAAGGGACAGTTTGTATAGTATGGGAGGTGGGCGTGGTTTTTATCCTCCTACTACTAATTTATCTTATCTATCTACTAAAGTGCTAAATATTGAATTGAATATCTACACTGGAACTATTTTAATGAATTGTTTTCCGCACGAAAAGGCGTAGTTTGTATGAGAGGTGGGCGTGGTTCTTATCCTTATTCTTATGTCCGATTGATTTCTTATTACTACTAAAGTGTTATATTCTGAGTTTTAACTGGCTATCTATAGTTTTTTTTAGTTTTTGTCTCCATATGAAAGGGTGAGCTTGTATGGAATTGGAGAGTACTTTTAATTCGTTCTTGCCCATCTTAGAACCTAACCTCTTAGAGAATAGTTGCTCACATACCAAATATATAAATCCGGTACGAGCTTGCACATGGCGCAGGGTATAAAAAGTAACTATCAAGCCGGAAAATATTTAAATTTATGACAATTGAAATAGAGAATTTTAATTTTATATGTTGTTTATTTGAAAAATGAATCTACATTTTCTTGTTTTTTAACTGACATTTTTTGATGTATTTTTAACATTTCAAACTTTAAAATGTTACATTTTTTAAAACTGAAACTGAGCTTAAGTCGACTGAAGCTTCTTCCTTATTACTCTATCCTAGATACATTTTCTTATCTTTCAAATACAAACTTTTCTGATAATTTCCTGTTGCTTTTCTTTTGTACTTTTTTTTGTTATTGTTGACCTGTAAGTAGTTATGAAAATCTAAAGTTGTGTGTTAGTAACTAACTTAAAAATGTTAAAATTAAACAGCGTAAATTTTGACTAGCCTAAGTTAGTTGAGTGCGTAAGTGAAGTGAAGTGAAAGAAACCTTGGAATTACCTTAAGCAAAAAATGTTAGCAAAGCTAATTGTTGTAATTAAATAATTACAAAATATATATACATATATATATATTAATTTTAAAATTGCAAAAGTATATAAACAAATTAAACCAAAAAGCAAATAAAATTAGTTAAAACAAAACCAAAAAAAAAAGAAACTCTGTAAACGTAACTTTAAAAAAAAACCTTTAATGAAATATGTACGAGTACTTATGAATCCAATTGAAGCAGCATTAACGAATCACACACGAAGCAAAACTTCACAAATTTTATTGAAAATAAAACTGAAAACAAAAACCAAAAACAAAAACAACAAATATACTGAAAATAAAAGCAAAACTGAATTAAGAAAGAAAGAATGAAAAATAAAAATGCAATTGAAAAATATTAAATGACGGCGTTTTCTTTTGAAACTTAACTATGGTGAGTATACGGCGATGAAACTTTGAATGTATTCAGTTTTGAATCATTTTGAGAATCACATAAAAAAATATAGTAAGTATATCGCCCAAATTACGTTTTGTCTACCAACATAATCCGAAGTACTTCTGTTCTTACAGACCACAGGAAGGTGGGGAAACATGCCGCTAAATTAACCTTCCCTCTTAATACCCTCCATGACAGCTACACATGATGAAGAAAAAAATGATAAGTCTCTCAGAATATTAATGTGACCGTTCACTGTTAGCGAGAGCAAGATTACTCTCTTTTGGTAAACCATTCCTACAACTTATTGGAGAACTCTCTGACATAGAGGTAGCGCATTAACTTTAATATAACAAAAAAGTAAAATAATCTCTTTTGCTCTCTAGAAGTCAACTCAAAAATCGTAAATGTGACAATATTTTTCTTTACGAACTTTTGAATCGTCCGTCATATAAACCAGGCGCACAGAAGACGGCAGCGAGCAACCAACAGCCAAAATTAAATAAATTCGCGCAAATATTTTCAAACATCTTCAAATAAACAAACGAATCAACATACCTTGTATATGGCTTCGAACATTTACTTGGCTGCTGTTGTTGCGGTTGTGTGTTGCTTCGAACATTTTGTCAAAATACGATTTTGTACCGTTTCTAAAGTGTGTGTCTGGTTGCTAGCTGCTGGCTTATGTGCGCCTGGTATATATGACTACAATTTCAAAAGTTCGTGCAATAATTTCGCTGTCGAGTTTTAAAATATTTTTTGGATCGATTCGTTTCAAATGTACTCTTGAGTTTGTTCTTCCGTTTGTAATGCCCAGAAGGGGGCGTGGTAGGTATGACAAAGTATATATATAAATGATCAGCGTCGGATTCTGAGTCAATTTAACGATGTCCGTCTGTCTGTCTGTCTGTCCGTCTGTCCCAGCGATTACATCCGTAGTTTAAGAGCTATCGAGCTGAAATCGGTTCAAAACTTCTACCCCCTCCCATACAAACCACCCCTTTCCATACGAAAAAAAAATTGACTAAAATAGTTCCAGTGCAGATATCTAGTTCAAATTTGATAGTTAACATTTTAGTAGTATCAAAAAACTGTTCACAAAAAATGGGCGTAATCGGATGATAACCACGCCCATCTCCCATACATACCACCCCTTTCTATGCAGACAAAATTTTTTTTTAAAGTTACAGTGTAAATAAACATTTTAAATTCAGTATTTAATACTTTGGTAGTAACACAAAACATCAAAAAGGGGCGTGATCCGATAAGAACAACGCCCACTTATAAAAGAGACATATAGCACTTATGTGCTAAACGAAGCACATTTTTTGGTTTCACTGAAATGACGGAGGGTATATGAGCTTCAGCATAGCCGAAGATAATTCTCTTACTAGTTTTTTTATTAATGTTTTTGTAGCAACAATAACAACCGCACAAAATTTAAAATTTCTAAGAGAGAGACAATATCGAGGTGGAGAGACTTTTTTCTACTTAACTCACCTCATATTTATTACACCATGATTCTAGTTATATTTTGTAAACTTAAGTTTCAGATTTTACTTACGTAACAATTGTCTAACTCAGTGAGATACAAAACACTTTATAGTTTTTAGTATGTAATGTGATTATTATAACCGGCGTCTGATTCTAGATAATCCGATCAACTTAGGAATTTATTAAAATGAAACCGACAGTCAGACAGACAGACAACTGAACAATGTTTTACCTTTTGCCATTTTATAATCCCGCTTAAATTTATTACGACACTGAAACACACACACACGAATACACACGAGAACACACACAGAGGATAAATTACATCAGCAAATGTATTTAAATTCTAATCCGCTGCACAAAAGTCACCATTAATTTTATTTGTTGCAAAAAAATTCTCGGCAATTTTTAACAATGCACACGAAATTATGCAAAAACATTTTGTGTGTGTTTGTGTATGTGTGTCTGTGTGTACGAGTATCTGTAAAATTTATGAACGCAAGTGGCGAAATATAATTTAAAATGGCAACAAAAGGCAAATCAAAAACTGAAAAAAATAAAATGACATAAATTGCGCAAAATTGTTTCAATTTTCGAGGGATAAAATTGCATTTGCACACAAGCGTTTAAACGAGTACGTGTGTGTGTGTGTGGGTATAAGTGGGCATGTTTATGTGTTTGAGTATAGTATTTGTGTGTATATATGGTTTGATTGCACATTTTGGCATATTAGGAGAGCTCAACAAATTTGCACTTGTGCTTTAAAAGTGCAACTAAAAGCGGCTGACAGCAAAAACAACAACAACAACGATAGCAATAATAATAACAACAAAAGTGCACTCACATTTTACACAAAGGACCAAAAACGCACACGAACGCAAATACACGTGCACTCAAATGGCCACACACGCATTAATAAATGCCATTGGCACTTAATTAGCCAAAATAGACGCGAGGCACAGTACTCTGCTGCAAGGCCAAAAATTAAAAAATCGAAAAAAAAAACCTTTTAAGCTAGACTTTTTATTCTTATATTAGAATAATGATCTTATGGACTGAGTACTTTGGTTTTGTACTCATACCAACCCAAATATAAACTCTAAATAATCCAGGACTGCAATCATTGGGTTGTACTCTAAGGACGATGACAAATTTTAGTTAAAAAAATCTTAAAGATACATGAAAGAAAAAATGTTTTTGTCGAAAGTAGGAAAACTATTTATGGTACATTTTATTTGCATCAATTAAAGTTTATATTTAAGACAGCAAATATGTTATGTACAAACTGATAAGTTTTAAGTATCAATATGAATTGATTAAAGACAATGAAACCATTTATGTCTAAAAACAAACCTTATTAGAGACACAAAGAAAGAAATGTATTTGTCTCAAATGAAAAATATGTTTGTATAATAAATATTTGAAACAATTAAATTTTTATGTAAGACCAAAACTATATGATTGCTATGAGTATTGGGTACTAAAGACAAATAAATTTACATATTTTTACATCTGATTTAAATAAATTATTGTTTACGTCAAACATTAATTTAAAAAAATTATTTGTTTGTTTGTGTAAAAAACAATTTTTTTTAAAATCATATATATGTATGATTGAAATGCAATATAGTTGAGTGTAACATCTTTGTATAAAACATTTTTGTTTAAGTAAATTATACAAGTATATTTAATGCGAATAGGTCAATTGTCCGAAATACAAAATGTACTATAATCAAATAACTATTACAATTGAGTGAAATATAAATATTATTTGCTACAAACAAACATTTTTTTGTAACAAATGTATATGATTTATTCAAAACCACTTTTGTTTTAGCTAAATAAAATATGTTTAGAACAAATACAAAAATTTACTAGACCAAATAAAATTCTTATTTGCTGTTGTTTTATTTGGGACAAATAGATTTTTTACGTTATTACACTAAATTTTAGATACTGTGCGTTGAGCATTTATTGTCCTGTGAGAGTTTTTGTATGTATTGATTAAAGGTGCGCTTTCGGCTTTCACCGCTATACATGTACTTATATAAGAATCCAATGTATGTATGCATGTATGTATGTATGCATATATGTATGTATGTATGCATGTATGTATGTTTGTGTGCCTATATTTATATTTCTGTTTGTGCATTTCAGCCTAAGTATTTATTCAATTTTGGCCATTTTATGGGCCTCAAAGTATGCCACGCCTTTTTAAGCAGCAATTACGTGCATTTGGGAAAATTGCATATGTATGGTATGCATATGTTCGCTTGTGTGCGTGCGTTTGTTGAATGCATTTGTAGTTTGCCCACATTTACACGCCACTAAACGATATCAGTGCAGCGCGCGTGCATTTTCCAACAAATTGGCCGCCAAATTTTGAAAATTTGAATTTAATTTTTGCGCTTTTCCATTTGCAATTGCATTTTATTTTAGCGCATATGTGTGTGTGTGTATTGTGTATGAGTGTGTGTGTGTGCTTGAGCATTTATTTAAATTATATGCCAGCAAAGCAAAGTAGCTGCATTTAAATTCCAATTAAGGTATTTGGTAACTTTGTGAACTTTTGAAAATGTTTTAAAATTTAATAAAACTATGCAAACAATTGCTGGTTTCATTTATTTCATGTCTCGTAAGTTTCATTTACCTTACATATTTATAGCTAGTAAATCAGCTGTTTTTATTTTAAATACAAAACCTTTTACGAGGTACTTGTAAATTTATCGGGCAAATATCTAGTACACATCTTTGCGGAATTGCCACTACAAAGAAATGTCAAAACTACAGAAGCAATTCAGGTGTTAACAAATTGTTGATGTCAATTTTATAATTAAATTTCATTATTTTTCCATTTTTTATCACTTTTTCTCAACATGACTTTTTAAAAAAAATATTTTAAATGTTTTCCAAAACCTTAAAACTGCGTTAATGAAACGTTCTATACAAATTTGTAACATGGCAAAAATAAAGTTTTTATGAGTACAGCTAATAATACTTCAAGATGTTGTAAAATATTCCTATATTTCATATACGTAAAAAAATTTGTTAACAATAAAAAGATAAACAAATTATTGTCAGTTAATTGTGAGCTTTAACAACAAAAAAGAACTACTTTAAGTTAAGTTAAATTTTCTTTACAAAAAAGCCAAACAAAACAAGGATCGCACCTGAATCGTTCCGCGTCGAAGGCCAATGCAATGACCATCATCGAAGTCTTAAGTTATAGTCCTTAAAATAATATCATTTATTAACAAATAATATTATTAATACAAAAGAAATCATATAGTATATAATCGCTGGAAAAGTTAATTGGGTTTGTTGAAAAAAAAGTCCAATAACACTTTTGAACTGAAGAAGTATCCAACAAAAATTGTAAATGCAATATTTCTCCTCAAGAATTATTTAATATTACTTATTTAAAAGAAAAAACTTAAATATAGTTTTTGAAACTTAAAAAGCAACATTTGAAAAGTTTAATTTTAGTACAAAGTCGTCATTAAACGGTCTAATTATAAAAAGACCGAATCGAACCAACAAAATTCATCTTAAAACTCGACGACGAAATTTATTGCACGAACTTTTGAATTTGTCAGTCTGATATCCCAGGCACACATAAGCAGGCAGCGAGCAACCAGCAGCCAAACCAAATTTTTATTAAATTTGAGTTGAACTCAAATGTCTTCAAACGTCTTCAAACAGACAAACGAACATACATACAAACGAACATACGAGTAAATGCCTTGTGTATGGCTTCGAACATTTACTTTGTTGCTGTGGTTGTGCTTGTGTGTTGCTTCGAACATTTTGTAAGATTAGATTTTCAGAATTGCGTATACAATATTTCGCTAAATGACTTAAATTTTTTATGTTTTCAATCGATTCGGATATATATGTATTGTTGTTTTTGTTAAAAATCAATCGGATTATAACATATAAGAAAAACACGAACAATAAGAAATTTGTTTTTTGCAGTCATTAACAGAACAACTAAAGTTTTGTACAAAAAAAACATCGTGAAAAACTTGAGCGTCTAAACCATACATCCGATGGAAAGTCTCTCACACTTTTTATGTGAGCGTCCACGGTTAGCCAGAGCAAGAGTACGCTCTTTTGGTAAACCATTCCTTCAACTTATTGGAGAACTCTCTGACATAGAGGTAGCGCATTAAATTAAATATAACAAAAAAGTAAAATAATCTCTTTTGCTCTCCAGAAGTCAACTCAAAAATCGTAAATGTGACAATATTTTTCTTTACGAACTTTTGAAACGCCCGTCATATAAACCAGGCGCACATACGACAGCAGCGAGCAACCAGACACGCGACCGGGCACCCAATTTGGAAACGGTTCAAAATCGTATTTTGACAAAATGTTCGAAGCGACATACAACCGCAACAACAACAACAACAACAAAGTAAATGTTCGAAGCCACTCAGTATGCCATATACAAGGCACAGGGTTCGGACCATAGCATTCCGATGGCGTAGTGAATGATGAAAAAAATCGTAGTAAATCAGAAATTTCCGTAGTAAAAAAAGTGGAAAAGTGGCTTAGAACTGAATAAATATTTTGGACAAAATTGACAACATATTTTTTTTTTCTCCGTCTACTTTTTTACTTTTTTCCCTATAAAATAACGCATAGCATTATTAACAAATAAAGAAACTAATGTATATTATTCAAATCGTAGTAGATTTTAGTTAAAACGGAGTGGCGGAGCAGATTTTAAAATTTTTCGAAAAGCGTAGCAAATATACTCCGATCGGAGCAAAGGTCCGAACACTGACAAGGCATGTATGTGTGTTCGTTTGTATGTTCGATTGTTGGTTTGAAGACGTTTGAAGACATTTGAATTTCTAAAATTAAACCAAATCATTACATCTTAATGATTTAGAAACATTTCATTAAAGTTTTCTTGTTACTTTAACATGTGCCAGTATTAATTTAAAATTGTTTCATGTAAAACATTGATTGAATAAAAAAAAAGACTTATGTCGATTACCAAGTAAAATGAATTCAAAAAAAACTTCTCAGCTCGTTTAAGAAATACCAATAATAAAATATTAAATTAACTTCATTTTTCCGATAAACAAAATCTCTTCCAACAATTATTAATAAATTATTCCTATCGCTTGACTCACCCAGAGAAACTTCGAAGACGCTTTCGAATCTTGTGAGCATATTTTTTCTCAGCAAATTACTTAATATGTTTGCCAGCCATTTGAAGTTGTTGGCCAAAGTTTTTGCTCTTAAACTAATTTAAAAAGTTTTTGCTTAAAATTAGATTTTGTCTTACAAACCAGCATAACCACACACAAACACACACAAACTGACACAAAACACACACAGCTAAACAGAAGTGCACACATCTTCTCTACTTTTTATACATTTTAGTCAAATTTACTTTTTGTCTAATTTGCAGACATTTTTTTATCTATCGTACAGCATGAAAAATCGACATGCTTGCACATGCACATATACACACACAAACACACACATGTCATGCACATACACATACATATACTTGTATGTATATGTCGGTTTGTATGAAATGAACATATCGACAGAATTTAGAAATTTTCCCTAAGCACAAAAGTATGCAACTTTTGGCAAACATTAGCAGTAAAGCTTTTAATTGTAAGCTGCTCAAGCGTGTGTGTGTGCACTGTGTGCATCGAACACATGCAGCTGTATCTGTGTGTCTCTATGTATTTACACTGCAGCAAATCAAAATTCGGTCAGAAATTATTTCGATTTTCTCAATAAAAACCAATTGACAAGTTTAAATTACTTCGACTTGAGTTGCTTTAATTTTTTTTTTGTAACTCAAATGCTTAAAGATAAACCCAAAGTGTTTTAATACAAGCACAAATATAACAAATTGTACTGTCAATTGATTGACATTTCAATACAACAAACAACCAATCAAAATGTCAATTAGAAAAAAAACAGCTGATTGCTTAGTGTATTAATAAAGGCGAAGCTGAAGCTTGACTTTTATTTTCACTGACCTGAAGTACGTGTACCCTAGATAGAGTTCTAAATACACACACACAAAAATAGTTGTTTTATCTATACAACAACAATAACAAAAAAATTAATCACTCCCGTGCAATGGCGAAAAATATTTGAGAATATTTGTTTTTCATCATCAAAACGCTTTGGTGTACAGCTGTGAACGCTCGCAGGGTAAATATTTAAAAATATTTTGCAGCGCATCCAGCGCATGGACACACACACAAAAACATATCTTTACATACACACACACACACACAGACAAACATCTGGCAAGCGCAGCAAAACAATTTTCGAAATAAATGTTCAACAAAATCTGTTCAAAAATGAAAAATAAAATATTTCTCGAAAATAAAAATATTCTTGAATAACAAAAAATGTATACATATGTATATATACAAATAAAAAAAAACTATTTTCCAGTTTTCCTATTTCTGGTCTGCAAGGTCGTATTTGTTAGCTATAAATAGTTATACAGCCAACGCGGTGAAATAAATGAATGTATCTATCTTTCTTTTTTTGTACCATATGCGCGCCTATACCATTTATCCGATTAATTTTACGCCTACAGCCATTGATCAGGAACTTGATGCACTATAAATCTGCTACGCCCACTTATAACGTCTACAATTTGCTCAATTAAGTGAAAACAATCGTACATGTATTTCTCCAAAAAATATGAAATTTTGTTTCTAAGTTTGTATGTTGATAATTTCACCAAAAGTGGGCGTAGTTGGAACAATTTAACGCCCACCGCCGTAACTCAGAATCGCTACAACGGGGAGTACCGAGAAGTTCCGCTAACACTTCATTTCTATATCTCTACTTTCTATTTCGACACTATCCTGAGTACAACACAATGGTCCTTGGGGACTGATCACAATACCAGCCCACATCAACTCCAACTCTAATCTAATTAAACCGCTAACTAGTTATATATTTTATTTATATTTAAAACTAAACCCGGGTAACGCCGGGTATTAAAAGCTAGTTGAAAGTGAAAATTATTTTGTTCTTAAACATTTATTGATTTATCCTAAAAGAGATTTCTTTTCAATAATGAATAATGAAATGAACATTTCATTATCATTACTTTTTTAAATGACAAAGAATTAATGATAATGCTACTGCGTACAAAATAGGAGTCTAGGTAAAGAAGTTACACTACACAAATTTGAGTAAATGTAGAGTATGAAAGCTAAATATCGATCTCGAAATGGACAAAGGCCCTGACCAACTTTTCGGAAATTTTACACAAGAAGCAGAAGAAAATCAAAACAAAAGTAAAATTTATCTTCATTTTTGGCTTAAGGCTTTAAGTCTTTAATTTGCGAGTAGTTGTATTGTTATATAGACTACCAAAAACTGTAAAAAACTTACTATATCGAAAAAAATTTTATTTGGGCCTTTGTGCATTTACAGGGTGCAATTTTTTTTATTTTTCACCTTTAACCAAGCGAAAGTTTTCTTTTCGCAAAATGAAATTCGAGTTGAATTTATCTGTTTTGAATTCAAAATTTTTACTTATAATATTGTCTATATCTCGGGAATGCTGTATTGGTCATTAATGTAGTTGTATAGCAAATTGTGATTGAAAACGGTAAATACATTTCTTGATTCACTTTGTATCGCTTTTGCTTCACACTGAGTATGGATGTCTTCATTTATTTTTAATGACAGTGTATCATGAATAACCTGCCAGCATGCGGTCCCTTCCAGCATAATATCCACGTTACTTTATTCCAACAACTTAAGCTATTTCACTCTATAAAAAACTGTCGACCTTCCTTGAGTTCTATTGTTGTAATGATTTTTGGCATTCTGTGGTCTGGAAGACTCATAACTTTTCTTATATAAATAAAATGTATTTATTACGTGTACGTTTAAAAAGTGGTGAGTCCTATTTCGATGTGGATCATTTAGGTAGGAGTGTTAAGTGGTAATATAAACTTTTTTTTTTACAAAATATCTTAACAGAGCCTCCACTTCATCAAACATCACGATACCCCAAATTTCAGATGCATAGCACATAATGAATCTGACCGATGCAGCAAACAATTTGTATTAAATACTCCTTGCTAAGCAAAGGTTTCTAGTTGAAGTTGATGGCAAGTTTGACTCAATTATTGCATTGTTGTATTGATTACCATTTTGGTTTGAAATTTGTTATATTAAATAATCATTTTATACAATGAAATGTTTTGCTGAATCAACAATCTTTGTTACAATTGATAAAAATAATTTGATTTAATTACTTTATTATTTTCTAAATACCTTTTAGAACGAATATTTTAATCCTATATTAAATTTGTAACTTATAATTTCCAAAACGTTTTCAGTACATAATTAAAGCTTTAAATCAGGATACCACTTCCGGTCTAAGTGCTCCGATGAACTTGTCTTTGCATTCTACCAGTTGCTATTTCCATTTTTTATCATCGCTTTAACATCGAGACACTCATAGTGGAAAATTTTCATTTTCATTTTTGAAACCGCCAAAAAAAAAGAAGAAAATAAGCCAATTGAATATGCGCTAAAACTTTCAATTTGCTTTTGAAATTAAGTGGATTTTTAATTTTTTTTTTCTATTTTCTTTTTTTTTTTTGTTTGTACTTTTCGCCGTTAAGACTTTTCGTGGCGCCGAAGTCACGTTTTCGGCGCACATCGTTTAAACTTCATTAATCACATGCGCAAAGTTAAATTTCCGCTTCCGGCTGGCATTCTTCTTTTCTCTTTTAAGCTTTACGTTTCGTTTTCATTTTGCCTTTAAATTTTTCGTTTCCATAAATGGCGCACAATGGGAGCGCTTCATACAATTCATGGCGAAGAGAGATTTTGGACTTACAACATTTTACGAAAATATTTTCTTACTTGTATTTTATACACATAACTAACACTTATAACGCCCACTTAACACATTTTAAGTCATATTAAGGAAGAGGTCCATTTTGGACTCACAAAATTGTACGATTCAATTTTTTATCAACTCAAGAAAGCATTAAAAATTGTTAAAAGTTTTTTTAAAAATAATGTAAAATACGATTTCTAGTTATTTAGATATAAATAAAAGGTCCTTTATGTCAAGATATTTTCATTTCATTTTATATCAAAGATTTTATCATATAAGAAAATGATTAAATGACAACTAAAGCAAAAATTTATATGATTTATAAAGAATCAACAATAACATTAATTAAAAACAGGAGAAATAATGAAGTAGTGAGAATAGGAGAGAGAAAAGAGGATATGAAAAACTAAGAGAAGTATTCAAAAATTGTACGCTTGAAGTTTGCTGGAGCGGACTTAATGTTGTTTGGCAGTGAGTTCCATGATCTAATGGCACTGACGACAACACAATCTGCTTGAGTCAGTGTAGGTGAAGCTGGGGATCAAAAGTATCTAGAAGATTTACATATCTAGAAGATTTACAGAATTACAATTTTTCATAAAGGTAGTGTGAATAACTTTGTGTATAAAAATGCAGTTCCTCGCGTTTATATGGTTTGTTAATTTCCGACCTAAAAAAAATATGTCATCATGGATTACGTTAAATATAAGCCTGACATTATATTGTGATCTAACGTCATCTTCACTTGTTAACAGGTCATTGAAGAATTAACTTAGCTTTTTTATTATAATTTTAGAATTTAATTTTAAATTCGAAACATTAAAATTATATATCTATGTCAGTGATCATTAAATATATAAACACAACGATAAGTTCTATTTAATAAAAAAATTTGGTTTTTATCTGCTGGGTAGATAGAATTGATAGCACCATTTCTGATCCTTATACACACATAGGACTAGTTACATATATAAAAAAAGAATTCTTTGAGGACTTTCAAGTAATGAAAAAAGTCCAGTTTAGAAAAAACTATTTTGTTGCGGAGTTAATAAACGTTTTCTTTATTTAGCACTGGCAAAAGTCCTTTCCAAAGTATTGTACTTAAAGCTTAGAAGGTCCTTAACATGAACCTAAACAACAAATTTATGCACACTCTGGCAATCGCTTAAAATAGAGATTTGTTGATCCAAAAACCAATTCAAGGACTCAGTTTAAAAATATAATATTAATTTATTTTTCAAATACAGGGTGGCGCAAAATTAATCACCCTATTGGAAGATGCTCTCATTTTTGCAAATGGCCGCCAATGTCAAATCTGTTTTGACATTTGTGGACTAGACAGATACAGAGTACAAGTGAATAAGCCATGGAGCGATACACTCCCCAAGAACGCGGAATAATTGTGTCTATTTTTTTGCGTAACAATTCGTCTGTGGTGTTGGCAAAAATGAGGCTCATTTTCACATTCAAGTTAAAATTTTGATTACTAAATTTATTAAAAGTTCTAGCAAATTGAAAGGGCGTAAATTGATTGGAAGAATTTTTTAAGGCCACCTTTAATGAAGAAAAAACTGCTCTAGAGTTGTGAAGAAGTTTAAGAAGGACTTGGTCGTTCATCGAAAGTCAGGTTCATAAAACAAACACTTCTTATTATTATAATTTATTTGTTTTTGTGTAAAAATCAACAAATTAAAATTTTTTGAATTAAAAATTAATATATCCAAATAAGAGGCCCTGAACTCCTGCTACGATCATAATAAATTAACTACGCTTGTCTACAAAGTTAGTCCGTCACTAAGCTTAAACTCAAATCGACAACGCTTTTAAGTTTTTACATTGCATACAATTGTACTTTTTTATATACATACCTATGTATATTTAACTTTACTAAAGGAATTCTAGCATTTTTTTTATTATTTACTACTACTATCGGAATGCCCTGCTCCGAGCCCTGAACCAAATATTCACGAGCAATTTCTATACTCTTATAAATAAGCTTTATTTCAAATAAATAAGCATAAATAAAAATAATTCTTTCAAGATTGACATTAAGTATTAGTACATGCTCGACCCACTGTGCAGCGTCATAGGCACCGAAAAGTGGTCGGAGAAATTAAAAGTTTACGCCGAAAAATAAATGCGAAAATTACGTTCTCGAGAACAAGGAAAACGATGAAAATTGTTCTCGTCTTCTTAATGTCTGTTTTAAAGTCATGAGCTCGGCAGCGACTGGATGTGAGAGTATGTTAGTGTAGGTGTGTGTGTTTTTCTACATGTGCGTGCGTGTATGTATGGAAGTGTATAAGCGGAAGCCATCGTTCGTATTTATTATTATTTATGATGATTGTTGGCGCACATTTCTACGCACAGATACCTGCGAATGCTTCTTTGAATATTTCTTAATCATATGAATTAGAAAATTTTTTTTATTAAATTATTTACAAATTTCGGAGCAAAAAACAAAAGCTCATTTGAATATAAATTTTCATTTTAATATACAATTTAAATATATCCAAAATATTAGACTTAAAGATATTGAAATCCTTCAAGAATTAATTTATAATTTATATATAGTATTACATTATTTTAAATGAGTGCATTTCACAAATATCCTTTTTGCTAAGCTTTATCAATCCAATATAATATCCATTTCCGTTTCCGTTTTCAATTTACGCTTTTTATCAATCAATTGCATTAAAAGCTTTAAACGCAAAATATTATTACGCTTGCCGCATAATTGTATAAAACAAATTATACACACACACACACACACACATTGACATATTCCGTTCGTTCAGATTGACACTCGAGGTGTCCTTAAGATCCTTGAAATTGCCGCAACAACAACAACAACAATAATAATAATAATAGCAGCACCATCACCAACGACATAGTCATCATTATTGCGCTGGCTGCTTTTTGTTGCACCAACGCAGAGTCACACAAACACACACACACACAGCTAAATGTATTAAACGTCACAGCGCGCAACTGGGTAAATACGCACTGCAGCCGCAATGCGTCGTCGTCCGTCCGTCCGTTCGTCCGCATTTTTACGGTATAAATGCATGCATTCAGATAAATCGTCCATATGAATTCGAATGCTCTGAAGCGGCATAATTAAGCCACTTTTCGCATTCGTGTTCTTTTCTCGTCTCGTCTCGTGCTCGACGTCCACCATCAAATGTCAGCGGGAAAATATAAAACAACAAAAACAACAACAACAACGAAAAATGTAGCCGAATTAAAAGAGCTGCCTGCAATAGAGTCGAGGCAGCAGCAACGAGGCGTATGATCAGAGAGAAAAAATGCGTCGCCAGGACGACAAGGATTTAACAATGCTGGTCGCGTAGATTGTCATATATTGCCACTAGTAGACGATTTAATTTAAAATTGCATTTTGCATGTACATGTGTGTGTGTGTGCTGCTTATAATTTATTAATTCAAATAAATGTTGTTGCTCATACGCGATGTTGGCCGCCGCATTCTTGTTGCGTTAATAAGCGGCTTGAAATGACAATTATTTCTTGGGCGGGAGCAGGGCGTGGGTGATTGACATTTATTACAGATTTTTTTACTCAATTCCTTTGATAAGTTCCCGATGTTTAAGGGCTAAACAATTTTGCCAAAAACTCAATTCATCATAAATTTAATTTTATCCATAAATCTCTCATTCGTAGTTTCGTCTTATTAAGGGATTAAATGAAGCTACAAAGTGGGGAACTTTAAAGTCCACTTAATCGAGTATAAATAAAAAATGCTTATAACTCAGAAACTCGAAAACAAATGAAAAAATTTAAATATTGACAATCAGAAATTCTGTGTAGGAAACAAAGACAAATTTTAAGTTTCGAATCGAAATTTTTGTATTAATTGAGACAAAGTTTGTTACTTCAGCAAAGTTTTTAATCATATCAAACAAATATTTGACTAAAAATAACTACAAATTTTAAATATAAGTGTGAACTGATAAACATTTAAACAAATTTTTAATTGTATTGGTTAATCAATTAATTGAAAAAAAGAAAGTATATATCAACTCAGGAAATTTTGTGTGCTGAGTTATGTCATTCAGTTTTAAATTGCCGCTGTCAATTGTATTGATTAAAACGAATATGGCCATCTATTAGGTGTACAAATAAGTTTCCGCCGTTTTTTGTTAATAAAATAATATTTAAACGATTTTAAACGTTGTGAGACTGCTTGCTGAGTGACTTCTAAACTAAGTGCAAGTTCCTTTTGTGTTTGAGACAAATCTTCACCCAATAATTTCTCCAAATCTGCATCCTCGAAAATTTTCGGCCTTCCACTGGATCTTTGTCTTTTATGTCAAAATCACCTTTTTAAAATTTTTGAAACCACTCACGACATGTTCTCTCACTCAAAGCATCCTCATTATATGCTTCTACGAGCAATCGATGCGACTCAGCAGCAGATTTTTTTAAATTATTATAAAAAAATAAATTAAAAGTTCCCGCAAATGAAACTTAGTTGGCTCAAATTGAGAAATTTTTAGATGAAGAAAAATATATGATGCTAATGCGAACTTAATAACATGATAAGGTTATGTTGTTCTGGAATAAACAAACTAATTTTCAAGTAGGTTACCATCTGCGAATTCCAACGTAAACCTCGTGCCACGCCATCTTTCTCAAAACGGCGGAAACTTATTTGTACACCTAATATATCAGTTAATTTAAAATTAATTGCATTGAACAACAAATTTAATTGTATTCAGAACACTTTGTTCCGATATTACAAAAGTAATCAAGATAATTTTTTACTTGATTTAAGATAAAATATAAAGTGTTTTTAAATTTGTTTTATTAACTTCGTTCAACTCTTAAAATCACAGAAATTTCTCACTCATTGTTGGCGCGTAAATTGCTGCCTGCCGCAGACGTCTGTCGGCAACATAAATTTACTGCTGCCGTACCGAATTGTAAAGACTATTTTAATCCGCTTTTGCTTTAAGTTCGCTCCATTTTAACGCGTTTCTGTGTTGTTGCTTTTTATCAAACAATTTCTTATTGAATTTACAACTACAATGAGCTGTGCCGAAACCGTTTTCAGCTGAATTTAATCCGACGGACATTTAATTACTTTCTAAAGTGTAACAGAAAAGTTAAGCAATATGAATACTATTAAAAACTTTGATGTAGACAGATTAGACATGTTAATAACACTTTGTAAACCTCTTTTTTCGATATAATACCAAAATCGCAATTGCGACCGATTGTATAATAGAATAGGCTTAAATAAATGTTGGTAATGAACCAGAAAGTATAAGTTATAATTATAAAATAAACATAACAGAAGTCATATGTACAAAAAACTTAATAAATAATCGTCAAATACACCTTTATATAGTTGCATTATCAGCCGCATCAGCCTAAGAGGGACTAGCTCAGGACTGGCAACAACGCTAAATGCACCTTTGTAAAGGTTTGCACAAACTGCCGCGACTTAGCAAGAACTTTCGCCGCAACCGAAGAACATCTTTTTTCTACTCTAAATATTTCAAATTGCTGTATCAAAAAAATTGTATTCCAAACTAGAAAAGTAAAATGACGGAAATATAATAATAGGTAAAAAGGTTTTCTTTTGTCCCAAATAAAACTGCAACAAATAAGAATTGCATTTGTGTCTAGAACATTTCTTATATTTGTATCAAAAATATTTTATTTGGTTCAAAGAAAAGTATACTTGAGATATTTATTTGTCACAAACATGTTGTTGTTGGGTATTGTAATTTTTATATTGAGGACAAATGATCAAATCACTAAATATATATAATAAAATCTTACTATATCCAATCTGATAATTGTTTGAGTGTAATATAGTAGAAGTGTTTGTTTAAAACAAACCAAATAATAGTATATGCTTTAAAAAGATGTTACACTCAAACAAATTTTATTTCAATCAAATCAAACACAAACATATGTTTTTATTGATATCAGCGTACTTAGGAAAACACTTTTAATTTTTTGCACTAATTAAAAACTTTATTTGATGCAAATTAAATATATTCGAAAAATTATTTTTATTTAGGACTAATAACTTTTTTTTCTGCGTGAAAGAACCAATTTGCAAAAGTGTTTAACATTATACAAGGTGGCGCAAAAGAAGTCATCCGGCCTTCAGAATGTCGGTTGTGGCTCGTGCAGTGTGTGCTGTTGCTCCGTCCTGTTGGAACCACATGTCCACCAGTCCTAATTCGTCCAGTTCGGGCAGAAAAAACTCGGTCAACATTGCCCTATAGCGCGCACCGTCCACTGTTGTCGTTTGACCCGCGGCGTTCGGCCCGATGACTCCTCCAGCGTGAACAGCGCACCACGCAGTCACTTTGAGCGGGTGTAATGGTTTCTCGTGCATCACTCGCGGATTTTCGGTTCCCCAGAAGCGATAATTTTGCTTGTTCACGTACCCGCTGAGGTGAAAATGAGCCTCATCGCTCATTATGATTTTTGCCAACACCACAGACGAATTGTTACGCAAAAAAATAGACACAATTATTCCGCGTTCTTGGGGAGTGTATCGCTCCATGGCTTATTCACTTGTATTCTGTATCTGTCTAGTCCACAAATGTCAAAACAGATTTGACATTGGCGGCCATTTGCAAAAATGAGAGCATCTTCCAATAGGGTGATTTCTGTTGCGCCACCCTGTACAATTCAGAACTCCCCAGTAATTTATAATATCACTTATAAAGGTGGGCATGGTATTTTAATAAACACTTCTACTCTTGTAGAGATAGAAGTCATGATTAGGATGAATATACTCTATGCAAGAGTAGCCGTGTTTATTCAATTGCCATGCCCAACAATGTTCACCGTAGGACATCAATTATCTGAACTATGGCGTTAAATTGATGCATCTACGCCCACTTTTATTATGTGGTTGACAGTAATCATACCAAAGACAATATTCATCAAATATATTTACTTGATTTCACTAACTTTGTGCAATATAGTTGGGCGTGGCATATTAAGTGTAGCCTACGAATACTTCCAGGCGAAATTCGTTGTGTGTGTCAAGTTTTGAAGTAAATCAGTGCAGTCATTAAGGCATGAAAAAAGAACAAACACAACAAAAAGAAAAATAACATCCATTTTTATATTTAATAGGAATGTTAAGCTTTAGAAAATTGAGTACTGTGCATCAAATTGAATTTTCTAAATTTTTATCTGCTTGCGAAAATCAGCAAAAATGACATTACACGATAATAAAAACAACAACAACATTAATACCATCAACAACAAGAAGCCAACAACAGCGACTGCTATTGCAGCAACATAAACCAACACAGACACACACACATACAAACGAACGAACGGTCACTGTTTATACACACACACAAATACTCGTACACTGGCGCACTGCCAAACACAACGACCAAACGAAAATCCGGTCGCAATAATTTAGCTTAGCGCCAAAAATCGATCCTGCAACAGCAGCAGCGATGCTATCGACACAATGCAACAACAACAACAACAATATCAAACAACAACAAAAAACGAAAAATCAAAAAAAACCGAACCGCCCTCCGTACAACGGCCCGCCCCTTCCTCACAGGAGAGGGAGAGGAATTGACACTTTATCCGCTGCAGGCGGGCGTTTGCCGTAGTCGGCTGAAAAAAGTGGATTTCGCTAAAAACTAGCGAAAACTTATGCGCAAAATTGCCAAAAATAAATTTATTATGCGATAAAATAACAAAAACAACAAAGGGGAGTTAGTAAGGTTGTTTTTTTTTTTTTTGTTTTTTGTTTTTGTGGTTTTTCTCTAGCATGCTACAAGAAGTTAACGCCATAAAATAAACAACAACAAATAAAAATATTGTACTTAAAAATACGAAAATAAATCCTAGGTACAACGCGTCGGATAAGAACGCGTTAGCAAAAATAAAAACAATAAAGGAAAACGAAAATATTAAAGAACATCGAACGCCCGCCAACCACCCCCTCCGCGCAAATTGGCAAGAAATCGAAAACTCTTTCGAACGTTGGGCGAACTTCCTTTGGGAAGTGCTAAAAGCCAAGTTAAAGTAGGCGTTTGGCGGTAAGCTGAATGGGATAACGCAGATTTACAGGGACTCTGGAAAAACCATGAGGGAGTTTGAGTTTAATACGTTCTTAAAAGAGTGATTACTTGGAATGATTACTTGGATTTATAACTTAAAAAAATAATTAAAGGAAAAAGCTTTTTAAAAAGAGAAAAAGTTCCTAAAAGCTGACCTAAAAGCTGATTCAAATTTTTAAAGTCAAGTTGTTTGAGTTATGATAAACAATCGCATCGAGAAAAAAAACAGTATTCTCTGTTTACGTATCTATCCTCTTAAGTTCACAACCCGCTTAAGTATGTAATTGTTGGAAATTTTGTCTTTATCCATATTTTATATGTAAATTGTCGCTCTTAAGAACATTCCCCCTTAAATGCTTTACCCGCTTACCTATCCACTATTCTTTAAATATCATAACAAATGTAACTTAAGTTTTCTCCTTTCAAGTGTGCATTTGAAATGGAAAATTTTTAATATGACAACCTTAGTAAAAAATGATACTTTTCCATACCTTAGAAATGCATAGTAGACAACTCCAATGTCAATCGCAATCGAGAATTTTACGGTCACTTAAGCGGTCACTTAAGCGGGTTGATATAACCGCATTGGGGTACTTAGGAGAGATTTTTATAAATCCATAAGCCGCTAAGTACCCACAAAGCCGTGCATTTAAGGTAGATACACTTAAGAGGGGAATACTCTATGTAATCGTACTTTCTCTCTTATGGAGTTCCAACCGACCTGCTCTGAAACTTCGGCACCTTCGCTTAAATCTCTGGAAAATTGAAGATTCTTACAAAAAAAAAAGAATTCTTACTAAAAGAAAGATTAATGCAAAATGTCAAAAGTAATTATCATTTAAAGAAAAAGGAAAGAATCTTGTATAAAAAATATTGTTAAAAGAATTAAATATCATTGTAAATAATAAAGATTCTTGCAAAAGATTCACTAAAATTTCTTATAAAACCTCAAAATTAAGAATCTCGTAAAATAAAAAAGTAAGATTTTTAAATACTAAAACAACATAATCTTATAAAAAAAATGGTTTGTTACATAAACTATAATATAATAAATATTTTTGCAAAATAGAGATTCTTGCAAAAGAGAAAAGAAAGATTCTTACAAAACGCAAGATTTAACATATTATTATTATTTATTATTATTATTATTATTATTATTATTATTATTATTATTATTATTATTATTATTATTATGTTTGGGGAAATGCACCGCGTCCTATAGAACTATTGTACCCCCTTCCAGATTGTAGTGTTCTTACAGGCCCTAAAGTTCTAAAAGATTTATAGAATTTCTGTAAGTCCTATTACTGAAATAAATTTTAGTATGGAGCCTATCTCCAGTAGTTTCAACATGTCGTCAGGTACCTGGTATTGTCCCAAGTGCTTTTTCCGACTTTGCAATAGTGCTGGACATTCTCCCAAAATGTGTATTGGAGTTTCGGTTTCCTCCTCATAGAATCTAAACAACTCATTGTTCCTTCAAAGTTTTGCCAGGTAATAATTCAGCCTGCAGTGCCCTGTCAGAAAACCCGTCATACTCTCTTTTGTTAGATTCATGCAATCATTAAATCTTTTTAGTTTGTGCGATCCTAAAAGAGTTTTTTAATGCTCCAACCCTGGTTGATTGTCCCAGTAAGATTTGACATAACTTCAAGATTATTTTAAAATGCCAAAAATAAATATTCTTTTAAAAAAGAAGGATTCTTGCAAAAAAAATTGAGATTGAATTGATAGAGACTTTAGAAACACTGCGACTTGAAAGATCGATTGTGCAGCCTCGTAGTCCTACAAACACAATTCTAGACTTATTAAATCTCGTAATTGTTGTGGACTTAATTTTTACCAAGTCACTTGGAACCAGAATCCCAATGCCCAATGTTAAGTCAGCGTCTTCCCACCGCTGGACAAGTGCAAAGAACATGTTCAGACGTTTCTTGCAAAATCAAAGATTCGTGAACAAATTTAAGATACCTTTGAAAATCTCCGAAATTATTGATTCTTGCGGAAGAGAAAGAAATTATATTGTTAAGCGAATATTTTTACGAAAATTATATATTCTTTTAAAAACAACGAAGATTCTTCTTGCAAGCGATAATTATTCTCGCAAAAGAGACAAATAAGATTCTAGCAAAAATAGAAAGGAACATGATTCCTACACAACAAATGATTCATCCGAAAAATTAAGATTCTTGCAAAGAGGAACGAAAGTTACTTGCAGCAATATCGATTCCTATAAAGATTTCAAAGGTAAATAATATCATTCTGGCCAAGAAGAAAGATTATTGCAAAAGGTTAAAATGCAAAATTAATTCTTGTAGCGAAAGATTAAACGCAAATAAAAACGAGATTTCTGCAAGCAAAATTCCCAAAAGTTGCAATATTGCATTAAGAATCCGATTCTTGTTCTTGCTCTCGCACCCTAAAACTTGTGCTTACCTTTGCAAAAGACGTTAAAACTAAAAAAGCAAAAACAAAAAAATCCCAAATCTCCATTAGAGTAAAACCTTATTTTGCCATTTTTTTTTTTTTGGCAAATAGAAAAAAAAAACTGAAATTAGTTGCCCGCTGCCGTCCACTTAACTACAACAAAATCTGTACACAGACAACCGCAAATGCAACCAAACACTCAATTTCGAGAATATTTGCTGCACTACATTTAAATATGTACATTTCGACATACTCGTACCTTCGCTTCGTATCTCCTAAATGCTGAAAGGTTAAAGTTCAGAAATATGCAAAATTTTCGACGAATTCGAAGCCAACATCAGAAGCAGAACAGCTGCAATCGCAGCCAACTTTGCACTTACAACCAACAAAAAAAATACAAGTAAAAGTAAATAATTATAGTCGGTCCTACCGACTATTGGAAATGCACCACATTGTTGAATATCACAATCAAATTAGGGAAGTTCATGATTTCAGAAATTGTATTATCATTTATTTAAATAATATTTAATTTAAAAACCTATAACCACAATTTTTTAATCACGAAACACCCTAATTTTATGAATCATGAACCACCTAAATAGATTACTGTACTGTACTGTAAATCGTTTGTGCACCAAAATAACGAATTACAATTTTAACGGCTTTATTTTAACATATAATACAAATATAACAAACATGAACCACCCTAATCGTTTCCTAAATTTAATCAGTTTTTCCACATAACAGAAAATGTTGTACAAAGATTCAACGGAATATCTTTACTGGTTCAAAAAATTATCGTGTTAACAAGAAATCAGTATTCTGTTTAATAGTGGGCGTGGTCATTTGTTGCTTGGCTCCAAAATCTAATAATCAAACAAAATTTCAGCGCAATATCTTTAACTGTTCTCTAGCTATCGGTTAAGAATAAATGATGACAGACAGAAAGACAGACAGACAGACGAGCAGACCGAAATGGCAAGATCGATTCAGTTTTTGATTCTAATAAGAATATATTTTTATATATGTATATATATATATATATATATATATATATATATATATATATATATATATATATATATATATAGACTTGTATGTATATATCTATCTTGAGTATTTCTCTACTTAACAAACACTTGACCACACCTAATATATACAACACTGTGAGGTGCATAAAAATACTCTCTCCTCTCCCTCTGATCCACGTCGCTTCGTCGTACGAGTACACCGGCATCGAAACGTTTCTCGCCACTTTTCCTATTTGCCGGATTTATTTTTGGCTGCATAAAATTGTTTATGATGTTGTCTTAATTTAATCAAATTGTAAAAGTTTATTTCTGTTGATAGTCGTTCCAGCAACGCGGTCAGTGGGTGAAGCTGACTGTAGGTAAAAGGCGGTACGGCGAGCACAGGTCTCGTGGCGAGAGGGTCAAGGATTTTGGCATTTAGAATGCGGTTAGATAAATTCACAATCAGAGCAAGTGCAGCAACAACACTCGAAACGAACATTTTGACAAATCGCTTAAAAGAGATTAATTTGAATGCACACTTTTTTGACCACCTTCACCGTCTGTCGGGATGTCAGTTGTTCCAGGTTCGAGCACCTGTTCGAGCACCGCTGAACCGATTTCATTAAAATTTGGTACACATAGCCTTTATTGACCGGGTCTTATAAAAAATACGACGCCCACAATTAATAAAATTAAGTAAAATTAAGCTTGAAAATTTTAAATGTGGTATCTGATTTGATATGGCCACTATCGATAACTTCACAAAAAACAGGCGTAGTTGAACCAATTTAACGCCCACTTCTTTCCAGTATTAATTTAACGCACAGGACCATAGTTCAGGAACTTGATGCGCTATATAGGAAAATCAAAAGTAATGAACCGGGAGCAATTATGATGTATGCAAAGTTTGCCATGCCCACTAATTCGGTGCACTTATTACGCCCACATTTTCTGAAATCAAGTAAAAATATTCGATTATTATTAATACTTGGTTTATAAGTTTCTACGGTCACTATCGAACACTTCACCAAAAATGGGCGAATTTCTAGTAATTTAACTTCCACAGCCGTGACTCAGAAAATCCAAAATAATCTCGTCAGCAAAATTACCTAGTGTAAAAGGGGATAGGCTTGTTTATCCTATATTTGGATCGATTTGGACAGACGTGCTGTCAGCAAATTTATGCAGTTAAAAATAAACAATCAACGAAACAATGAACGAATGAAAATCAAACTTTGCACTTAACCGAAAACTGATAAACTTTAACCTTATCTGCCGTCACAAAAAAAACAACAACAAGTCCAGTAAAAAGTGAAAAAGCAAAAGAAGACAACTGCAAAAAAAAGAGAAAATGTTAAGTAAAAAATGGAGCAAACTTTTGTTTGACATTGACACTTGCAATCTGCACTTTCGATTAAAATTGGAATTTCCACTTAAAATGAAACAACAGCAGAAATTGTTGCTCTTGTTGTTGTTAAACAACAACAACAACAACAATAAAAGCAATGAAGTTGCACGAAACGTTAGCGAAGAGGCAACACGGCAAAAGGCCAAACAAATATTGACCAAAACAATTTCCGCCAGAATGTGCAACAACAATTTTTTTAGTTTGCTTTCTTACTTTTTTCTCTCTTTCTTTCTTTGTCTTCCACTTTACTTAATATTTATTTTTGGTTTTTTGTAAAAAAAAATGATAAAACTCAAGTGGAATGATAAACTGTGATAACACAATGTGACAGAGTTTTAGTCTTTCCGTAGCTTTAAATTTGAACCATTACAACTAACAGGTTCTTTTTGATTCAATTTTGTTTAGTCCTCTTTTATACAAAGTCAATTATTTTGCGCATTTAACGGTACTCGAAGAATTACACGCCACAAAAATTTGCCGAGAGTAAAAGGCGACTAACACCAGGTGAAATAATTTTAGTCTTTGCTTATTTTCATATTTTAGGCATGATATTTCCCTTTTTATAGTAGGCAATACAATTTGCCCATTTCTCAAAAATAGAAAAATTGCTCGGTACTAAAGATGACTAGTGTAAAAAGGGGACAAACATAAGGTGACAGAGTTTTAATTTGTGAGTAGTTTTAATTTTAATCATGATATTTACTACTGAAAATTAATGTTGATTTATTTTTGTTTAATTCCACTTTACAACAAGCAATGAAATTTGCGAGTATAACAAGAATTGCTTACCAATTAAATTGCCTAGAACTATCACAAGGTGCCAAAGGTTTAATTTGTCAATTCGAATTTCACATTAAATGAGAAATGACAAACTTTGCGTTTTCAAAATTGCCTAGTGTAAAAGGGAACTTCAGTGTTTTAATTTTTGAGTAATTTTAAATTTCAATCATGATAAAATTATTTTGATCTATTTTTGTTTAATTCCATTTTACAACAGGTAATGAAATTTGCATATATAACAAGAATCGAAAAATTGCACACCAAATTAATTGCCTAATGTAAAAAGGACTAGCACAAAGCACCAATTAAATTGCCTCATGTAAAAGGGATCTAGCACAAGGTGACAGAGATTTAATCTATCAATTCAAATGTCACATTGAATAAGAAATGACAAACTTTTCGCTTTCAAAATTGCCTAGTGTAAAAAGAAACTAACTCAAAGTGACAGGGCTTCGGTTTTTGAGTAGTTTTCAATATTAACCGTGATATTTTGACACTATTTTTAAGACTAGCTAATAACATGTTCGCATTTAATGAGTAAATAAAACTTGCTTACCACTAAAATTGCATAATTTAAAAGTAGACTAACACAAGGCGACAGAGTTTCAGTCTTTCCATAACCTTAAATTTTAACCATAACAATTGCTACAGACAAATTTATTTTAATTAATTTCAATAATTTTTAAAGAAATTCGTAAACCAATCCTTTGTCGCCTAGTGTAAGCTTTATCAATAAAGTTTAGGATTAAAAATGCATTCCTTGAAAAAAAACCGCTTCAAATAATATGTGTAAAGGAAAGGAAACCAATTTTCACCTGCAGCACAATAAACAACGTGCAACGCATACAAACACAAATACTTGCATTCGAATACACTCACATATTAACCAACCAACACACACACACACACACACACATACACAAAACTCGCAATGACATGAGCAAACTTTCGGCCGATAAGCGGGCGATTCAAATATGCTGCCAGACATGGTCCGACGAAGGCACAGAACAGAAAAGGGAAAAGCAGCACAAAAACAACAACAAAGAAAAAAGAAAAAAAAAATAGACTTACACTAAACTGCTTTGTCACGGGCGCAGGTGAATTGCCGAGGAGCATATTCGGAGCAAAGTGGACAACAACGCAAAGTGAGCGAGTGAACGAGTGAGTGAGCGAGCGGCATTTGAAACAATGACACTTTGCAAATTTTTGGCCAGCTTGTATAAGCAAAAACACACATACACAGAAACAAACACACACACAGACAATCACACACACACATTTGAAAAACTTTATGCAAAACTTTTGCTTGTCACTGACGCAAGTTGAGGTGGACTTGAAACAAAAGCCTTTTATAGTTTTACGGCCCGCTCGCAAACGGTGTTGAGAGGCGTTGTGGCGAAAAAAAACAAAAACAACAACAACAAAAACAAGCCAGGACAACGAAAGCAGTGAACAGATGCAAATGCCATATTTGAAAATTTAAACGAAGCAGCAGCAGCCGGAGCAGCTCCGGACAAAGAATTCTTGTGCGGCGCACAGTGTCGTTTTTCGATTTGGCACAACAACAAAAATAAAGTTTACATATTGCATTTTGTAAATAAACACGCAAGCAAACAAACAATTTACCAGGCCATACATGGTAAATTCAAATGTAAACACAGTAGAATTAAATACAAACATGGTAAATGCAAAAGGTAACTCGGCAAATAGAGAAAACGGAGAACTAAACAAATTAGGCAGAGAGAACAAATGCAAATGCAAATACCCGGAAATTAGGCCAAATGAATATTGCATTTTTAAGCTTTATTGCAGAAGATGTTGAACTTTTGTTTTCAAAAAGCTTTTAATAATTTAAGGCTTTTTTTTTTTGCTCTAAATCGAAAATCAAATCGAAATTTATTTGAAATTGTTTTTAAGAAATACACGATAACAAGACAAACTAAAATTCCTATTAACATATATTATAAGATATTGTGTTTTTGTCTATTCGTCGTTTGTTTGTTCTCCTTTTGCTCTTAAACGGCTGAACCTGCTTTCTTTAAAATCGGAACACTTTCAATAATTAAACTCAGGATATATTATTGGGTCCATAGGTGGGTGAGGTTAATCAAGAATTTAACTTCGAAAATCATTCGGTTTGCCCAAATTCAATTCTTAATTTTTTCTTTGTTATTAAAGAAAGTAAAATCATTTTTAAACTTTTCGTTTCACATTTAACTTACTTAAATTAACGGCATAAATATAACTCGAGTTAATTAGTGGTCTTCAAAATTAACGGTAAAGTTAAAAATTTGCAATAAATTTAACTTTGTTATAGAACTTTTAACTTTTTAACTAGTTCGTGCCCTGCTCTGATTGGGTCCATAAGGGATGCCATGCCTTTCTATAACGCCTAAAAATAATGAAATTCATTTTAAAAAAAGAGTTTTTCGGGCGTACAAAGTTAAAGATAAAAATTAAAAAACAAATCAATTAACAAACAATTAAGTATTTTTCGGAACCACCTTAGCAGAGCTTTTTCCACAATTTTTAAGAAAAAGTTTTTACTCTCATGGATTTCCCACATTCTTCAGTCGAGTCGAGACATTTTTTTCATATAAAAATAACAATTTGTTTTCGTTGAGTCCACCGCGGATCAAACCAGGCACGTTACGCGTTGATGAACAGAGCACTAACCATCTCGCGACGATCCGCCGCCAAGTTTTGTCAGCCAATTCAAATAAAATTTAGTTCAAAAGTTAACCAAATCTTTCCAGCTAGCTACACCACTGTGCAACATAATAATGCAGTTTAGCAGCTTACGTGGTAGTGAGTGTATATTAGGGCGGTTCGGAAAATGATTGTTTGTCTTCATGCTCCAATGCTGTTTATAGTTTCATGTAGACCAGATGAGTTTAAATGATCCATCGTCATTTTAGAATATCACAAAAATCGAACACTAAAAGGTATTTTAAGTTTATTAAAAATAAAGAAACATGACAAGTTAAACATATTATTTAAATAAATAAATCAACAATTTCATTTGGAGAATTAGACCTATTTTACAGCGGGCAATTTTAGTGGCATGCAATTATTTAAATTTTGTATTTGGTAATTACGCTAGTGACCACAATGACCAAGCGTAAGTCAATTTTTTCTTAGCATTTAAAATTCTCATCTGACATTTAAAATTTAATCGACAGTCAACTTCACATTTTTTAATCCGAACTTCAATCCCGAATATAATTGCCAATGTCGGCGCGCGTCTACCTCTCTCCTGGTTTCATGCCTGCTTCTCTCACAAACTCGTAAGTTATGAAAGTTAAATTGCGTAGTGGAAATGAGGGCTTAAAAATAGGTAATTAAAGCTTTAAAGAAACATCTTGACAATTGACGGTATATAATTTTTTTTTTTTTTTGTGGACCAAATCCGCCCAGATTTTATTTCCCGAAATAAAAAAAACATGACTTAACATTCTACATTTGACCAATGCTATTTCGTAATTATAATGCTGAACCGCCCTAGTGTATATGTACATATGTATGATGTAAGTATATGTGTATGTTTATACATCTTTGAATGTACATGTTTGTGTGTGTGTGCGTGTGTGTGTAGTTTTGTAAGCGAAAATTTTGAATACAAACAAAGCGGCAATCAGTTGCCCAAATACAAATACGTGCTTTGCATTTAAAAAGTTTTCGTGTACCGGGGCCCAAACCGATTCGACCTTGCATGAAATTTACATTCCAACCAAAGATAAAAATGCTCGCAGCAAAGGAGCAGCGCCCTTTTGAACTGTAATTAAGGGTTGCCCATATAAAGGTAAGCGGCAGGGTCGTATTATGGAAATTTTCAAGTACTCCCGATGAAAGAAGACTGGAATAAACTCAAATAATTCTTTTAGTTTCTAAAATTCAACAAAAAATTTAATTAAATGGAAAATTTTATATATATGTACTCTTATATATAATTTTAAAATATAAAAAATTTTGGGATTTAAATTTTTTTATTTATAACTATCGAATGCCCGGCATGAGTTGCAATGCCAAATTTTGTTTTTCCAATACTCCCAGTTAGCGGAACTTCTCGGTACTCCCCGTTATAGCGATTCTGAGTTAGGGCGTTCGGCGTTAAATTGTTCCAACTACGCCCACTTTTGGTGAAATTATCGACAGTTATCATTTAAATATTTTTGGAATAATGTAATCGTGTATTTTCTTGTAAAAAGAGACATTGTGGTCGCAATAAGTGGGCGTGGCAGACTTTGTATACCCTGTTATTCTTCCCGGTGCATTCCTATATATGTTTTCAATACATCGCATCAAGTTCCTGAGCAATATTGGTAGGCTTAAAATATATTCAACCTTTTTTTAAAAGTGGACGTTAAATTGATCCAACCACGCCCATTGTTGGTGAAGTCATCGACTATACCCACATAAACTCAGATTTTAAGAAGTCTTTTTAGCGAAATAATTGAATGTTTTTATTTAGTTTTACAGATTGTGGGTGTAATAGGTGGGCGTGGCAATTTTTTTTTTTGCCCAAAACCATGCATGGCGTGTGCACAGCAACTCCTCAAAATTTAATCGCAGTCGAATGAATGATTTAGACGCGCATATGAAGATAGTAAGAAAAAAAAACAAACATACTTACATACATACATACATACATACATACATACATACATACATACATACATACATAAATACATACATACATACATACATACATACATACATACATACATACATACATACATACATACATACATACATACATACATACATACATACATACATACATACATACATACATACATACATACATACATACATACATACATACATACATACATACATACATACATACATACATACATACATACATACATACATACATTCATTTTTATATATCTAGATTTATAATTTTTTATATTAAATTTGAATTATTCTTTAACGATCTTTTTAATACTTAGTTCATAAATAATTTCTGTTTATTTCAAAATTTTATTCTAGTTGTCCAAACTTTTGATTCTACTAAATACGGCCCTGACTAGACAAATGCATAAGTATGTGTGCCTGCAAGACAAAAGACTTTTAATTTGATTAATAACCAATTGTGGTTATTGAAAGTTTAATATTTATTCAAGAGCACAAAGAATGAATGAAAAGTGAAACGACAATGCCCGCGCACAAAAGACGCACAAAGCGTCACCTGAGAGACTGGGCGCGGCATGACTGTCACACCGAAGGCGTATAATGAATAATTAAATAATAACAAAATGAAATTACATGAATTGAAATGGATTGAAATGGAATGGAATGGAATTAAATTGAATGGAATTCTCTTTGCTCTGTGGAAGCGGGACGAAGCGGCTTGCGGCTTTGGTGACTGCGTTGAGTATGCAAATAAATTAAGTAAACAAATAACTGTAATATTAATGACCAAATGGACAAAGTTACCAGCAAAAATCTTCAGTTGAAGATATTTTTAACACATTTTTTTAATAATAAAAAGATTAGGAACAAATAAAAAGAACTTAAAAATAAAATGAAATTCAAAATAAATATTTAAAAAAGTTTTAATAAACTTGAAAAATATTTGTAAAATCTGGTCACTCTACTTATTAACATAATAGCGGGCCGCCACAGACAAAGGACACGATCAACTAAAGCAACAAATGAAATGAAATTTACAACAACGTCGCGAGTTTTTCCAATTAAAAACGCATTTTTCTGCTTTTCTCGATGAATTTCAATTTTCTTTTCATACACACATTTATTATTTAAATGTCTGTTATTAATGCACAACAACAACAACAATAACAACAACAAAATCAAGTTTTACTTAAGCTTTCATGCGTATACGAAAGGCGCATTGTGCGCGCACACGCCTAAAAGTAGACACTCGAAAATGTCTGTTCAATGCCGAAGCCGCAAACATAACATTTATGCTGATTTAGATTCGATTCGACAGACAGACAGACAGACAGAGAGATACATATATGTGTTTGTGTGTATGTGCGTGTGAGCATAAATGCTTAAGCCAAAATAAACTCGAAATATTTTCTTTAGAAAATTTTACTGCAGCATACTTTTAAGCGCAAAATGAAAAAAAAAAAAACCAAGCATATTTTGCAAAGTGATTTGTGTAAATCACGCATTCACAAACTCATACACGACCGCAGTTTGGATTTTTAAAAGTGCACACACACATACATGCACTGAGTAAAACTCACACTCGTACAAAAGTCAGCAAAGTTTTTTTTTGTACGTACGTGTTCGTGCACAAAGGCCAAAAAGTATGCAATATAAAAAACAAGTCGACAGAAAATTGTCGAGAAGCGAGCGAGCAGGAAAGCACTTGAACTTTTGAGTGCAAAGCAAGCAAATTTCACATTTTCCTTTTTTCTTTTTCGTTTTTTATTTACATACAATTTGAAAATGTTTTTCTTAAAATTTTGCTCGTACTTTCTGTTTTTCTTTTTCTCTTACTACTCTCTCTCTCTCTCTCTCTCACATAAGCATAAATTTGCATTAATGAAAGCGCAATATAAACTGTGTGTGCGTATGAGTGTGTGAGTGTGTTTTTAGGCGCTGTAATGCAAATTTCAAACAAGATTTTGGACGCCTGAATTGACGCTGATTTTTTTAACTTTTTTAGCTTTTTTTTCATACACATGTCAAACTTGTAAATTGCTTGTATTTTGCATCAACGCATGTCTTTAGTCGTCAGCAGCTAAAGCAGGCAAGCAACCAGCACCCGAAAGTATGCACTAACTTTATTGTATTGATTGTATTATCTGGCAAAAGTTTATGAAACATTTCTTTTTTATTTTTCGCATTTTTGTTGGGAAATTTTATCTTATTTAAGAGTTAATTCGATTGTCAATTATGCGACAGACAACTATTTGCTCTGTATGCTTAGATATCCATATGTATATATGTATATGTGTCTGTATATCGCATTTGCTTGAGTGTGTGATATAAATGCTTTTTGCATATGGTGGCAAGTAATTTTGAATGCAATTGTGCTTTTGAAATTGACAATTGTCATGGAAATAATGTTTTGAGCATCTCAATTATGTGCTGTGAAATATTTCGAAAACACCGCAAAGTATGCAAGAAATATTGCACTTTGTGGTTCGGTAGCATACTCTCAGGTTACTGATTGTTAATGGTATATGATTTGATTGCAAATTACTTTTCACACTTCAATTGTGGTTTGTGGGGTAAGAGCAAGAATTTATAATTCTTATGTATGACACATAAAAGTAGGCTTCCTTGAAGTGGTTGTAAAACAATTTTGCATTATTTTTTAACAACTCACTTGAAGGATATGCTTTTTACTTAAGAAATTGAACATATTGTAAGACAAAGGCGTGAAATTTGTTCTTGTAAAACTATAATTGTGGATTTTGATATTCTGCTAAACTGCTTTTAACTAAATTAAAATACATTTTCAAACTTTTTGTAGCATACTTTTAGGCTATATTGTATAGTTACTCTTAAACAACGATTTTTATCACATTTCAAAGAGTGGATATCATGGTCAATCAATGAAATACAAAACAGTAAAAATATACAAAACATATTTTTAGGCGCTTTTTATTAAAATTTTAAAGGAAATAAATAAATAATCTATTTCCAAAAAATAAATTGTCATTAAAGGTTAAAAACTATATAATTAAAAAGTATTAAACAAGTTTCGAATATTACAAACAACAAAATTATTATTTGGAAAAATGTAAGCAGACTTTTAGGCCTTATTAAAGATTTATCTACAACTGGCAATATTTTAAATAACTGTATATCAAACTCAATCAAATAAATACAAATTCATAAAAATTATAAATTTAATTCTTAAAAACTTGTGAAAAATGTCCAAATATATTAATTTACAATAATATTTATAGCATACTTTTAGGCGTAATTAAAGATTTATTTACAATTTGGCATGGCTTGCACATTTAAATAACTGAATTTGAATATTCTTTTTCATACAACGAAATATATTAAATTGAATATTACATTGCATATTTTTAGGAGCTGTAAATTAAATATCTAAATGAAATAACCTTCAACCATAAAATACGTAATCACATCAATTACAAAATAATTAATTGAAAAATATTGAAACAATTTCAAATATTGCGAAACAGCAAAATAGAATCATTTAAAATGTTTCAAACTGCACCATAAAACACAACAACAACAACAACAACAATTTAAACGCATATCGAACTAAGCCGACACACACACCCCACACACACCCACAAACGCGGGACTGCAGTTAATTATTTTTGAAATGGTAATTTCCGTTTAGACGGAAGTGAAACCCATCTCGCTTGCACAAGCACACAATTTCACACATACATACACACACACACACATACAAACGAATAAATTGTAATGCATGTAAACCGAAACGCATTCCGACAAAATGACGATAAATGCACAAACTCACACATAAATAAATATACGTGTATGTGGTTGTCAAGCGAAATTTATATAAGAAAACTTCAAGAGTCGATAAATTCAAAATTAAAATTTAAATAATTCAAAATGGCGTTCGAAATCTATAAATAAATATTAAGAAAGCTTACAGAATTTAAAGAACTGTGCAAAACAAAAAAGGAAACATTTTTTAGCAATAATGAGTTCATGTAAAAAATTCTCCACTCTGTTACACTTACATAAATACTTGTGCACCAACACATGTACACAAATGGTTGTTGCGTCTGTCAAAGTGAAACACTGACATATGTACGAGGATATGTGATTACTTACTTATTTACTTTCTTACTTACTTACTTACTTACTTACTTACTTACTTACTTACTTACTTAATGGTGACACCTTTTCTGTACTTTTCGGATGTCACTCCCCAATGATTGAGACTCCATTGTAAGAGTGACACCATATCTTGTTTTTATAACATTATGAAAAATATTTTAAAAATAAAATAAAATAGAAAAGCAATTTAGGGTGAAACTGTATTTTAAAAATTAGTTGAATATCTTTTGAAAGCTTCTTATGGCACTTATAAAATTGGTAAAATAAAAATTAAATTATTTTAAAAATATTTCTGTTGTAATATGAAATTGTTATCGAATTAAAATATAATAATATTTTGAAAAACATTTAATCATTAAAGGCATTCACCATGGTGTAATTAATATAAGTAAGGTGAGAGAAGAAAGAAAATGTCTCTCTCCACCTCGATATTGTCTCTGTCTTTGAAAATTTAATTTTTGTACAGTTGCCATTGTTGCTACAAAAACATTTGGTAAATAAAAACAACAATCAAGTTTGTTGTAAATAAACAAAAAACAAAAAAAAACTTCAAAATAAGACAGAATAATCGAGCAGAAATTGAGGTGAGTTCGCTCAATTTGCGTTCCCATTTCTATTTTCCTAATCTTATTATTTAACCATCGTATTCTGGATCACGAATATTTGATGTAAATATTTTAAATGTGTTAAAACTGTACTTGTTTTGTTATTGTAAATCTGTAAAATTTACACCAACTGCTAAGTTAATCAAAAAATACTCTAATACTATGCCCAACACTCGCGAATGTGAATACCCCCAATTAATTGATTGCGTTCAAAGATTTGACAACAATTTGAAAATGTTATTTAAAAAATTTAATTCACTTCAATTAACTATTTCCGCTAATTTATTGATGACAAAAAAAATGTATTTTTAACGTTAATATTTCATTTAGCCGCATTAGAATAAAGTCATTTTTTTTAGCCTAACTAGTTACCGCAATTATGCAATTTCCGCAGTGCAACGTGTCAAGCATTAAATGCGGCCACATCCGTTTCCGCTTAAATAAAAAGGAACAATCAAAATCCGGAAGAGCAAAACTAAAATTAAGTTCAAAATGACAACAACAAAGACAAAAACAAACCGAAAAAAAAAACGAAAAATCCAAATAGGTGTAAATGCGTAATGCCGCCCATGTTATTTAAAGCTTAAAATAAGCTGCTTAAATAAAAGGCTTTGCATATTTTGCCAATTTCGAACTGCAACAACAACAACAATAACGACAAAAACAACAACAGCAGCAGCAACAAAACTACAACAACAAGAAGAACAAAATTGTAACCGAAAACCCGACAAAATAGCGTTTATTGTCATTTGAACATGTTTTACTTATTTATTTGGTTTGTTTGTTGTTGTTCTTTTATATTTATTTTTTATTTTTATTTCCGCTCACTGTTTTCGTGTGCTTTTTTATGCTTTTTTCTCTCGTTCTCGTATAATTTTGGCACCGGAAAATGTTCGTTTTGGCCTACATTTGTGGCATGTAAATCAGCTTAAATGGCAGCCGTGCGGTTTTTATTTGTTTTGCATACACATATAAACTGACAAACACATGTATATCTAGACACACACACACACACGCGTAAAATCATTAATCATTTGGAGATGTATGTGTGTGTATGTGTGTGTGTTTGTGTTTGTGTGCGTGCGAGTGTGTGTTTTATGTTAAACAATACAAATAGCACAAATAAAAGCTTTATTTTATTTTCGCTTTTTTGTTGTTGTTTTTTTTTTTCAAATAGCACATTTACATGTGTCTGTCTTCACAAATACATGTTTAGAATTTGCACGCATATTACACACACACACACATACGCATAACAGCTGTTGCCGACTTTGCTTTTGTATTAGAATTCATATACCTTTACGAGTATATATACTTACTCGTATAGGTTTATACGTATATATGTAAATAAATATATACTCATGTGTGTGTGTGCGTGTGTGGTTTTTACCTACAAATGAATTAGCATGTTTCGTCATAAAATTTTATTCATTTGAATTTATAAGCATGTTGAGCATGCTTGTCTGCATTTTCTCTGCAATTATGAATTTTGATAAATGAATATTAATTGAGTTGACGTTATTTGACGAACGCAGCAATCGGCATTTAACATAGCATACTTTTAGGCGCTGTCGACGACGACGTTTGTCGCTTTTACCATCAACAGCCGGTACCGAGATGTGAAATTTATGTGTATGTGTGTGTGCGTCAGATTTTATCTTGGCGACATTTAAATTGCCAACATTTAAGTAAGTTAGAAAAGTATCTCACAGATTGAATGGCTTCAAGCGATGAGAAAATAATTCAAGGTTTCTTGTAGGCCGCCGCTGGCAGCACTTGATGAATTTTGTTTTGTTTATTAAATTACACGGATGTTGCATAACGCTTGGAAATATATTATTAAATAGATTACAGTACCCGATGTTGCTTGGTGGGTTTTTCTGTTAGACAAATATTTAAGTTAACTAATTGCTAAAAGAAAGATAGTTTCAAAACAGCCTTGCTATAAAATACAAATATTTAAATTGGCAACTCGATTCAATTGCCAAAGTGGTGCGAGTAAGAGCAACTCTTCCTGAATTATTGAAGTTCATCAAAATATAAGCTCAAAATTTGCAATTTTTATTCGCTTTTGTTTGTTTTCTTTGCTGCTTTTTTTTCATTTCTTGTTTTGGTTTCCTTGGCTACGGATTTTATCAAATGTACCTATCTTAACTTGATAGCGCTCTCATTACTGCAGGTACCTGAAATAGTTGGTTCATGGTACGAAAGAGTGAAAAAAACGAAATGCTTTAATATAAAAAGTGATAAATACATTTTCGGAAATATCATTTTCATTTTTCGGTGTTAATAATATAAAGAGAAACTCTCGAATAACTTTAAAATAGAAATAAATTAAAAGAAATTAAATTTTCTAAAAACTTCTTAGATAACTCAAAAATCTTATCTTGATCATATTTTCGCTATGTGTTTTATTTAGATTATCAGCCTTATTATGACAATCAAAACGAAACGAAACGTTTCACACAGACTCATTCACTTTCGTTTTAATTTGCCATTATAACGTTATCAAAAGCTCTTTCGTTTTCTTTTCGTTGAGTATTTTTTCTTGTCACGTATGTACGTTGCCCATAAATATTTCTCGCGAAAGCTTTTTAGTTTTCTAAAGCAAGCAACAAAAATGTTTGCGTTTTTAAATGGTGGCATTTTTGTTTTTGTTTCAAAATATAGTTAAATATAGTTAACAAAAGGTTTTTAAACGCGGGTTTTCAGCGATTGAGTGAAAAGGAAGAAGATGAAAACCGAATGCAGATAAATTTGAGGAGAAGAACACTTAGGGAAACCGGAAATATTTTCACAATACCTGATGAGGAGTAAGTTTTTTTCTATATGCTTCCGGTATGCTTTATTTGGGAAAATATTAATGTATCTCTTGAAATTCAACTGTATGTATATGTATGTGATTGAAACGAAATTTCGTTTCATAAATTTTCGTTCTGCATAATACCTCGTTTAGAACAAAAAAAAAAGCTTTTTCCTCTCTCAAATATTCATTTGAGATGTGTTCCGGTTGTTTTCGTTTTATCATAATAGCAATTTTAGTTTCACTCACATTTCAAAACGAAACGAAGGCAAACGAAAGGTTCATAATAAGTCTGTTTTATCCTATTTTTTAGCATCCAATTAAAAGGAGCTTGTGGTACTTTTATGACTGGAGAACGTCAAAGGGTGATTGTAATAACTTATAGAACAAGCGTATAAACTTGATCAAATACTCATATTCGCTCTTGATTTTAAATAAATGTGCTCTGTGATTCTAATCATCGCTCATTGTCATACCAATCAGTTCGGATGATTGTTCTCTCAGCTCAACAACGATTATTATGATTATGAATAAAAAATAAAATGCAAAAATTCACTCACCCGACGCGTTCGATGTTGAATTTATTCAACGATGAGTTTTGTTGAGTGATTAAATGTGAGTAAGAATTTCAGTGTAAGATGAAATCAAGGAAAAAAGTAATTTATTTAAATCTCTGCTTTGGACTTAACCTAACCGTAGTCTTATTTTATATTAAGCAATTTTAGTAGCGAATATTCTTTCATAATTACGCTGTCGATTCTATCCTAAAGCAACCATAAGTCAATTTTTCTTAGCAATTAAAATTATCAATTTTGCTTCTTCTTACATTCTTAAATTTAGTACTGGTAAAATTATTTGTTCATGCTTATTTTTTTATATATTTATTTTTTTATGTAATTCAAATGAATTTATTTAGTAATAAAACTGAATAATCATTATAATTAAATCTCGTTGCAGAACGTCACTCAAGCGGCAACAATATGCCAGATATTGCAACAACAACAAATGCAAAACGGAACAACACAAATACTCGTACAATAACAATAACAAAAACAATGACAACACGCGCTTGTGAACACGCACGCACAAGTGATTGCAAACCAAAAGCTCTCACAGCAACAACATTAGATTGCACCAACAACTACAATAACAACAACAAGAGCAACAACAATGTGGGCAGCAAAATGCAGCACATTTTGAATGCTGTTCGAGGCAGATTGCGGCGTCAAAAACTGCGAAAGATTCCCAAAAGTCGCATTTAATGTGGTAGACTACAATAGCAACAACAGGAACAACAAAAACAACAACAACAATAATACCATAAACAACAAATTTAGCAACATGGGCGTAACAATATGTTTTTCTCTTTTAAAATACTTGCTAAAGTACTTTTATAAAAAATATGAAGTCCTCTTTTACATCAGGCAATTACAATTGCGCATCTAACGAGAGCGAGGAGAGACAAGAGAGAAAGTGAGAATAGTACACGTACGTTCGAGCTGGCAATTCGTTTTTGTTTCACAATTCTTCTTTTGAAATGTGAAGTTGGTTGCGGATTATTCACACAATATTGCATAGTGTAAAAGGGGATAATATAATCAGGAAATCATAAAACTGCATTTTCAATAGTCGATGGGACTATACAAAGATATTAAAAGCTTTTTTCTAATGATACCTCGTTTAAATTACCGGCTACGCCCATAACCTTTTATAACAACAACAACTACAACAACAACAAAAGCAACAGGAGCAGGCAGCCATATTGATTGGCGTTTTAGTTGTTTGTTTATGAGCTAACAGCACAACTGCCAAGTTAACTTGCTACCACTACAACAGAAAACGCACAAATGTACACACACGCATAAACAAACACACACATGAAAATACACGACGAATACAAACATAAATATAAACATAGACAAATAGCTGCAGCGGCATATGCCAACAACAATAACAACAACAAAATTGCATTGATGTTGTGGTTGCTGTCATTGTTGTTTTACTTCATGCTCCTCCCACTCTTCTCTCCTCATCGCACCTCATCGTCAATTGATCAATTTATAAAATATTACGTTCGCTTCTCGAAATTTTAACGAGCGGGTTTCACAGCAAAATTGTTAGTATTTTGTTGTTGTTTAAATATTTAAAATAAATTGTGACGCTTGGTGCTTAAAAGCTCCTTTGTCTGACGCCGAATTGAATTATGGCTTGTTTTTTCTCTCTTGTTAGTTTTAAATGGGCTGCATACTTTTAGGCTGCATAAATTGTAAATTGCTCAATTTTCAGTAGCATTATTGTTGTTGTAGTTGTTGTTGTTGTTGTCGTCGCTGTTATGGTTGTGAATGCTCTACAAAAGCCACAATTTCTTGGTTGACCACAAATTCTAAAAGTGAATTTTGCCGCTTTTCAAGATGTTTGTATTTTATATTTTGTTGTTGTTGTGTTTGGGTAGCATCATAAAGCATAGAAACCAACAACAACAATAACAGTACCAACAACAAAAACAGCAACTTCAAAGGGTGTTTTATTTCCGTCGGGAAATAAGATAAATAAATGAGTACTTCAAATAGACAGAAAGACAGACAGACTGAAAGTCATCATTGATGTAAAAGCGTTCATTAATATTTCATTTGAAATGAGTGTTTTCGTAATTTAATTGCTCATATTTATTTGTACAATTTGCCACATCAATTTAAGTTGAGTGTATTTCATTTCGTTAATAGTATTTTCACATATATCAACGTCCGATCTTAAGAACTTCTAACTTCAATATATTTAAAATTAAAACTAGAAGAAGCTTTGAAAGTTTGACGTTGTAAGTTTAAAGATTCCCTTGATATACTATTTGTTAGATGCTTAAAACTTTTAAGATTACAGCGTAGATGATTAAAGCATCAAAGCTGAAGTCTGTCAAAAGTTCTTGTTTTCATAGAATTTTTAAGTTTTAAAATGAAATACTGGAAAGCTTAAAGCTTTTTGAAAAATTTTGCTCTCTTGAATAAATAAATCAATCATTTTCATATCGAACATTTTCTAAAATTTTTAAGTTTAAATATAGCAGTCTTTAAGATATTTTTTATTTATATATAATGTTTATATTGTCGCTTCAATAGCTTAAAGCTTTTAATATTTTTAGCTTGTGCAACCTAAAAATTTAAAGCTACAGCTTGTCGAAAATTGCAGACGCATGCAAATTTAAAAGTTTATAAAACCAAAGCCCAAAAGCTTTATTAGCTGTCTTTTTAAAAACTTGATTCTTTTATAAATATTACTGTCTTGGAGCATTTTAAATCAAATCATTTTTTTTGTTGTATTATTTTAATTATAAGCTTGAAGCTTTTAATTTATTTATGTAATTTTACTTTTAATTTTAAATTTAAAATCCTTTTCTCTTTAAAGGTGATGTCTTATTTATTGTATCTTAGAGATTTAATTGGTTTAAGTTTTTTTAGTATGTCAAATACTCAATAAATAATTTAAAGCTCAAAAGCTTCAAACTCGCAAGCTTTTCAAGCTGCATTTAAGTTTGTTTTTATTAAGAAAACTTTGTTTTCAATTTTCAAAACCAAGTAGTTTACATTTTGAAAATTTTGGTTTTTAAAAATGTTGTATTTTTTTACTCAAGTGCATAAAGCTTTTGTTCCATTTATATTTCTTAACCTTTAATATTAAATTAAAAGAATCTTGTAATCTTTGAGAGATTTTTTTTTTTCACATAACTTGAAGTTTTAATATACTTAAGCTTTTATTGTTTCAAGCTCGTCGTTTAAAACCGTTAACGAATTCATTTATATAAATGAAATTATTGGTTATTATAGAAAATTTTAACATTTTCTGACGAATTATAAAAATAAAAGCTCCTCGTTTTTGTTTAAGCTCTCTGTTGCGAAATACTCCTCTAGTTAGGACTAGAAAATTATTTAGTTTTACATCATCGACAGAAAAATTCAGAAATTTTCAGAATTACAAATTCAAAGAATTTTCTTTTAAATAAAAATATATTTAAAAGTTGAGTTTTGTTTTAATTTTCCAAATTTACGCAAAATTGTTAGCACAGAGAACCAAGCAAGCAAACACCCACACATACATACATGTGTATAATGTGCATGCATTATGTTGGCACATGCAGACATGCTGCACATGCCAACTGACCACTGTCAACATCATTTCAAGTGCAGCAGCAAAAGCAAAAGCAGCCAATATTAAAATTCCCAAAAATTTTAAAACTGAAGTGAAAATATTAAAAGCAAAATTTTTGCATGGAAAATTTGCAATTTCTGTCGCAGAGAAAATACATAAATAACAAAATGCAAACACACCGCAATATCGAACAAAAGTAAAACTGAGCATATAATAGAAAAAAAAATACATATGCCCATATGTATGTATAAAAATACCGAAATGGAAAAATGCATCTGCAAATGGCTGGCAATTTCAATGCAAACTTACTTTCTTGGCCATGAAGTCTAAAAATGGAAAAAGAAGAAGAAACAGAAAAAACATTTCAAATTATCATATCTGCATTCATTTTCATTTTCATTTTGGTCTTTACGATCGCACAGATACGTGTAATATCCGCTCCCGGCTGGACGCCATTTTATTTTCATTTTCATTTTTTTTGTCTTCTTTATTTTTAGCTCATATTTGCACTCTCCGACGTGCACTTGCATGCATCTACAGACATACAGACAGACATACGTACGTACGTATCTCGAAATGAGTCAACTGTGAACTGTCACATGTGTCACATTTGCTGACACTGGATTTCAAGTGCACTCAAGTGTCACACACGCCTTTAACGTTATTATCGCACAAAAAAAACGACGAAGAAAAAAAACAAGAAAAGCAAACTTAAAATGGCGAAATAAAATTATCTTATGGACGTATGAGAAGGGGGAAGAGGGGTGGAGCTGCATCGGTGTAATGTAATGTAATCACTTTGCTACTATTTTCTCACTACCTTACTATTTTTTTGTTATTGTTATTTTATGTGGACAGGAACACTTTTTTGCTAGCATCTGCAAACAAAAAAGTAGAAGTGCACTTTAATGTGTAGCGCGCACTGTCAAAAAGTGTCAGTAATGACATAACGCGATATTGTTGAAGTAGTTTATGTAAAGTGAGAGAGTATTGGTGCGCATGAGAGCAGCTGTTGTCAATGTCAATTAAAAGTTTTTGCGCTCTTCGCGAAGAAACAGTTGAGTGAGATTAATTTACAGAAACACAAACCAAATTTTTTTTCAAGGTTTAACTCCGCTCTTTTGTTTTTGTACGAACCAATTTTTTTACAAACTTTTAAAATTAATTTAAAAAATGCAAACCATTTTTAAAGCAAACTTTACTTTTCCGGTTTATTTCACATTAAAGCAAGGATCAATTCGGAGCTATAAACCGGAATTAACAGCTGTTTAGTCTGCTCTCTCTCTCTTGAGCACTAACAAACTATTAAATGTATTTTACTGTACTTCTCAGAGTATAACAGAACCTGAATTTCTCTTTTAACTCAAGCTGTCAATCATGCTCAGTAAATTAGGTTTTGTACAGTACTTAAAACGTTCATTTAAATTCTGAAATTGTACAGTAACTTAAACAAACGTGCAATAACTTTTTTGAAGTGTTATGTTTTGAAATATGTTACCCTGATGATCAAAAATTGTATATCTTTCTTTCATCTTTCTTTCTATATTTCTTTACAAAATCTTCCACGCCCACTTATTACCCCCACAATTAAGTGAAAATATTTGATTACATTGATGATAATGCTTCTAAAAATTGCATTCTTATCTGAGTTTGTATATGTACTGTAGATAACTACACCAAAAATGGGCATGGTTGGATCAATTGAACGCCCACTTTTAAAATGAAAGAATATACGATTACATTGCTACTATTGATCATAATAATTCGAAATTGTGTACTTAAGTATTATTATGCGTAACTCAGGATCGCTACAACCGCTAACTAAGATAATTAGTTAAATTGAACAGTATTGCCAAGTTGTACAATAAATTTTTAGTGTTTTTAAAATATTAAAAGAAATTTTGGCAACACTGTTAGTTTAAAAATAAAACCTTTTACAAAAATTTGGTCCTCAAACTTCAACGACTTTCAACTTAAGGGCGTAATCAAGATGAATATAAGGGAAGCGAGAATTTATTGATTTGTCTTTTCTTCAATACTTGTGACCTTAGTTTCTTGTTCTTTACTTCACTTATTAATTCAACCTATTTTATTATTTTTCCCAACTAATTTACAATCTTCTTTTTTTCTTTGAAAGTTTAAGACTTATCAATAAAATTTGTTAACATTTTCATATTTTAGTTTTTAACATCTGTTTGAGGAGAGCGAACCAGAATTAGGGAGAGACGAGCCAGTCAAATTTCAAGCTTTTTGCAAACAAAATACAAAATATACACCAAAGCCATCGAAGTGGTGTAGGGGGGACGATGATCACCTCCATAGCCCATATTTCAACTAGTCCATGTTTTAGCCAAATTTTTGATAAAAAAAGAAACAACAGTTTTTAAAATAAAGTATTGAAGATATATGTATGTATGTATGTATGTATGTATGTATGTATGTATGTATGTATAAAAATACTTTTATTTTTAAAAAATCCAGACTCAAAAAAGAGGTTAAAATTTTAAGGAAACTTCTATTAATTATAAAAAAAGTTTCGTAGCTAAGGAATGTTGCCGGTTTTTAACAAAAATAATTGCCAATATTGAGAAAGAACCCCTTTTATTTCTTTACATATATTTTATTTAACTTTTACCTTTTTCTGCTTAAAGGCTGCAAATCGAAGTTTGCTACCTCATAAGAAACGTTAGTGCGCAGTTCTATAATAAAAGCGCTTAATCGCGGAAATTTATTTTTATATCCGAACTGGGTAAACTTCTAATAAAAGTTGCTCCTGCAACATTTCCATGCATTTGCATGAGGGAAAGATGCAAACCAAATTGTCAAAGAAGCAAAAGAGACGCAACTCAAAAAAGTTGTTTTTAAGATAATTTGAAAAACAAATTTGGAGCTTATGAAATTTAATTTTCAATTAAATCATATCATTAAGAATAAATTGAATTAAAAAAGTTGCTTTTATAATTCAGCAGAAATTTTAATTCAATACAATATGTTGTGTCTGTTTGTATATATGTATGTAATTTAATTGCCTTATTTTTGAGTTGAATTGGTTTTGATGAAATGCATATTCATCATGATGAATTGTTGTTGACTCGACATTCCTAGTTGAACCATGGAGTCTCACTTGTGGGTTTCATAACATTTTTTTTTTTATAAGAAAGATTGTCGGCCTTCTTTCAACCTCCTTTTCTATGGACCATTTCGCATTGCTCCGTTGACCCTGACCCAGCTTTCCACAGCGGTTTAAACCACCATCTCGGATGGGGTTACGCAGTTTTCCCAGGGGTTACCGTTAGGAGGTGGAGCTAGGACTTGGATATGAGAGGCTATGCGATGACAGCCGATGGCCTCAACGTGTGATTGCACATGCATTACCCAGTAACTTCATATTCACAAATGATTATTGAAAAATAAAATAAAAACAAGTAAGCTACATTTTTGACTTATGCCCCTTTGGTTAAAATAAATAGTTAAGAGTTATCAATGAAAAGTTTTAAAATATTTTTTTTATTGCTTTAAATATGGCACAACTCAAAATGTGCCTGTTTACCACTTACCAGCATGTATTTTTTTGAGTTGTGCCACTTTCAAAAAAGGTCTGCGATATGCTAATAAAAAAGGGTGGATGTTCCTCCTCTCAATAGCAAAACTATTCTAAGTATATAGAGAAAAGAAAAAAAATGAGATTTCCCGCTACAAAGAAACAATGCAAAGAAATGGGGAAAACAAAACTTTTTCCACCAGCCAACCAAAGTCGCAACTAATTAGAATTGACATTTACGCTGAAGCAACTCATTTATTGCTTATGGGCGAATTGGGGAATCTGCACATAAGCAGAAGAGGCGCGTTAAGAAAAAAACTCTAACCAAGTCGTGAGCACGGATTCAAATCAAGGCCATGTGCAGAGAACAGAGTAAAATGATAAACTCCAAGTACGAGTAGCTTCTTCATTTTTATTTAACTTTGTTGAGAGTTAAAGCGAGTAACATTGCCCAACCCAGTGGGGAATTGTTTTTGTTTGAGTAATGCTAAATAATTCACAAATTAAACAAGTGCCAGCGTAATTGAAAAATTATGAAAATGTAAAAATGCGAAAATCTTCTCATCAAATTTTTGCCTTTTGCCCACGCCGTTGAGTTGACAACACTTGCGAGCTAGAGAGAGACACACACACACGCACATACACATACACAACCGACAATTCTGTCTGTTTTCATGCTTAATTTATGTTATTCTTTCTCGCTTGCAGCGGAATTGCGCCATCCGCAGCGGAATGTAAAGAAGAAGCAAAAAATATACAGCAATATAAAAAAGTAATAAAAAGAAAAAAGAAACAGCTGAAAGGAGAAAAAAGAAAGCGGACAACAAGCGTAAAATGCGAATTTAAATGTCATACGCGCGCGTTCGTTGCCTCGCTCCTCTCCGCTCCGGATGTGAGAGATGAAAAAATGACGTCGCTGACGTATTTTATTTTTTTTATTTCTTCTCTTCCCGCCCGCGTAATACTTTTTGAATACAATTTTTATGTGGAAATTACCAGAGTTTTTAATGTAAATGTAAATGTATAAATGTGATGGCGGTGGTCGGGAGTTGTGGGGCGGGGGGGACGGCGGCGAGTTGCCTTCAAATGACAAATGGTAAATGTTTGTTGTTTGGTGTTGATGTTCAAGTCAAAGTTGGTTGCGACACTTTGACAGCGTATATGGCCCAAATGTATGACGACACGTTGTTGTTGTTGTTGTTGTTTGTTGCTGTTTGTTGTTGTATTTATTTATGTTGCTGCAACTGTCAACACTGTTTGATGACGTCGTAATTAACCAGCTCGAAGGATGTGCATTTTGTGCGGGTGTCTCTTTTTAATTTGAAATATCAACAACCGTTTTCAGCAACTTTTCTTGACAGTCGTTGCCAGGGAGCAGGAGCGAATATTTTTATAAAGAGTTTTTATGCACCACTCAGTGGGTCGGTTGTATTTAAGTAGAATTTAATGATAAAGAATAGCGAATGCCCGGCATTGCAACTCCACTTAAAAGATTAAAATGTTTGTTTTTGAAATCTATTTATTCAAGGAAACTTTTATATATATAGAAAATAAGTTAGCGGATCTTCCCGGTACTCTCCATTAGTTAGCGGTACTTCCCATTGTAGCGATTCTGAGCTCGAGCGGTGGACGTTTAATTGTTCCAACTACGCCCACTTTTGGTGAATTTAACGACAGTAGCCATACAAACTCAGAAACAAAATTCCAAATTTTTAGAAGCAATATTAGCAATGAAATCGTTTATATTATCACTTAATTAAACAAATTGTGGGCGTATAAGGTGGGCAGATTTTGTATACCCTGTTATTCTTCCCGGTGCATTCCGTAACATGCTTTCTATACAGCGCATCAAGTTTCTGGGCAATGGTGGTAGGCATAAAATTTATCAAAATTGTTTTTAAAAGTGGACGTTAAATTGATACTGTCACGCCCATTTTAGGTAAAGTTGTCGACAGTGGCTATACAAACGTTGGCGTGTCAAATTTTTTTTTTATCAAAACCATCCTTGACGTGAGCACAGCAACTCTCATAAATTTCATTGCAATCGGATGAATGGTTTAGACGCGCATTTGGTACAAAAAAAAGATAGAAAGAAAGATTTATTTGTTTATATTATATATATATAGAAAGTTACTGAAGGTAGATATATACATATATAATCTTGATCATAATCAATGTTGATCTAACAATGTCCTTAAATATAAATTTCTGCCCGTCATCATACCTTTTCTTAACTCTATAGCCTGAGAATCATTTGAGTTATTGTGCTGAAATTTTGCATACTGGCAGTTCAAATGCATTTGAAATTTGGAGCCAATAGGCTCATGAATACTCATTTCTGCTTAGCAGCATATCTTTAGAGATGTTTGGTTAACATTTAATACACAATTTTTTATTCTATTTAAACGCAATTGACGATCGGACTCCATGTCATTCAGTTGAAATTCTAATGCAGACGCACTTTCCAAAATGGTTTCCTGTGCGACGTCATCCCGTCTTGAATATTTAATCGGTTGTTTTTTTTTTGTATGTGCCATTCTGTGGCAACTGTTTATGATACCATTTTAACTTTTCTACTCCGCTCTAATAAGTAGTTTGACCGTTTGAAGGAAAATATCTCATTCTTAGAGATTAAGCGTGCTAGGAGTCAATAACTCACCCAGTTCGATTTAATACATGTACTAGCATCTTTTCCTTAAATTTTCAATACTCTCAAAAATTTTTCGGAATGTACCCTACAAGGTATACTCCTCATCCTCATTTTGAAAATTGTTCATATCTTTCATTGTTAAGGACTAAAAAAGGCGAGAGATTTCAAAAATAGTCAAATTAAGCTAAATTTTGGAAAATATCAGAGTATGTGGGCAATCAGTCGAAAAGGCGAAAAACTGCCACTAAAGTGCCTCACGACGGTCACGCTGGTTGTCAAACCTTCTTTGTTTTTCACCAAATTAGCATACATCCTCTATAGCTAATTCCATGCTACAAATTGTTCACTTTATTTATATTTTACTAATTCTCCTAAGCGAACGTTGACTTCTCGATGTCAGCAAAAGGATCGTTCAAAGGATTCGTATTTCCACTTAATTCGTTTGTGTGTCTGCAGCATTCAATGCTCCATTCTTTGTATCAATTCCCTATTTACTCATTTGTTTTGGCCATTTCAGTCAACGACAACGACGACGACGACGACAGGTCCGAGATCAAGAACATGCAAACCGAAATGAAATGAAATAAAATAAAAATGAAACTAACATTTCGTCGAGAGGTAATATCGCAAATTGCTATTTTCAGAGAACTTCAGTTTGGCACTCATGGATGTCCTCCTCTTCGGCTTGTGTCAATGGCAGTTATTGTCGTTGTTGTTGTTATTGTTGTCATTATTGTTCTTGATCCGATTCAGATTCGAGTGTGAATGCTAGCACTAACCTGACTTTTCTCGATGTTCCTAATTGCTTCACTTCTCTGCACTCCACACTGCTTTCTATCTCCACACTATCGATATGAATGCGTCCCTGTTGTTTTGTTGTATTGTATTGTATTGGCAATACTCATTTATGTTGCTCCTGTCTGTCTGTCTGTCTGTCTGTCTGTCTGTCTGCCGACCAAATCGAACCGAAACCGAAACTAAATGTGTACCAAATTGTTCCATAAGCGATGATTAAAATTTATTGCCACACAAAAAACAAAAAATAAAAAATAAAAATGTTCATTTCAGAGTTTAGCTCACTAATGGCTTATACAACATTTGAAGAGCGTGTGTGTGTGAGAGAGGGAGAGAACGCGCAAACGTTGATGGAGGTTAAGGTTGGATGAGTATCGAAGTCAGCTGGTGCTGTACGAGTTGAAGGTGTAATGGAGTGTTGGCGCAATTTGTTCTGTCATTCATTTTGACAATGATAACGGCATTAATATGGCACATTTGTGATGTTATCGATTTTTGAGTTGGGGTCCTTTGTCGCCCACCCCCCTGAGTATGTGAGTGGATGTGTGGACGAACCTAACCGTCGAGGGATGATGCCGGTAAGCTGCTGCTTTAATGCTTGTATTTATGTGAAGAAGCTACTAAATAAGAAGTTAATATGTTGTAGGTTTAACAAGGTTAGGTTCCACATGCACGGAGAAAAAAGATTGCAGTAATTAAGATTTTATTTGTGTCCAATATTTCCAATATACATATTAATGGTATCTTAGTCAAGTAAAGATTTTTTACTTCGCTTAGATATAATTCTACTCCTGAGCAGAAAATTTACTTGTACCAAGCACAATTTTAATTGAAGGCGTTAAAAAAACATATTGGACACAAATAAAATCTTAAATGCTGCAATCTTTTTTCTCCGTGTGGGTATATCATACACAGTAGTCGGTTGTACAGTGGAAATAAGGAATAGTATAATAATATTAAGTATTATCTTTATTTGTATTCATTTAATGTTAATATTAATGTTTATTAATTTTGAAATTATTTTAATTTATTAAAATTGTTAGCTAGCCTTAGTCCCCTTTTATATTCGGCAACCAACGAGTGTGTGTGATATCAAAGAAAAAGGTACCCTCGCCTGTATTTGGCAATTCTATTTAAGTTTGTAATTTCGTTTTTAAAACGTGAAGTTGGCTGCGAATTATACACACCATATTAAATGTTAGAATGTCAGAATCAAAAATGAAAATTTTAATTGCCATGAAAAATAGTTTTACGTTTGCTCGGTTTAGTTGCTAATGAAATTATCAAAAGAGAATCGAAAAATTTCTCAACCCTAAAGCTTGCCAAGTGTAAAAGAAGACTAATTACTGTTTTTTAACTAAATCTTAGCATTAAAATTGGTTAAATTTGAATACGCTGAAGATATGAAATTTTGTAAAGTTGGTCCACGTCCAACGCCAGTCTGTAATTTAAAAAGTTCTTTTAGAAAGTGTTTTTCTATTCAAGAATATTTCTTTTTGAAGTCCTTTAAAAGTCTTTAAACAGATAAAATGGTAATGGACCTTAGTTATTTAAGTATACATGTATTCTAATAAATCACTGTTCGTACTTTTCCCAAGAAAATGTTTAAAGAACTTCTTAAAGCTCTACTAAAAGTTCAACTGAAAAGCTAATAAAAAAGGTGTTCTTAATTATCGTGTAATTCAGACAAAAAAATAAGTACAAAAATTTTAAACAAAAGACTAACTGCTTCCAAAAGAAAAGGATTCTATCGGGTATATTTAACCTATTGAGAACTGGGTTCATTACTAAGTTTACATGATTCTAATATTTTTGAATATTTGTGTTTATTTATTCAGAAAGTTCAACTGATATAAATCTAACACAGTTCTTTCAAATTTCAAACATTAAAGCTAATGATATATAATACAAAATATCACAAACACAATTATTGGAGATGATACCATCACACGGCTATTGCTATCAAAATTTAATTTGTTTATATAAATATTAACAACAAAACACTCCGCTATCATAAAAATATTTCAAATTCAGTGAAATTTCTTAAATCCTTTACTCTAGTTCGTATGCAAACAGAACACAAACTTTAAGCGTTTAAATTATTTTAGATAATATCATTCTGCGATTAAATTTGCATTTAGTACTTCTCTCTCGTACTACAAATCGAAATGATTCAAATTGATTTAATTTAAAACGAACAGAGAAGAAAATAAAATAAAAGAAAAGAAAATAGGGAAAAACGAGCCAAAAACAAAAATAACAAAACAAAAAAAACCAAGTAAGTTCGCAATCAAGTGAAAATTTGGAATAACGCAAATTCCTACGTGACGCGCCTGACAAGTGTTTGGGCGGAAAACTGTTATCGATATGAGACGAGCCAAAGAGAGGGGGGAGAGTGCAGAATATAAAAAAACAACAACAACAACATAATATAAAAAATATTCCGGCTGTGAATTTAACAAATTTTTAAGTGCCACATATTGAAAAGTTTTTCAGACATTCCATGGTGTAATAAATATAAGGTGAGGAAAGAAGAAAAAAGTCTCTCTCCACCTTGATATCAGTGGTCTCATTGAAAATTAAATTGTCTTATAGTTGCCAGGGTTGCCACAAAATTATTAAGTAAATTAAAACCACAACGTAGTTTGTTATCAAAAATAATATAAAAACAAACTTCAAAATAAGGCAGACTAATAAGGCAGAATAATATCGAGGTGAGTTCGCTCAGTTTGCGTTCTCATTTATACAATATTTTCGTTACATTATCATTTAACCATTATACAATATTTTCATACTCTTTGGGAAACACCCTTTTTTAAACAAGTCTTTTAAGAACTATACATTATAAATGTTGGTTTAAAAAATGTTATCAATTCGGTCCTACCGACTTTTATAAATACACCACATCATTAAAATAATAATATTAAAAAATTAATTAATTAATGAGACAAATTTTTAGTTACCTCAATTTTATTGAATTTACTACTCCTGAATAATTTTTGCATTTGGCTTTGTTTTAAAATTTTATTTGTAATTCAATTATGAACCTTTGGCCCTTTGTTTCTCCTTCGAACCAAAGGAATTAGTATATATGAAACACCCTAATGTTTCCAACAAAATATCAAACAATATCCGATTAAAAAATATATATCTCATATATATGTTATTAGTATATCTTCATCGTGAGAAATATAAGTTGGCTAATTACATTTTCATTTGGATTAATTAAAACAGCGTTTGAAGAATCAGCAAAGTTTTTGATTGATTTAACTAATATTTAATTCAAAAAAGACAATTAATTTCTTGTATAAAAACAATGGGTGGATTATTAGTAAATTCTCATGAAAAATATTCATTTATTCAAATGTTTATTTGCATAGATTAAATTATTAATGAAAAGATTAAAAATCGCTGATTTCAACAAAAATTTAGTTTTTCAGTTTCAAGTATTAAATACAAATTTTCTGGTGGTGGCAACAATGAAAAATATTTGGAGGGCACCCTTGACCTAAATTTAATTTTGTACCAAACACCCAGTATATAGTCAAACCTTTTTTATCTAGACATGCGTTGCAATACCACTTAAAAAATTGTTTACCAGAACTTCGCGGTACTCCCCGTTAGTTAGCGGAACGTCCCGGTACTCACTGTTGTAGCGATTCTGAGTTACGACGGAAACAAAATCTCAAATTTTTAGGAGCAATAGAAGCAATGTCATCGTATATTTTCACTTAATTAAACAAATTATGGGCGTAATAAGTGGGCGTGGCAGATTTTGTATATCCTGTTATTCTTCCCGGTGCATCCCGTTACATGTTTTCTATAGCGCATCAAGTTCCTGAGCAATGATGGTAGGCGTAAAATTGATCCACCCTTTTTGAAAGTGGTCGTTAAATTGATCCAACCACTCCCATTTTTGGTGAAGTTATAGACAGTGTTTATACAAACTCAGATACCTAATTTCAGATTTTTATGAGCAATATTAGCGAAATAGTCGAATATTTTAACTTAGTTTTACAAATTGTGGGCGTAATAATTGGACTTGGCAATATTTTCTTTGCCCTAAACCTAAGTTGGCGTGAGCACAGCAACTCCCCAAATATTCATCACAATCAGTTGGTACAAAGAAAGAAAGAAAGATAGAAAGAAAGAAAGAAAGAAAGAAGAATTAATTTTTATATATATAGATAATACATTTTTCATTAAGTGTTTAATTCAAACAAATAAATTTTTAATTGAAATTTATTTTGAGTATGTATAAATCAACAATTGATTGCGTGCAAAACAATTTTCGTTCTCAATTAACGCTGTTTGTTGTATTTACAAAAAAAAGGGTGTGGGTGGATTTTTAATTACAAATTAATTGTATCAAACAAACAATTACTTATATTGATTACTATTTGTATATATTAATATTTAATGCTGGGCGTGTATGATTCCGACTTCTATCCACAACTTCTGCCTACAAAACATGCGCCACCGTGTGTGGTGCATTCAATAAATGTTAGCAGGGTGCGACCAAAATCAACCTTTAACTTGCGTTCCTCTAGTCACCGCAATATGAAAATGTAAATCATATTTTTTTCCAAAAACTGCAAATGTAAATCTTGCCTTAAACAAAGAACAACAACAACAGCAGCAAAAAAACAATACCACATTTCTGACCTCAACGCGAGAGCGACCACAATAAAAGCACAACTAAAGTACTAAAAACACAGTTGTTTTTTCTACTCCTTTTTTGCTTTTTGTTTGCCATACATATTTTACCAAAAGGCACTTACGATGCCGCTACTATTTTATAGTAGCGCGAGTTTTTACTACAATTCTTTTGCAGAGTTTTGTTGGTAAATACGAAAATTTCTCCCATGCACACTAACTTTTTTTTTCTATCTTTGTTTGTTTGTAACTTTTGTTAAGTTGGCTTAAGCCTTGAAGAGGCAGGTAGGTTATTTTTTTCTTCTTTTTTGGATGCCCATTTAAAAAGGTAATACTTTTAGTACTTATTTTTATTATAAATTTTCACATGTATGCATTGTGCGAGTGTGTATCTACGTGAAAGGAAAGTGCTTAAAAATATGTCTTTGTAGATGTGTGTGGTTAAAGGCAACAAAAAGAAAAGGACAAAGGTGAGCTTAAATTTTACTTTTTGAAAATAGCAAAAAATAACAAACGACTTGGATTAAAGATATGCTAAGAAGAGAATTAAGTATATCGAAAAGCTTGTAAAAGTTACAACAACAAAATGAAAATTTATTTTCAGACAAAATTTTGAATATTTGGCAAACAATTTCTTTGATTATTATATGCTGCAATTGAAAAACTTAACTATTTTTAGAAAAAACTAAAATATTTAAAATAACATTTTACATCTTGTTGGCATTTTTAGGATCCAACTTCAGCTTCGAACTTTGATCTTAATAAATCAGCGTGAAAAATTATAGTTCAAGCGACCGAAAGCGTCCAAAACTCTATTCCCCCGGCGCGGGAAAGAGAATACAAAACTGAGAACTACATCAATTTGACAAACCTACACAAACAACAAAAGCCTGGCCGCACACATACCATCTGCAGCAGGACGACAGATACACATACGCTTGCAGACACAATCGTACACACACACACACATGACCAGATCAAATCTCAAATATGGCCGAAGCGAAAAGTTTTGCTAATAAAAGTTTTTAATTTCTTTGGTCGAAGTGAACCAAATGGAAAACTTTTGTCGTTTAATTTTTGACACACACTCATTCACACACACTCATACACACACACGTTCACCAACACGACGTGCACTTTGAAAATGCCTAAGATGACCAGATTTTTCGAAAATCAAAATATATTTTGAAGTATTTTAATAATATTCTTACTCTTAAATTGCTCGAATGTTAGACCAATAATTATACAATAACAAAAAGCAGCGCGGTCGTCCAATTCTTAAAAAGTAGTAACATTAATTTAATCCATAAATCTGGTCTGCTTAGACATGCTCTACCAGCACGCAGCGAACGCATTTGACTTTGATAAATTTTTGGGTTGCAGAACTTTATGAAGAAGAGCTTCTTTTAAGCGTAGGTATGTCCGGCAAAGAGATTGAGTTTTTAATGCAAATACTTTAAAGCAATTTTTTCACATTGTTGTAATTCGTTCAAGGTGGATTACAACCATATTTTAGTAATATAATAAAGTTTTGAATTGAAATCTGCCTCAAATAAAAAATATGTTTATATATATTACATTTTATTAACACTAAATACAGTTTTATTTGGAACAAACAATATGTTATTGCTATAACTATTATGTACTTCTCTCAAATAAATTTATAAAAACATGATTCTACATAATAGAATATATTTTATATGCATTAAATACAGTTTTATTACATTTATATATGTAAATGTTATAAGTACATGTACAGATAAAAAAATTATATTTTTAATAAACAACTGTTTGCGACAAACATATTGATTTAATAGAAAACATTACTTGTTACAAACATTTATATATTCCAAAAACTTTTATTTATTTGTCTAGATCTAAAATAGTTTATGAGAATAATTAAAAGTATGCTTACGTCAAACATTTTATTTTAAGAGAAACAATGTTTGTGTCAAACAATATATTATTTTATATGTATATACAATATTTATTTAAATGGAATATATATTGTTTGAGTGTAACATCATTGTTTTGGTGAATGATATATGTACATTTAGATGACGGGGTATTTATCCTAAATATAAAATCTATTTTACCCAAACGCTGTATTGTTTATGTGTAATATATTTTTTTTTTGTGTTAAACAAACATTTGATTGTGACAAATATTGTATTATATATACTTATATCAAGTTAACTGTTGTTTGATGTAAATTAAATATTTGTGATAATTATATACAAGAATATAAACTCAAATACTCAAATTTTGACAAATTCTACTGTATTTCTGTTTAGTTAATTTTTTCATTTGATACAAACAATTTTTCTTAGGTCAAACAAATGTATAATATATTTGTGACAAGTATACATATTTTTCATGAACTTCACGGAAAAGTATATTTTTTTTTGCAAACAAATAATATAACTTACTAAAAATAAATGGAAATAGAATTATTGTTTGACTAAACTTATTTTTTAATAACAATAATATGTTTGATGTAAACAATTATTTACTTAATATATTTACTATAATTATCTATTTGTTTAGTATATAATGCTTATTGTAATAATATATTACTTATATTTGTCTCAAACAAAAATTTTATTTGCTGCAAATGAAATATACTCCAAACATATTTCTTTCATTTGAGACAAATAAGTTTTGTTTTCAATATAAGTACATAAATAATAAGAAAATAGCTTTCAGAAATATTTTGTCTATTATAAAGTTAATTGTAAAGTTATAGTAAAAAAATTGCAAATGATACTGAAAAAAAACAAATCCGTAAGATTTGAATTTTGTTGCTTCTGATAATTTCTTAAGCACCGCCGCGGCGCTCGATACTTAAAGCGTTTGTTAAAGACTTTGAACTGTTTTAAAAAGGTCAATACGAAATTGTTAACAAATTTACTATCGCAAGAGAACCGGCGAAATTATCTCAAAGTGATTGCCTTTTAATAATCAATTTAGGGCTAAAAGGTCTTGTAAGTTCTTAAACAACAACAATTTTACTTTGCATTTAGCAGACAGATGTTGCAGAACGCTTTTCAACGGAGCTCCTTGCTACAGTTTTGAGTTTTCAGTCATTTCGTTAAAGAGTTGGAAGAAAAAATGAAAATGAAAATAACGCCACGTGCCACTTGCTGCCAAAAGACGTCGCAACAAGGCGAGGCGTCGAGATATGTCAACTGTCAGACACTGACGGCGATGGCGGCGCAGCACAACGCGACGTCGGCTAATTTCTCAAAACGAACGAATAAACGTCATTTTGTTGCATGTCGCACTTTGGCAATAAACTGCACTTACACACACACACACACATAAACAAACACACACCGACAAAGACGAAATTAATTTGCATTTTGCATGTCCAACGCTGCGCAGCGGCTTAAGTGGCTGAAATTAAAACATCAACACTTTTGCATTTATGTAAATATGGCGGGCGAACACACACACACACACGTACACAAATGTATGTGGCGCACGTCCGCTGCCATGCCCTTTAAACAAACTAACGATAGAGCGCGTTGCTTAACGCTTATTTTGCTTGTCTTCATCAATCAAAAGTTTGCTTCCTCTTGTTCGGCTTCTTTCCGTTGTTTTTGTTTTTGTTGGTTTGTTTGTTTGGTCTGGTTAGCCATTTTGCAATTCGCCCGAGTTGCCACTTGTTCTCGAACACACTCGCACATACACAAATATACGAATTAGAGTGTTTCAAAAGAAAAAATATATTTTGAATTGATTTATTAATGATATTAAACATGTTTATTAGCTCAATTGGATATTCCAAAACGTTAATAAAATAAGTCCCCTTTTATACAAAGCAATTTTAGTGACGACCAATTTTTCGATTCTCTTTTATTAATTGAATTAGGAACCGTGAAGGAATTTTTCTTAGATATAAAAATGATGGGATGAGACAAGTTACATTCAAAAAAGCCGAGCCGGGTATTATTTACGATTTAAAAACAAAAACATGTTTAAACATGAAAAAATTTGACCACAGAACATAATTCATTTGTGAAACACCCTAATACAAATGAATTTCCAATTGTGTATGTGCAAGTTTGTGTGTTCCTTCATACTTGCAATCCACAAAGTGCTAACGCTGAAAGTCAGCAGCAGTGGTACGACGCATGGAGTTGCTACGTGTACAGCCAGCTGACAGGAATTGCTGCCACACACACATTCGTACAATGTCGTGTTTAATTGATTTAATTAAAGAAGTTAATTGTAATCGAAAGTTGAGTCCAGTGGAGACAATAAAAAACTTTTTTAATCGAATTAAAGTAAAGTGTTGAATTTTATAATTGCGCCACGCCTACTTTTTTATGGGAATTCATTTACGAGTAATATAGTACTTGCTATTTAAAGTTGTAAAAATAAGTTAATGGAACTTTACAATAAAATGGAGAATATAAGGAAATGCGAATTCGAGTGATTAAATTTACTGATTTATTCTTATTCAAATATTCATTTATTCATAAATAAATTTATTTATTTATTTAATTATTTATTCATTAATTTTTTCATTTATTCATTTGAATATATGAATTAATTTAATAACTTATTTATTCATTTATTCTTATTCATTTATTCAAATATTCATTTATTCATAAATAAATTTATTTATTCAACTATTTATTTTTTCATTTTTAAATTAATCATTAATTCAAATATTCATATAATTAAATGAATACGAGTATTCATTTTTTCCATTTATTCATTTTTTCATTTATTAATTTCTTTCCTATATTCATTTAATTATTTATTCATTCATTTATTTACTTATTCAATTATGCAATTATTAATTTATTATTTTTTTTGTTTATTCATATATTCATTTATTAATTCATTCATTTTTTCATTTATTCATTTATTTATTTATTCATTTATTCATTTATTCATTTATTCATTTATTCGTTTATTCTTTTATTCATATAATCATTTATTCATTTTTTCATTATTATTTTTTTTATTTATTCATTTAGTAATTTATTTATTCCACGTTTAATTACAAACTGTCAACAATTTCGTACTCAAATTGACAATTTTGTTGCAATACGTAAAACTTGAAACTATGACCAGAAACTTTTCGCAAACTCAAGAAAGAAAATCAGCCAAAGAATAATCTTTTATTACTGCCAAGGGACAGGCTTCAACACCTGCGAAACTCTGCCAACAACAGCAATCACTAAAATATTACACACACACAAACACACACACAAATATGATTGTTACTCAAAGGATCTGCCGGTGGTGCACGTTACAGAAACTCCATTAAACTTGTTTTGGCTTTTACTACCAGAAAATTTCAATAATAAAACATTCTTCGCTCTCGTTCGCCGCTTCAACTTCGCTCGTTACAATATTTCAAATTTGAAAATGCAATTTATGTGTTTATGTGGCAACACCAAAACACACAACACAACATACCGACAGACGAACGGACGGACGGATGATGACACCGACACGCCAAGGTTGCCACCGATTTCAAGACCCAGACAGCAAATTACAAACACAAATACAAAACTTAAACACTCACACACACACACACACACACATCAGTCAGTCAGCAACTTTGAACTTAAAACTAATTTCGAAGTTAAATGTTGCTTCTGGTGCACTTCCGTTTCGCGTTCCACTTCGTTTCGCTAACGCTTACGAGCGCCATGTTTGTTTTTTTTTTGATGCGCTCTGTGCCACGCCCACTGCCATTTAGCGGCATCGTCATTTTTTTTTTTGTTCCAAGTCACGATCTTTGGAAATTGTTTAAAGGTTTTTTTTTACAGCAACTGGCATAAACCACCGGTACGACATGTTCTCGTGACGCTTTTGTTGTTGTTGTAGTTGATTTTTGTTGTTGTTAATGTTGTGTGTTGGTATTCATAATGGACGTGCTGGCAATTCGTACTGTGCATATCTGGTCATATGACGCTGACTGACTGACGGACGGACAAAGTGTTCGTCACTTGGTCATAACGATGTTGTTGTGTTTTTTATCTTACTACTCAAGTGATTTGCATGGTTTTATTACTCTTGTTGCTGAAGTCGTCATGTTGCTGTTGTTGTTACTGTTGTTGTTGTTATTGTTGTTGTTGTTGTTGTTGTTGTTATACCGAAACTGGTAGTTAGCGCAGCAAACTACAACGAATGCCACTTGGGTAATATGTCAGAGATATTTACGATATCGATCTGATGTTTTATAGTTGTTTTTGTTGTTGTTATTATTGCTGTTGTCATTGCTGAAACTGGTGGCGTTCTGGCATTGTCTGACGCTGCTGTGATTTGTGACCGTTCGCTTTCAAATGTACATATGAACGTCGTCTTCATCGGTCGTCGTCGGTCGTCGTCTGATTTCATTAAACATTTCTCAGTCGTGTCGGAATTAATTGATTTTTTGTTTTGTTTTGCTCATTCTTTGGTCTACATTTGACATCTTGATTTGTGACTTTGAAAATATTTAAAATAAATTGATAATATGACAATGTATGAATAATGGTTACACTTTTCCTAAGTTCATGTTCTATTACAAAAAAAAAACAAACAACTAATTGATGACCAATATTGTGAATACGAATTAGAATGAATTCTTCTTTTAAAATTCGAATCAAATAGATTAAAAAAAATTCCGTTTGTTGTTGTTCCGCATTCCGATACTCGAAAAATTTTCACTGTGCAATCCTGTCTTGAAATCCGATATCGAATCGGAATACGAAACAGCAAGAATCGGTAAATGTTATCCTATATAAAGAATGGACAAAACTAAGATAATGATTGGATATGATTTAAATTTGGTACAGAAGCTGATTTAAGTTGATTTAATATCTGCCATACTTTCTACACATGTACATGGAGCTTTGGCTTCTTTGACCCAGTTTCGACCATTTCCTTAGTTAGTTGTTGACTTTCATAGAATTTTTTTTGTTTATTTCAGCTCACCAACTCGAAAGTTAGCTTTCGTAACCATTGTTCGATTAGTCCCATCGGCCTGGAAATGTTCTCAATATTTATATAGTGAGATAATCGACATTTCGACAGAAATCAGTCAACAAAGGCTACAGAAGTTAGCCTTTACAAATTGTATACGATAATTAGCTGAGAAATACCTATCCCGATGCACAGTGCATCATCGAGTAATATTGTACAATATATAGAAGAAATAAAATAAAATAAAATGGTTATTATGAAAATAGTGAAGCGAGGAAAAAAGTTTCTTTCAGTCAGTGTTGCCAGGTGGACGTATTTCACGTCATTTAGATGAGTTTTTAATGCTTGTGACGTTTAGACGATTTTGGGTTACAAAATTACGTTTTCTGAAGACTGAATCCCAAAACAAAAAGCATTATTGCTTTGAGTTGTAAGTGGTCTCGTAGACTTTTGTTTTTGAAATGATTCGATTACGAGTATCCAGTGAAATAGATTTGACGAATTTACCTTCATCTCTTAAAAAAAATAAAGAAAAAGGGCAATTGCCCTGGGCGGCATTTTGTATGAGTGGCACACTTAAGCCAATTGCAGCTCGAATCGATGGTAGAAAGTAGAGTGGAATAGGATTTGTGAATTTGTAAGTACCTTTTTTACTTGCTTCTTTAAAGTTTCAAAGATATTATTATGATTATAAGGCGACAATATCAAGTCTTTCCCCGGGCGCCCGGGCGACTACGACCATGTGTGTATATGAAGTTTCTTCAGATGTTTTTAACTATTTTCGATTTTGACGTTTTTTTAAATAAAATTACATTTTTTTTCCTATCTTGAGCAATTTTTCCGCTCAAGCACCTGGCAACACTGCTCTCAGTACGAGAGATATCAACCATCATCTACTCAAAGCCTTGACTAAATCAACTCTTTTATGAAATATATTTTTCCAACATATTTAAAGTAATCCAATTTCTGACGTTTTGATAATTCCATTTTACATTTTGTAGTATTAATTCAGCATTTGTGGGCGTATTAGGTGGGCTTGGAAATTCCGACATATCTACAAATTTATCTAATACATCGAAGCTTGTATTGCCCAAGTTTCGTGAAAATTTATTTAGTGGCCTAGAAGTTATGCGAACACAAACAAAAACTAAAATAAATGAACAAACAATTCTTTCATATAACAATCGAATTTTTAATATATTTAATAATTTTAATATTCTATCTACAAAGACACGAAGTAAAGAATCAACGAACTTCCATCATCTTTGAGTGGCTTATCATCGTCGTCATTGTCGTCATCGCCTAATACTATCCTAAGCCCATCGCAAATTTCGCAATTCCTATTCATAAATGAACATCGACGAACCGCAATTTTGCCCCGCAAGACTTGTCGCACACGTGTAAAGCGAAGCTTAAGTCGCCCAATATCGGGGAGTTTACTAACTAACTAACACCAAAACCGAAACCGCATTTTTGACATATCCATACCTGAGGTAAATTCCAGTAAAATCCGGTAAAATTTTAATGCACCGCACGAGTGTATACCTTTTGCAAATCATCAACAACGCTTCGCTGAACAACAATAAATCCGCACACACAAACAAACACAAGCACACACTTACACACACATGTAGACAGAGCCTGCCTGGGACAACACACAAACCCAACACATACCAACACACGATGACATTTTATGTTGTCAGCACAGCGCGCGCAAACTGTAGAAAGGACGACGATGCGGCTGCCAAGCAGAACGACATATGGAGGACATACATACAGTCAGACAGACAGACAGACAGACAGACAAGAATGACGATGGCAGCCAAAATAACTTCAATGCTCAAATGTTGACGCTGCTACATGCTACAACTAATTCGGCGCTTCAAAGTACGAGTATATTCTCTAAACCAGAGGCAAAAGGCACCGAGCTGAGTTCATTCCATATTTTCGAAAGCATGCGCCACCATCCACGTTGGATTGGCTGAGGAAAAAGCAGATTACGTAATAGCGGCAGGGTAAAATACGAGCGCAGTAATGCAACAGAGCCATGCAACACTGTTTAAATAAGATTAAAATTGTTTAACAAGCTGCATGCACACACATTAGGCAGGTCCTTCTTTTTTTGCTGCAGACGTATAAACAATTAATTATGATGATGATTAAAATCAATTTTTATTCATACGTGATCTGATCTGATTAAGAATACAGGATTTTAACAAATCTGATCATCTGCGCTGTAGGCCAAGTTTTTATAATCTTATTGTAAATTGTTACTCTCAGAAGATTTGTCAGAAGCTTTCTGAGAATTCAATGGTCGCATGAAAACCTTTTTTGCTATAGAAAATTTTTTTTTGCGTCTACCAAGGATCGAATCTGAAATGTTATGCGTCGAAAGTAACTGTATGGTTACTGAGCTGCGCTGCTGACGGTTGAAATGTTATTATATCTTAGGAGATCTCATAACTCCTCAAATTAGATTTTTTTCATCATAGACTAAGAGAAAAATCGCAATCTAAGTTAAGGATAAACGATCTCAACTTTAGATTGTTTTGATCTAACTCAAATTGAGTAATCCTAATTTTTGATTTAAAATCTTAAATCAAGCACACAAAATCTTAAAATAAGTTTAAAATCTTAAAATGATAATGAAATTCGTGATTGAAGAGTTTTCAATCTTATATTACGATCAAAACATCTTAAAATAAATATGATAAATATATATTAAGAGTAAAAATTTTAAATCTTAAAATTACCACGAGCGTTCATAAAAACTTGAGACTTCCTCAACTTGATTTATATTTTTATTTCAAGATTTTATTTCAACATAAAAGAAGTTTAAAAATAAGATTTTCTGGTTTGAATTAAGAAATTTAGCGATAAAACGATTTTCATCAACGGATCAGCTTGATTCAAGAACGTTTTTCTTGAACAGAAATTCTAAATTATCTGATCGGATCTGGTCACACAAAACGTTTTCTATGTGGGAAAAAAATTAAATTCGAAAAGGGAGAAATAACTTGTAAAAGAGAACAGAGAGACTTTTGACTTATGGGAGAGTTCATGGAATGTGTTCAGCGAAAGTATATATTAAGCCTTTGCTTAAGCTTAAGGTATGCACTTGGTATAATCAAAAGTGTATTTAACAAAGTGTGCCAGGTAGGGAGAGAATTGGAGCTCTCACTCTCTTTGGTAATCTTATAGTCGAAATCAAATGTCATAAAATGTCAAATTTAAATTTATTTCATATGAAATTGACATTTAGTTTTTGACTATAAGAGTTCTCTCTCAAGCTGAGACACTTTGTTAAGTACATTTTAATGTTATCCAACTAAGTATTTTGTTCCAAAGAAGAACGACGCTTCTACCACGAGCGTTCATAAAAACTTGAGACTTCCTCAACTTGATAATGTCAATCTGAAGAAAGAGATCTGAAGATATTTTTTTAAATTAGTTTAAACTTTGAAAATAAAATAAAACCAAATTTCACTGCCTAACAAGTTATTAAAGAACCGTAGTTTTTCGATTTGGTTTTAAAGTTAGAACAGGATTATCAGTTAAACTAAAAATATTAGATTATTAGATTAAGCAGGATATTGTGGTCCAGTGCAATGACCCATACGATCTTCCCACCACCATTTTGTTCGAGCGTTTACATTTATATGATCTGCAGTTTTAAGCTTACACCGTTGAGTTTATTTATTATTAGAAACTTACAAATTAAATCTAGAACTAAAACCTGGATTTTAAACGTTCAGATAATACTTAGCCGATTTAGAACATTAACTTACCAAGGTACAAGCAACCCATCTTTATCATACCGAAATTCTCAAAATTTTCATTATCAAAAGATAAAGTCTAATAGTTTTTAGAATTTCATAAAATAAGTATATGTGCATATGTATATGTATATTTATCATGAACTCTGTTGCATTAAAAATGCTTAAGCGCCTCGCTTTGTTTTATGATTTCGGTATGGAAAACAATCGGACGGATGGTCGGACGGACGGACAGACAGATAGACAGACGGTTGGCGAACGCAATTGCAAAAAAAAAAGATACCAACGTCGCTTTCGCATTTGTCCTTCAACTTTAAACTTTCGTTGGGTTATGTTTTTTTTTGCCTCTTTTCAGTGAATTTCACCGTCGCCACCTCGTAGGTTAGTCAGTATCGTAAGGTTATAGCGTCTAATTAAAGTTTTAAGAGATGCGCCTTCTTACGCCATCCATGCAGTCGGTTTGATATTCTATGACGTTTGCTCTTTACGACTGATGACGTCGTTAATGCCGCATTTAAAGAATTGTTGCTGTAGTTGACCTTTACACAAGGTTTACGATTGAAACTCAAGTCACTCAAGTTACTCTCGGAAGGTATTCAAGGATTCTGGTAATGTGAATAAGCAAACGTGTGTATTACTTTACAATGTATTAGGTATTTGATTCGAATATATTTCGAATGTGGTTTATTTAGGAAGGTTAAGTGTGTTAAGTTTAATTTTTATATATCTTAATCTGGTACTCAATAAAACAAAAGCTACATAGAATCGTTCAACTGAAAACTTAAGCACTTAACCGTTTGACGAGGTAATCTAGAAATTTGCTCTTTTGACAGGCTTTAATCAAGAAGATCTGTTCATGAAGCCCTTATTCAATATATTTAAGAAGAAAATATTATTTTTTTTGTATATCATATAAGAAGAAAGTAAAAGAATTGGAATCGGAAAATTCAAAGATTTGAAAAACTTCTGTTATGACTGACATTTTTAAGAGCTCATCTTAAAGTTTCTACAAAGCTCATCTAAAAGTTTGTTTGAAAATAAGAATTACCTTCTTGGATCATTTCATACATACAAAGGCAAGAAAAACTCTTTATGAAGCCATCCTAAAAGCGCTTTAAGCAGAAAGTCATTTTATAGAAAACAAAAGAGAAAAAGAATTGGAGTCGGTATTAGAGGATTCCCAAAAGAAATGCTTCTGACAAATTTCTAACCCGACAGCCCTCCTTAAGAATATATATTCTTTACAGTCCGTCTAGGAGTTCTTCCAGTAATGAGTACTTTTAGAAATGAAGAAGGTTTTAAAAAAATTTAAATTTGTCATTTTCTTCATTTAAATAAGAATTTCAATGGCCTGAACTGTCTTATAACTTTTTTAACAAAAACAAAAAATTCCTCATCAGCTGCTTTTCGCTTAACGAAGACCTTCTGCTTCCAAAGGAATTCCACTAAAAAATTTACAATCTGAGAAACTTTCCTTAAAAAAGTCTGGATGCTGCTTTGTAGCCCTTCTTAAAAGCACATTAAAAATGATCTTTGTCAGCGCATTTGACCTTGCTCTTTGGCAAGCCCGTACATAGGAATTAAGGCGCCCGGGGTAAGACTGGATGTTGTCGCCCTTTCAAAATATTTTTAAACTTGAATTGTTTTCCCCTAGAGCTTGTTCCACATCCCGCCATTCGAAAGTGCCGCCTGGGACAATTGCCCCCTTCATCCCTCCTTAGATACAGGCCTGCTCTGTGGATCAACAACGAACAAAAAACAATGCGAAATTTCCACTATTTCCAATTTATAAAACCAGAACCATTTTACTACTACGTTTGCTAATTGGGTTTATATTTTTTGGTATTTTAATTTTTTTTATGAATTCAACTGAATTTTAGGCCTCTTCCAAATGTCGAAACCCTCATTTGAAATTACCAGATTTCTTTACAGCAAAATCAGTCGACCAAAAACAGAAACCACCTACACAACGAACTGAATCCATATACATACTCGTATATACTGAATACATTAACACAATTTCAAATTAAATACACTGTCTCCAGCACACAAAGACTCTCGTCATCAACCGGCACAAGCGAATGTATCTTCCACATCCTACCCAAAAGAACCAAAAAAAAAAAAGGAAAAACAACAAAAAGAAAATCACCCACAATAATAAAAAAATGCAAACTGAAATACCCCAACAAAATTTCAAGTGTGCTTATAATAAAACAAGGTTTCATATAATTTATAGACGACAAACCTAGTTACCTACTTTCCCCTTTCGCCGCCGCCGCCGTCCGTACGTACGTACTCCTTCGGTGTGGAACTGGCCGTGAGCAACATGTGTGCATGTTCCCAAGTCAATTAGGGTAGACCCTGAAGTTGGCATTGTTGGGGGAAAAGTTTTTGGTGTGGATAGTTTTATTTCACAATATTTTATTTTTTTCATTCTTTGTTATTTTTGTTAGTAGCATGCGGCATGTATGTATGTATGTATGCATGTATGTATGTAGGTATGTATGTGTAGGGTTGGAAATGGTTAAGAGAACTTTTTTTTTATGACATGGAATATTGTTGCACGCTTTGTATAACCTTACCATGATGTTGATGATAGCCTTGTGCTTGTGTCTAGTGTCTAGGCACTTTGGGATCGTAGCGAAAGTGAAGGGAGGGAGTCTCTGTACTCGTCGTCGTGAAATACAAACTATCTCCTCTCGTTACAAGCTTGGCACTAGCGTTAGTTACGTCAGGCGGGTAGAACTAGATTTATTTGCAGCGTATTAATGCATATACATACATACTTCTATACATATGTACACACGTACGTATGTACGTAGTTATGGGTGCAGGTGTAGCGATAGTTTGATGCATTGCGTTAAGTAGACTTTAATGTCAGTTGTTGGCGAATTTTTAGTACCCGGAGCTCTTTACAAGTTGCTTTGGTGCTTGGAAGTATATAACACAGATTATATAAAAAAATTTCATGTAAACAAAAATATTAAATGAAATATTTAAAAAATGAAAAATGTGCTGTCAATTTTCTAACTAACGAGTTACCGCCAAACAGCGTTAAGTCTACATTGTTGAAAATATATCATTCATTCTACAGTGTCTCCTTTTACAGAACAAAATATTCTTTCAAATTTTAGTTAATGATAATAAGATGTTAAGTAAACTTTACTCAAAACTATTTTTGTAAATACAACAAAATACATTAATTTTAAATATACTATAAAGTGTTTTGCACTTAATCAGTTGTTGGTTTATCGCACAACAACTTTAAAAGTGGCACAACTAAAAAAATTTCATTTTTCGGAAAGCGGAATAAATTTCGAGGTCTAAGTTTTTGAATTTGTATACCCTTCGCCAAGTGCACATACCGAAAGGTATATTAGGTTTGTTCTTCCATTTTTGGTAGGTATGACAAAGTATATATGTAGGGGAGAGGCACCCAAGGTGGACATCCCCCTAAGGTGACACACTTGCATTTTTTGTTGGCAAAAGGTGGCAGCACTGTGCGCTCCATGTCAGTATTACAGTTTGATAAGACGCAGTTTTTGGTTATGTTATGAAGTGTCAACTCGTGGCGCGTTGTCCGCTGCAATACCTCGGACACGAAAGTGACCCGTAAAGTTTTGACGGCGCTCGTGAAAAGTGCGATCAAATGATCGAAAAAAGAGTTCGCGAGAAGGTAAATACCCTTTTAGCTTAGCTAACGTACCAAACAAACATATCGTAAACAGATTAGCTTAGTGTTGTTGTCTGATAATTTTCTATGCTTTTTCCAAATAACTTGCATTTTCACCCTAAGCTGGACACTTTTTGAACCCCAAGGTGGATACTTACGTTTTTCACTAAAATTTGTGCACAAATGGTACCTATTGTTTTTATAAATATAAAAAAGCAAATACAGTCACAGGCGTGTGACTCATACATTGTTAACAGTCACACACACTGCGAGTCCAGTGCCGTAGCGACAGTCAGCGGGACCCCGGGGCTGAAAATCTATCTTATTCTTTCGAAACAGAGGAATATATGTTTGAAAACAATATTTTTTGCAAAGTGCGAAGAAGCCTTATCCAGCAGAACCAACGCGAAAATCTTTGAGATTTTCGAAACCATCAGCAAAGCAAGAATCGAAATCGTCGTCTGAAGATGATGAAGACTTTTGTATCATTTGCTTAAAAAATATGCCTTTGACGCTTACAAAATTCAATTCAATTGCGTGCAACGTATGTAACCGAGAAGTACACTTGAAATGTGTGAAAATGCGCGGTTCTTGGTACACTTGTCCTCAGTGTACCTCCGACGATTCGGATTAAGCCCTTTTTTTTGTCTACTTCACGCTTGGTCGGCATTCATTTTGCACCCATTTTTTTTTTCGTAACAATTTGATGTAATTTCCAATGAAAAACATTGAACATTAAATAAACTTGTCGAAATATGGATTTTCTGTTCTTATTCCGACTTTTGGAGTGAATTTTTCAGGTGTGTCCACCTTGGGGGACCTTTTTTCAAAGTCGTCATTTTCGACTATTTTTTAAATCAGTCATAACTTTGGTTCTAATGATGATATCAAAATTCTTTTTCAGGGATAGTAAGCTATGATAATACTTCAAGATATCTTGTGTTGTTAAGATTCTACATTTGTTCAAAAGATTGGTGTCTACCTTGGGGGCCTCTACCCTATATAAATGATAAGCGTTAGTTGATTTGTCCTAGTTAATGTCCGTCCGTCCGTCTATCTCAACGAATATAGTCGTAGTTTAAGAGTTAGCGAGCTAAAATTTGTTATGTAAACTCTTATTATTTTCCACGCGATGATGGGTAGTTTTGGACCGCTCCCATACAAACCACCCCATCCCATGCGAAAAAATAAACTATTAAAAACAGTTCCAATGCAGATATCCGATTCAATATTAGTAAGTTAAGTAAGCCAAAGGCGTGATCCGATAAAAACAACGCTCACTTATAATAGAGACATGCAGGACTTACATATGTGTTAAAAGACGCTATTTTTATTTGGTGTCACTGAAATTGCGGAGGGTATCGAAGCTTCGGCATAGTAGAAGATAATTCTCTTATTATTATTTTTATAATTACGCCAAAGAAGTTAGTTTTTATATTTCACTAGAAAAGTCATTTTTGAGTTGTGCCTATTTTTATAAAATAAATAGTCAACATTTTTCATTGAACTAATACTTTATTATAAGATTGTAAGACTTTAGGATTAGGATCTCCCAAAATAAATAAAAAAGATAAAAGTTTCAAAAACAAAACTATGATATCTTAGTAACATCGAAATTTTTGAGTTACGCTTCTTTTGCTCTAATAAATCGTAAGAAATGATAATTGAATAAGACATATTAAATTAGAGAACAGAAAGTCTTGATAAATTTTTGTGGTTTTTCATTTTTTAAATCAACTGATAAGAGTTTAGAGTTTGCAAAAAGTACTAAAATGGCGAATTATACAACGAAACCCTGACTAAATTCTCAAATTGCTGAATTTCACAATTGTTTTCGAGGTCGCGCATTTCCGAAAAGTTTTCTTGCCGCTTTTCGAGCTTAACGAATTTTTTAGTTTTCGCGTTTAAGGGAATGGGCCGATTATATATAGTAAAGTAGAATTTTAGTTAACATTTTCGATGTTTCCTTTTGATTAAAAAAATTAATTAATGCAAATAAAAGTTTGTTCAAATATTTCGATAGCACGAAAGTCACTTAAAAACTAACAAGTATTTTCAAATAAGAAATTATTTGTTTTGATTGAGATTCTTTTGTTTTGTAAATTTTAGTATATTTTTTAATTAAGTATTTGTTAAATACAAAGGAAAACTTTGCTGAATTAACAAATCGTATGTATATCAATCAATACAAATAGTTTCAATATATAAAAAGTTTAAAAGTTCAATTCAATGTCTCACATTTCAAACGAACGCACACACTCGCGTAGTGTACCATACACAGAAAATCGATATATCATTTGCTAGGCATCAAAGAGCGTAAACATAAAAATGCCAGCAACACGAAATTGTCATGACATTTTTGTTGTTGTTGTATGTCAAAAGCTCAATGTCAAATGTCAGCGCATTTGACAGTTCTTAAAAATCGCGTGTGTGTCTGCTTTCCGATTGCGAATTTAACAAGTTCATTAAAAAAACATATACTCGTTTATACATTATGTACGAGTATATAGTAAAAAATGCTCAGTTGTTATTTTTGACAGTTGCCATTTGACAACTTGTTTGTCACTTGTCATTACCATTTTACATACTCGTATTACCATCCAGTTCTATGACAGTATAGCACAGTAAAATGACTAATAACCAGCTTGAAGCTTTAAATTAATTATCGCTGGTTTTGCAGCTTGTAAATACATCTTATAATTACATGCAAACATGACTGTCTGTCTGTGTGTCAGTTCATTATGTCGCCATTTTTAATTTGACAGTGCCTGTCATTAGTGCATGTTGTCGTGTTATGACTCCGTTCGTTCGTTCGTTCGTTCACTCGCCTTGGTGTCTTCATGCATTTTATCTTTTCTTTTCTTTTGTTTTCTTTCTTTGGCACTGTCCACATTCTCTGAGCTTGTCGGTTTATACTCTAGTCGTATATCCCAGTGCAGCTGCCATGAGATCCTTTGCTGCTTTTGTCGATGTCGTTGTTCTTGTTGTTGTTGTTTTCGTTGTCTGTGTACGCACTTACTTGACACGGATACATACACTCACACTGTTCCATTTTTCGTATATTGACGCCCGGGTTTAATTTGTCTGTGGTTGTTGGTGTCTGCTGTTTACATTTCGTGTACAACTTGGCTAACACATATTTCACATACATACGAGTACATATAGTGGTGTTAAATATTGGTATAAGCAAATGTGACTGGGTACGCATAAATACTTGCGGCACTGGTTTAAGATTTAGTATGTATATGAAAGTTGTAAGATTATGAAAATCTTTCCAAGTTGACTGGAAAATTTAGTAAATTTAAAAAAAAAAGTCTAGACTGGTAATTCAAGTAAATCACAAAAACATTCTTAAAGTAAGGATTAAGTGCTATCAGATTTGCTATAAGGATGAACTATTCTCTTCTGTTATTTTAATAAACAGAATTTTGTATTGAGTATAAAACGTATAGTAATTGGCAAACTTTTAGAGTAATGCATTACTTTGGTAATGCTTTTTAACATGTGGACCCGTACCTAAAGGTTTTCCAAATTTGTTTTAATTTAATTCTTTTTTATTAGCACTATCATATCTGAGGCAATCTATCCAGATCCCGGTATCTGACGTTTTTAATCCTAAATGTCGGGAGTGTCCGGAACCCCAGTATTTTATTTATGAGATATTTAGAAAAAACTAGGAAGAGAATTATCTTCGGCTATGCCGAAGCTCATATACCATTCGCCATTTCAGTTACACCAAAAATTTGCTTTTTCTAGCACATAAGTGCTACATGTCACTATTATAAGCGGGCGTTGTTTTTATTCGATTACGCCCTTTTATGGTTAGTAGTTTTTTGTTCCTACCAAAGTGTTAAATACCGAATTTGAACTGGTTATCTACGCTGTAGCTATTTTTAATAATTTTTTTCCGAATGGAAAGGGTTGTTTTGTATGAGAGGTGGGTGTGATTCTTATCCGATCACTCCCATTTTTTGTGAGCAGTTTTTTGTTACTACTAAAGTGCTTAATATCAAATTTGATATCTGTACTGGAACTATTTTAATCATTTTTTTTTTCGTATGGAAAGGGGTGGTTTGTATAGGAAGGGGTAGAAGTTTTGTTCCGATCTTGCCCATCTTCGAACTAAGCCGAGGCATGGTAAATAGGAGCTCGCTCGACCTATCACGGATTTTCCAAACATCTCGAGATAAGATGCCCATATGTACTGAAATGCCAAGATCAAAAGAAAACAGTCTTTGAACAACTTTTGCGTTTGTATAAGATGACGTATTATATATATTTGTAAGCCAATACACATGAGCTACTATCACAATTATCCAGGGGCGGTGTAATAATGAAAAATAAAAAACTTTATAAATGTTTATTTTAGAGTGATTTAGCCAAGTCGTCGGTGTCCAATTTTTAAAAAAAAATTCATATAGTCTAAAATAATACATTTTTTTGAAAAAGACATTTGAACTCATTTGTACTCGTATTCAATTTTCTGCTGCCGTTAAAAACAATACTTGATTAAATTTATTCATTAAACTAATTAAATTTTTAGAACATCCCACTCTGTGTGCTCTAACAAGCAATCACATCGATTCCGCCCATTTAAAAGGATTGAAATAACTGAAACTTAAACTTATTCTAGATGATTTCCTGCGAAATGCTTAATAAACCACGAAAGCCAACCAATGGACCGACAAACTCAACGATATGACTGAAGTGCGTGCATGACAATCCAGCTCCTTGATGCAAGCGCAAAATTTGTGGTTTGTTAAATATACAACGCAGGCTCGTATACAAGGACCAATGCGGACACACACTCGCATTTTGATACCGCACGTGTACTCGACACAAGCTTATAATTAGAACGCTAGACTGTGAGGATGCATTTGGGCGAGCCGACATTCCTCTAGTATTTTCTTTCAATCAGACAGTACTCAATTTTAAAGCTAAAACATATAAATATAAGCAAAATAAACTGAAGAAAGGTTTTAATTTTAAAAGAAAATTAAAAATAAGAGTTTTGTCCCCTTTTGCACTAGGCAATTTTGAAGGCAGGCAATTTTCGATTCTTTTTTTAATTGCGCCAGCGACTATATCGAGCAACCGTATAACAACTTTGCTTAATCAGCTTTTCCACTTGCAAATTTTTCACGCTTTTACGAATCAAAACGAATTTAATTGAAATTGCATAGTGTAAAAGGAGTCTAACTATGACAATTTAATGTTTAAATACATTTTTGTAACACGCTACTATTCCTCATCAGTGGTCTTTGGTACACCTATGTGTGCTTTATGATTGAAAAAGATTCTTAATGTTCAACGCTGCTAAGAATTGTAGAGCAAAAGAAAATAACTGAAAACTAAAACAACAATATCAATTTTAAACCAAATTTTGTCACTTGCCATAAAGTACAGTGACAAGTACCATTTGCATTATTATGACCAGCAGCAGCGAAGCTTTGGCAGTGTAAACTAACCGCACCCACTTCTAACCGCCCACATTAAGCCATTTCCTCGTACTCAACTAAAATAGCAAAATATCAAACAACCAACGAACGAACGAACTGATGACTTACAGTCATCAAAACCGGATGCGCATGTGTATGAATGTGTCATTTGCACACACACACACACACACAGGAAGTCGACGACCGAACGATGCGAATGGCTGGCGTCTGACATTGCTTGCGATTGTTGTTTAACACTGCACCTAAATATATGCTAAGGAAGAAAATTGCAATGCACCATTGAAGCAGCGCGTCCATTGTTTGCATTAACAACATTAACACTAACAACAAGAACAACTACAACAACAAAAGCGTAATTTTGTTGGAATTTGTCAAAATTTTGATGGGTTTAATTTTTCGCTTAGCATATTTTTAAGCGTGAATTTTCGCTTAATTAATCATCACATTGGCAACACTGTCGCGCTAATATTGGCCATTTAATTAACACATGTGCATATATTGACACTTGCATTAGTGTGTATATACATATTTGTATTGTTTATGTACTATATGTATGTAGGTATGAGTGTGCGTGTGTGTGTGAGTGTGTGTATTTTCCTGTGGTTATGTCAACCCTCTGACTTGCTAATTGCATTTATTAAATATGGCCACCCAAGCGTTTAATTTTCGCAATCCACAAGCAGGATGTTGATTGTGTAAGTGTTGCTGCTGTTGCTGCTGCTGTTGTTGGTGTTGCTGTTGGTGTTGCTGTTGGTGTTGACTTGTGAATATTGGTGTTGTATTGTTTTCATTACATTTGCGGTTGCAATTGTTTCTTGTGCCGGGTTATGTGTATGTGTGTGTGTATTAAATAAGGATGGTTCAAAATTAAAATTTGCAAAAATCTAAAATTGCTTTTTTCAATACTTTTCAGTTTATTTATATTAAAAGAAAAAACCAATGACCGTTTATTTGTTTTTTATTTGTGTCCGCAATACGCTTTTTTTTTGCTATAATCTCCTAATGCCTCCTAATAAATTACTCTAAACTTGTCTAAAAAAAATCAGAATCATCCTAATTTTCATCACAGTATGTTCTCATGATTGGCTTTATGTAAACGTATGTCTGTATTATGTTCGTGCCCATGGATGTTTACGTGTGGATGTATGTATGTATGTATGTATGTATGTATGTATGTATGTATGTATGTATGAATGTATGTATGTATGTATGTATGTATGTATGTATGTATGTATGTATGTTAGTGCCCACGGCACAGGTTGTAACTGTGGTTTCTGTATGTGGTTGGTTGCTTTGCTTAATTTGAATTTATTATCCTGTTGATTGTTCAATTTATTAACAACAACAAAAAACACTCCCACTCCAACACATAAGTGCATGCACACAAGTATGTACACTTGACCAACACATTTGTAAAATATACATACGTACATACATATATGACATGCATAAAACCTTTGATCGAATGCAATCAAACATTTTTGAAGTAAGAAATCGCTTGACTTGAATATTGAATATTGTCAAAATAAATAAACCTCCAATATGAATAAAACTTACGAGTACACTCAATAAGGAGCGCACTTGACCTTTAAACTAAATTATTGTATATCAATAAGTACATTTCATTTTATATATTTTATTCCCTGCGAAGCATGAAAAATTGCACAGCCATCTGTCAGTCTAAATTGACTTACGATTTTGTCAGTCATTTTTTTTATTTTTATTTTTGTGTTTGTGTTTTTTTGGCGCGAAAATCTGCTCGCAAGCTTAACTTAAGTGCGAAGCTTACCAACGAAATTGCTACATACACACAAGCACAGCACACAGACACTGCACTAACAGTAACTCACTTCCACTGCCACTGCTCATTCATTCACTCACTCACTCACTCGCTCGCTCGCACTTACTCAGTCATTCAGTTCCCGCATGAGCTCAGTTTGTAAAAAGCTAACGTAACAAATTTGATTTTTCTGAACTATCATCCATACTCGTCGTCGACGTCGTCGTCGTCGTCGTTGACGACGATGATGGCTTCTCAATATATCTTCTTGACTTTGGCAATATGGCGCGCGACGGCGACGCATAACATGTGACTTATTCATTTTAGTATATAGCCATGTATGGCCAGTGGCGTATGCAGTTATTATTTGGTTTGGGCAGGGGTTTTAAAGTTATCTTCTTGGGCGTATTTTCATTATGTTCGATCAGCCAACTGACACTCATGATGACCCGAACGATTCGTTCGCTAGCATGATGCTGATTTTATTCGACGCTGAGTTTAGTTGAGTGATTAAATATGAGTAAGAATCATGAAATCATGAATCATGAAATCATAAATTGGATAATTCTGATTATTTTTTTATAAAAAATCATAATTTTCCTAAGCGGCCCAAAGTTTATTCTTTAAAATTATAACAATATAATAAACTATTAGGTGTACAAATAAGTTTCCGCCGTTTTTTGTTAATAAAATAATATTTAAACGATTTTAAACGATGTGAGACTGCTTGCTGAGTGACTTCTAAACTAAGTGCAAGTTCCTTTTGTGTTTGAGACGAATCTTCACCCAATAATTTCTCCAAATCTGCATCCTCGTAAATTTTCGGCCTTCCACTGGATCTTTGTCTTTTATGTCAAAATCACCTTTTTTAAATTTTTGAAACCACTCACGACATGTTCTCTCACTCAAAGCATCCTCATTATATGCTTCTACGAGCAATCGATGCGACTCAGCAGCAGATTTTTTTAAATTATTATAAAAAAATAAATTAAAAGTTCCCGCAAATGACACTTAGTTGGCTCAAATTGAGAAATTTTTAGATGAAGAAAAATATATGATGCTAATGCGAACTTAATAACATGATAAGGTTATGTTGTTCTGGAATAAACAAACTAATTTTCAAGTAGGTTACCATCTGCGAATTCCAACGTAAACCTCGTGCCACGCCATCTTTCTGAAAACGGCGGAAACTTATTTGTACACCTAATACTTTTGGTAATATCGGTTAAAATTATTAAATTATTGCATTTTATAAAATGTTTGTACCCAGCTAACATTAAGGTTTGATATTGTTTTGAGAATCTAATTGATATTAAAACATTTTCTCAAATGTTTGAAAATGATTTGAATTATATTTAAAAATCACAGATTTGATAAAATGTCTCAAATTGAATTCAAACATTAATTTTCAATTTGATGTCAAATGTTTATTCTCAAATACATTTTAAATGTGGATTTCAAGTTTATAAGTGGAACGTAAAAAATTTAATGAAAGTGTAGATTTTATTTTCAATTTGAGAAAATGATTTATTCTCAAATTGATTTTATATATTAATTCTCTAATTGATTTCAAATGTTAATTCTCAAATGTATTTTAAGTGGGAATTTCAAGATTAATTCAAATTTATTTTTTTAATTCTTAGAACGACTTTCGTAGTATGTTAACAGTCCTAACATATGAAGTTAGTACTATGATGTGTTTATTTGATATCTCTTATGATTAATCAAATATTTAATTTTTAAGTTAAATTTCAAATCCATCTAATATTGAATTCAATTATGAAATTTAAGTGTTATATTCAATGTGTAAATTATTTGAGATTACATTTGATATTGACTTTGATAAATAATATTTTCTCAAACCTTCTGTCTAGGTTTGCAGGGCAAACATTTAGAGTTGGTTAAAATTCCCAAATCTCCCCACATCACTACGCCGCAGGTTTGTTTGTATGTCTGTTTGTGTGTGTGCATATCTTTGAGTCGTTATTCTCGACTCAAGTGGAAAGTAGCTGTGTGCAATTTTCTTTTTTTTTCCCCCCCGAACATTCACTAAAAGTGTCTGATAAGGCGACCATAATATCACGGATAATCGTTGCCTCCGATAGGCAAACTAGATTTACTTTACTCTCTTACTCGCTTGCTTTACTATTTAGGTTATAAATTTCATAACCTTAACTACGATTCAGCAGCCTTTGGCATACCTGTAGAATTAACCTTGTATTTCTAGTGCGAGAGCGTAGGGCATAATACATCCGTAAATTTAAGCAGCGTCATAATCTTCATATTCTTCATCATTATCAGCGTCGCCGTAGTTGTCATCATCATAATTACGTCAAAACTCAGGCAAACCTTCGGTATCAAATGATGAAGACAAAGACGTCAGGCTTGTTGCCTGTTTTGTAGTATCCGCTTCCGTTTTGCGACGCTTCAAACCAGGTGCTCAAATTTTATAGCGGCTTGTGCTGCTTGTGTGTCGAGCAGTTAAGGGACCGAAGTTCTTGCCGTGACTAGCGCGACGCTTGCATGCAGCACAAATGGTTTTGTTATTTTTTTTTATCATTATTTTTGTCTCGCTGTTGAGTTTCTTCTGTATGTGCCAAAGTGATTTTTATTGCATTTGGAGCCACTTCGGGGTGTTATTGCAATTTTCAATTTTGTCGCAGAAATGTCAGAAAATCAATTTGAGTTTGTAAAAAAGAAAAGAGGAATTAGGAGCAACTTGTAACTTTTCAGTCAATGGAAACACTTTATCGAAATTCGTCGAATATTTCTTTTAATATTAGCCCTTATACCAAATGTTTTATAAATCTAGATCTTAACTATTTCATCTGTATAATTTGAATCAAATAAGTCTTAGTCTCCAAGGTTCCTCTAAGAGGTATTACAAAATTTCAAAAATTTTAAAATAACATTCAGTAATGCTCCGAAACTGTTTTAGTCACATTGAATGGTTTCAATGGATGCTTCCATATTGGATCTCGAGTTAAGAAATATTTCCTTATTATACTTGAACACGTTTCAAAGCCCTTCAGGATGGTTTTTATCATGACTAAATATTGTATTTTCTTTGAGTCACCAAATCGTCTACATAAATGAAACAGACAGTACGTAGATTGGATTTATTACCCAGCAGTGAAAGTGGGAATGCACGAAAATGGTAATTGATGAATTCTCTAACAAATTTTGGAGTCAATGAAAGTATTCGTTACCGTGTAAGCGAACGGGTAATGTGTAATGTAAAGTTTATTACCGCGTAAGCGAAGAAATTGCGTACATTTTACATAATTTGAAAATGTTAAAAACATGAAAAACCGCGTAAGTGTACTCGTAATGGATACAATTATAATTTCAAAAATTCCAAAAATATAAGTTACTGCATAAGCGAGCAAATGGTCAATGATGTCAAAAAGTACCTTACAGCGTAAGGAGAAAAGTTACCATATATGCACAGTTGAATAAAAACGAGTAGAAAGGTTTTTTTATGCATTTTTACCATTTATGTATTTGCAATAACTGTTTATGTTTACATTACTTTCCTAGGACATCGCAAAAATTATGGGTTACGTAATGTATAGCCCATAGTGGAGTTTGACAAATATATAGATTACTAGCTTAAATTATCCGGCGGTGCCCGGGTTCTTTTTTAATAGAATCAAGTCTTATTTGTTAATTGAGATTAATAAACTTTCCAGCCTAGCCCACCATTTTTGGAATTATATTTGGTTAATTTGATAATTTTATACCAAATTTGTACGCAGAACTTCCCGTTACTTTAAATATTGTCACCATGTACCTATAAACTGAGTTTCACAACTTTTAACCTCCCCGGTATTCGCATTTGTATGTAACTAAAATTGTAATAGCACTTTCCGGTCAGATTTAGTTAATATAAACCAAATTTCTTCATAGTAGTACATCACGTTCCTAAGCTATGGCGGTGGGTGTTAAATTGACCCCGGTTTTGCTGAGATGGTAGATATAGTTCCCAAACACCTTCACAGTAAAGTTAATCATCGTACAGTATCACGTTTCTGAGCTGCAACGGTGAGCGTTCAATTGACCCGACCACGCCCACTTTTTGTAAGATGGTATATTTAGCCACTATACATTTTTATACAAACGTTTATCTTCGTAAAGCATCGCGTTCCTGATATAAAGTGGTGGGCGTTAAATTGATCCCACCACGCCCACTTTTTTTGAGATGCTAGATTTCATCATCATATACTTCTATATCAAATTTAATCATTAAAGATCACAACGTTCATGAGATATCGCGGTGGGCGTTAAATTAATCCCACCACGCCCACTTATTGTGAGGTTGTGGATTTCGTCACCATACACCTACATACCAAGTTTTATCATTGTCGACCATCGCGTTCCGAAGTTACGGCAGTGGGCGTTAATTTCATATAACCACGCCCACTTTTCGTGGAGTTGTCGACAGTGACCATACCAACTCAAATTTGAGACTTTTTGGAATTTTATTAGCGAAATAATCATTTTTGTTGACTTAATTTGACTACTTGTGCGCGTAATATGTGGGCGTGGCAGATTTCATATAGCCTATCATTCCTTCCAGACCCATCTCGATATATGTTCCAAGTTTGAAAAAATCGGTTCAGCCGTTTAAGCGTGAAAGCGGTACAAACGAAAATAAATAAATAAATACACCTTCCTTTATAATATTAGTAAGGATTAATCGGAACTTTCACTGCTGAATAGTTAAATGCTGAATCCGAACCTTGGCTTCCTAATGCAAACTTATAATCTCGAAAATCAATTAGAAATGATTGACAGTTGTTCTAAAATATGACGTTCAAACTAAATACCAAAATTGTTATTTACTTCAGGTAGAAGTCAAGCCTGGACTTAGACCAACCTAAGAAATAAAACAGGAAATTGTTTAAATCATTAAGTATAAATTAATCTCACACTTTTAATCATGGATTCTACGAATACTTTAGCGAACTTTACCTTAAAATACAAATCTGATGGATTATAGGTTTGTTCTACAAACTTATTAAAGTCACTTCCCTAGTAGGAAAAGTCAGCAATAGCAACTGCTGACATATGTCCATCCCTCTTATATGGACCATGTCTTATGGAATGAAAGAAAAACTTCTTTCTTATCCCTGTGTAAGTGAGGCTGAAAGCAATAATACACGCTTAAGACCGGATAAACTTTTCAGTAAAAAAAAATTTTACTCTATTGCTGAAGTATCAATCTCTCTTGGGAAGTGGATAAAGAAGCAATAGCTATTTTTATTTATAGCAGAGATAAATCCTGCTTAACAGTACTATACAAAGATTGCCTAAATCAAGAAATCAAAAGAATTTTTGAACTCTTAATTGGAAAGGTCACATACTTGTACGGTAACAGTTGTTCTTATCAAATTAACCAGTTACAACAAAAAAGAACGTAAAACGAGTTACATTATTTTAATTATTCGCAAAAAAAAACGTTGTTATGTCATTGTCCTCGTTGGTCGCAAATTCGATCAAAACAAATTCTTCAACCTTAAAAGCTCCGAAGGCGACAAATAATATTTTGGCATTTCTATAGCAGTCAAATGAATAACGACACTCTCATTTTACGGTTTTATTTTCGTGTCACTTCATGTCGATAAATTCTAATTTTTAATCAATTCGACGCAAACAAAAATATTTATAACAATAATTAAAAAGGCATAAGAAAAAGAGAACAACAAAAAAAAAATCGGGTTGCTTGACACTTGACGTGCGACTCTCGTTTAATGCTTATGTTAATATGGACGGACAGGCGGACGCACGGACGGACAGGTTAAAATGTGACAATGACTTGAAATTGTTTATGTTAAATTATTCAACATTCCTGATTTTATTCTAAATTCGCTGAATTTTTTATTAAAAAATTTTAAAACAAAATATTAAACCTTATTTTGCAGGTTCCCAAAGAGCTTTCAAAGCTTTAATATTTTTTTTACACAAACATTTCGAAAAACAAAATTAAATAGTTACAAAATGTCGGCGCTTAATGTTTCCTCTGGGCATACCAATCAACACGATTAAACAGCAATTGTCGTAAAGCGACAGCTGCAGCAGCAGTTGCAGCAGCAGCAACAACTACGGGGCAAGCAACATGAAATTATCAAATCAAAGGCCAAAAGCATTTAAACGCCGAAAGCGCACTTCCTGCTTGTATGCCGACTGAATGCCTGCCTGCCTGCCAGCCTGACCGACTGACTCGAGCGCGCGCACACACGAGCACAAGTGTTGCCAACTCGAAAATGCATTTGACGGCAATAATGGCGACATATTGGCTTGTGCGCCAATTTTCCAAAACGTTAGCAACAGTGTTCAAATTATTGATTGTTTTTTATTGCTATTTTGCTGCCGCTCCTACTGATGCTGCTGTTGCTACTGCTGCTGTTGCTGAAGGTGTTTATTGCTTACTCAATGTGGCAATTTCGAAATTATACCCATTTGCAGTAGCGAGAAAAACAACAGCAGCGGCAGGCGGGCGGGCAGGCAGCTACGAGTACAGCAACAACAACAACAACAGCAACAGCTGCAGGTGACATTAGAGTTCATTTCGTGCAATAAGCACAAAACAATATGGCGTCGTAGCAACGGGAAATTGACATTATTGCGAGGCAATGAGCACCAATATCCGGTATCACAGCAGCGGCAGCAGCAGAAGCAGCACAAGAACAAGAACAACAACAGCAAACAAATTATGCAATTTACACTTCAAAAGATGCAATAACTAAGAATTCAAGATGGAGTTCAACGAAGGAATATGCGCAGAATATCCGTTTATTAAATACAAATTTATTGCTTTCATATTATAATATAAGAATTTGTTGTACTGCATTCTAGGTTAAATTTCTTAAGTTAGTGTAAGGTGGGTTTACAGTGCAACTTCTTTTCACATTCACAATTTAAACTAGAAGAGAGCAGTTGCAAACTATATTTAAATCGTTGAGGAGGAAAATTTAAAACTATTTCTGTCATTTTAGGTTTAAAGCGGGTTGCTTAATTTCTTTATAAACGCTTTCACTATAACTGCTATCTTCAGTTGTGTAAGTAAAGTAAAGTTGATTTATAAACCCTGAACCACTGCACGGATTTCTAAGGAAAATTAGTATATATATTTATTGATGTTTCCGAAAGGTTTATATAAGATTCCAAATACGCTCACAAATTTGTAAGGCTATTAAATCGAAAAGAATTATAATTTGTGTTCGGATATAGTTTAATTTGACGATGGTCACTCTCGACAAGTAAATGGAGTCCCTAATGAAACGCCGACAAGTTATTTAATTATTATAACTTGATGATACATACATATAATATCTTTTAGAAACCATAATCATTAACAAATCGGGACTAGACTATGCTAGACTCGGCTGACGATGGAGGAGATGAACTGCATGGATTTGGATTGCCTGGATAAACTGAATGGAATGTTTTAATGAACTAAATAGTATGAATGGAATGGATAAAAAAATTATATAGAATGTACTTAATGCACTTAATGAAATTTATGGACACAGAGCTATCAGTCGGAAACATTTAACGCTTTAATTATGATATGATAAGTACAATTTTTAGGAACAAAATTATAAAACAATTAAAAGTTAATAGAAGACTTTAATTTCGTTTCAAAAGATGACAGAGAAAAAAATCAAGTAAAATTAAAATGAAATAAATACTTTTTAATGTCAAGAATTTCCAACTCGAATGAACTTGCTATGAATGACGTTTAGCGTTAATGCTCTTATTTATTTGTCATACATAAGTTTTGACATATTCTTCCATTTCTCAACAATATGTTAAACTAACATTTAACCCTTTCTTCAAAAACTTTCAAATCACTATTAATGACCGTGAAATCTGGAGAACCAATTCCATCAATTTCAAACCGGACTCCCAGATATGGTTCATGGACGGATCAAAACTTGAAAATGGTAGAACAGGGGCGGGGATATTTGGATCGAAATTCAAAGAAGCAATCCCAATGGGTGTATACCCAACAATCTTCCAAGCAGAAATTCATGCTATTGAAATCTGTGCGAGGGAATGCCTTCGCAGGAAAATGAGAAGAGCATATATATACATTCTCTCTGATAGTCAAGCGACTTTAAAAGCCCTACAAGCAACCAAAAGCACCTCAAAAATGGCATTTGACTGCCAACATCTGTTAAATATACTGGGTAATATCAACACTGTATTATTATTATGAATAAAGGGACATGAAGGTCATGAGGGAAACGAAAAAGCTGATTACTTAGCTAAACTAGGAGCAAACAAGCCCTTCATTGGTCCTGAGCCCTTCTGTGGTCTTTCAAAAAGCCACTCCAATGAAGCTATCAGGAAACTAGGGGAAAATAAATTTGCCGATTACTGGCTCACTAGCATAGGTCAAGCTAAACGATTCCTCATCCTATCAAAGGAAATATCGAAAAAGTAACTTTCGCTTAATTAGGTTAATTTATTCTGTTATGAAATTAACATGATTTACAAACTTAATTTTAGACTTAACCAGAAAGAAGTCGAAAGTCTCTTGGATCATTCAATACGGAATAACGCCGCACATATTAGACGGAGTCATTAAATATTTGACCAACCGACTTAAAGCACTGTCAGCAGAGCCATCTAAATGATGTGATATTCCATACACAATAGATTGAATGTAGCTTCAAAATAAAACCAGAATTAATTTCACATCTCACGTCCCTTTGCTGTATTATAAAAATTTCGTATCCTGTCATTCTAATCTGGTCGCCCACAATTTCCCAATGCCGAATTGTATCTAAATTGTGAATTACCTTAATCCTTTGAGTTACCCAAATTGCGGCAATTCGCTTGTTCCTTAATTGTAATAAAACCATTAATCTCAGTCCCGTTCCAGTTCCACTGTCCAAAACCAAAAAACCGAAAAATTCAAAATATATTTCCTAAAATTAAAACTGCCCAATCCGGAAGTAATTGCAGCACTTACGGAACATTGCGTGTGAGTCACTAAAAAACAACAAAAACAAAAATTACCCATTCTACTAAAACTTGAATTAACTGAAAAAAAAACAATATTAAAAATTCCGCTCAAATAAAGAAGAAGCAAAAACAACAACAACAACAATAACAAAATACGGTAACGTCAAAATGTGAAATTTAATTTAAACCGTTAAACCGGTTGGACTAGACAGATTTCGAATCGAAATGCGAAATTTCATACAACAAAAAGTAAACAATAACAACAAAAACGCACTCCAAGCGTAAACAAAATGTTTTCAATGGGAATACCCATTTCCAAAATACAAAAACAAAATATAAATAAAACTTAACGATAAGAAAAAAATTATGCTAAATATAATAATCTAGATTTTTTGGCTAAATCCCATGACTAGCTACGAGCGTTATGTAAATGCGGCAAAGAGCGTCATTATCGCATCGTATACGAGCGTAAATGAGCGAAATTCTGCTGCGCGCCCAACTACAAAAGTCAATTAAACAATAAAATTGTCGGCCGGCACAATAACAACAACACAAAAAACAGTTGAATTAGTTTAAAATAAAAAACCAAATGAAACATCAAATACGACCGGTTCGAAAATCACATCATTAGCATCGGAAACGCATTTATGGTTCGTTCCACATTTGGCACAAACGACGGGCGCCAAGTCAACGAACAATTCGGGCAGCAGATTTGCGGCTATTCGAAGTCGGTATCGGCATCGGAGTCGAAAACAACGCAACAAATTGCACGCGATATTCTTAACAATAACAATAACACCAACAAAAACAACAACAACAACATATTTTATGCGTTTAATTGCAAAATTTTATTAAATTTTAATGACATTTTTGTCATTTTATTAAATCCTCCAAAAAAAATTGTTGTTTTTTTATTCGTTGACATTTGAGTTTTGCGGTATTTGAAACGTGATCTTCTCCCGATGACCTTTTTTGTTGCTGATATGTCAATCAAATCGGTTTTTTTCTGTTTGTTTGCGATGATTTGATGTTGATTGATAAAGGTTTCTGTTTGTCATAAACATGTCAATTGTTTGTTTGACTTTCAACGCTTTCGGATGAGCTAAAAATAAACATTTTGTGACATCTGAAAATCATCTAAAATTCGATAATTTTGAAGGGAAATTTATTTTGGTTACAATTTAACCAAAATACTTTTTTAATAAGGGTATTCCTTTAAACGCGAAAATGCCTGGAAAAACTCGAAACTTCGTAAGTTTTCGAGGCTGGAAAAAGAACTGTAAGAAATTGTATGAAACATAGTTAGAGGCAGAGTTACTCGTATGTTTCAGTGTTGCCTGCATGTAAAGAAATAACTACTAATGTCATCAAATAAAGGAAATTTTTTTACTTAAGTTTATAAAATTTTAGAACAATGAAAGTAAATTTTTGTTTAAGTCTTAACATTTTCAAAATAAGGTATAAATATAAATAAAATGTTTCTGTAATAAATATTAGGTGTACAAAAAAGTTTCCGCCGTTTTTTGTTAATGAAATAATATTTAAACGATTTTAAACGATGTGAGACTGCTTGCTGAGTGACTTCTAAACTAAGTGCAAGTTCCTTTTGTGTTTGAGACGAATCTTCACCCAATAATTTCTCCAAATCTGCATCCTCGTAAATTTTCGGCCTTCCACTGGATCTTTGTCTTTTATGTCAAAATCACCTTTTTTAAATTTTTGAAACCACTCACGACATGTTCTCTCACTCAAAGCATCCTCATTATATGCTTCTACGAGCAATCGATGCGACTCAGCAGCAGATTTTTTTAAATTATTATAAAAAAATAAATTAAAAGTTCCCGCAAATGACACTTAGTTGGCTCAAATTGAGAAATTTTTAGATGAAGAAAAATATATGATGCTAATGTGAACTTAATAACATGATAAGGTTATGTTGTTCTGGAATAAACAAACTAATTTTCAAGTAGGTTACCATCTGCGAATTCCAACGTAAACCTCGTGCCACGCCATCTTAAAACGGCGGACACCTAATATTTCACAGCTCAAATATTTGTTAAATCAAAAGAAAAGACAGGCAATACTAATTAAAAGTAATAATTATAAAGTGACAGATAATGGGCAATATTAATGGGCATGATATAATAAAAAAGTTAAATTTTCTACTAATTTTTAACTTTCCCGTTTATTTTAAAAACTACTAAAAAGTTAATAAACTCGAGTTAAATTTTTGTCCGTTAATTCAAGTTAGTTAAATATAAAGGTAAAATTAAGAATTAAATTAAGGCAAATCGAATTATTTACTGGCAGATACTGCGATCCGGGATAAAAATAAATTAAATTAAATATGATAAAAACGAACTGAATAATGCATTATTTCTATAAATACTCGTTAATAAAAAAAAGTGAATGTAAACTTTTATATGCAAGGTTAATAAAATTTTTTTCGAGTTTTAGAAATAAAAGGTTTTTTTGTTTTTGCTATATAACTTTTAACTTTTACGTTAAATTTTTAACGACATTAACTTTTCAACGAGATTAACTTAACGAAATTAAATTTCTGGATAACTTTTATCGGATTAACGATGTTTAATTCTTAATTAACGATATCCACCTATGGCAAGAGGCAACTCTAAATATAAACAGAATTTTGTTTATCTTTTTAATTTTTTCATATCAACTAATATATTGTTTACATTTATTAAAAATACTCAAATAACGTTTAAGACAACGAAACCCTGACAGAACTGTCAAATTGTTGAATTTCACAATTGTTTTCGAGGTCTTACATTCCCGAAAAGTGGCTTGCAGCTATTCAAGTTTTCCAGTATTCACGTTTAAGGGAATGCCCCTAATATGTTTTTGCAACTAATTTAGAAATACATTAACTTATAGTTATAAAATAGATTAAAAATAATTAATAAACAAAAAAACACATTGAATAAACGATTAATCAGAAAATGTTTTTAATCCGGTATACGAGTATAATCTACAAAATAACAGGTGATTACCTGATTATTTACCAGTTAGCTCAATTTACAGAACTAATTAGATATGAAGATATGGATACGTAATACAAAATACAAAATACGAGTTTTATTTTTTAAATTCCATCGGTTTCTTATTCATTAACGAATTTTAGTTAAACCAACCAACTGACTTTCTACTCAAAATATCTTTCAAAGTAAGGCGTCTAAGCAATAGTTTGTAATATGGATATTGAGAAGGAAGAGAACACATATCTTTTACTATTATAAAAATGGTAGTAGACCTTCCTTAAGAAGATATTTTCAATTAAAAAACAGTATTTAAACTTAAACGGCTCAGATGAAAAATCCAAGTGGAGGAGAACCTATCTACGCTTGGTATATCGAATTGGAGAGAGCGCGCATAAAGCAAAGGAGCCTGGCGACAGCTGTTAAGGTCGACCGTATCTCGAAAACGGATTGTAATGGACACCTAAGTAATTCAATAATTATTTGAAAAAATATTTCCCGTCGGCAATTTAAAAAATTATTCAACTACAATTTTTTGATTTACTACTTTGACAGGCGTTTCTCAAGAAGAAATATTCTTCAAAACCTTCAAAAACCCTTTTTAAAAGTCATTACATTAAAAAGATGTTTTTGTGATAAGCTTCTTTTAAACATCATTTTTTAATAAAAGCTTAATTCATACACAAAATGAAAGCGAGAAATAATCTGCAGGGGAAGCAGTGTATACCTTTTTTGTATAGAATATTTAAGTATATATTGCTCCTAATAAGAGAAATCCAAAGCCAAATAGTATATAAAAGTTACAAAAACAAAATTAATATTTCAGTTACAATCTGCAAAAGTTCAATTCTCAAATTTGTGTTGTTGTTTGTTTTGAAATCAATAAAGTTTGTTGTTCCGCTAATGTGTTTCATGTACAATACATTTTGCACCTGACAACCTTTTCAACTGAAATAAAAAATCACTGAAACGTAGCAACATGTTGACAGCCGCACGCAACATTATTCAAATTAAGTTCGCCCGCCCGCCTGCACAGCACAGCACAACAAAAACAATAACAACAAAAACGACATCGGTCGAGTAAAACCTTACCGCATTCATTTCGAAAGTGGAAAAAACCGGCAAGATTATAAGCTAAAGCCAAGCTTCAATTTCAAACAGTACGACGTGAACGCGCTTAGCGGCAACACATACAACGCTTACTAAACGCTTAAGAAGTTATCGAAAATATATACACATAAACTTAATTAAATCAAGTGAATTATAAAAAAAAAGTGAAAACGTGATGAAGTTCTCCGCACTTCTGGGTCTGCTCTGTCTCGGGGTCGTACTCGATGTGTCTGTCAACGGGCCGATCAGTGTCGATGCCAAGTTAGAGGAAAAATTCTCGTGGAAACAGTTGATCTTCGATTGGCCAAGCGCACAGGCCGAACAAGAGGCCATCAAAACGGGTCATTATGTGCCCGAGAACAATTTGCCGCTGGGCTTGGAGCGTTGGAACAACAAAATGTTTGTCACTGTGCCAAGGTAATTGCAAAAGACGACGCTCGCTGTTCGCTGCCAGCCAGCTGGTTGTTATTATGCGGTTTAAGTATTTTTTACTTATATACATACATACCAATGTATGTATGCACTCTTGTAGTTGAGCTGCTGTTTTGTTTTTTTTTTCAAGATAGTTAAGAAGGAGGTGGAGGTTAGTGCTTGTTCGTTCGTTAACCCAGTGACAATCAGTCATAAGGGCTAATTGCGGCTTTAGCCCCATTCAAAAATTTCAATGGTTGTTGATGAAGCGATACCGCAGAACGTTATCTCTGTCGTTGTCCGGGCTTTGCAAGAGCAAGATTGGTACTGTTGGTTAGTGATGTGTTGAATATGAACAACAATGAAAACTTCCTTTCACTAACCTTCAGAAGTTCAGAAGTTTAGTGATTTCATTTCTTCTGACTAAAATTTATCTGGAATGAGTATTTTGGTTCTATACCAACTAACCCTCAAATCAAATAGAATCTAATTTAATCTAAGCTCATCCATTTCTAACGTCGGTTCGGTACAGTTAACAATTTTGAAATTGATTTAACGATGTCCGCTTCGTTCCAACTAGTATTGCATTAATTTAAGAGATATGTACTTAAATTTGGTAAGTTAACTTATATCTTTCAAGCGGAGATTTAGTTTAAAGTAAAGTAAAATATAAAATAAACAAATATTATACTTAAAAACACTAAACAATCAAGTTGAAATAGTTGTAGTATCACCCTACTGACAAAAAAATGGGCGGTGTCGGATATGAATGACGCCCACTTTTAATAGACAAATATATATAAAAAGTACTTACGAATTACTCTATTTAAAATTCAATATTAAGATACTGTACATTGGTTAATAGTTTTAGAAGAAAACCTGTGGGACCTTAAATTGTCCAGCTTTAGAATTATTTAAAAAATCAATAAATCCTTTGGAAACATTAAAGATCTATCAAAGTTAGTTCCTTAATTTTATTACCTATCTATTTATATACCATAAATCCCAAAATATATATTTGTTCAATTGATTTCTATACAATATTTATTTATTTACCCACAAAAATCGCTTGATTTGATTAAACAAACATTTCAGCATTCCTTGCCCCACTTTGTTTTAATTACGTACTGCCACTGCACATACATACGAGACTTAATACATGGAAGTACGCTTGATATTATAAATACTCGTATATGAGAAAAAAAAACAAGTTTTCTAAAAAAAAGAACCTACAAAAAATTTATAGAAATCTAATTATACGCTTAGTAATTGCTAATTTAAATAAAATTAATGATCGAATTGTTATAAAGCCTTATTATATAACCAAGAAATAAACAGCCTCAGATTGTAAATGCAGCACACAATAAGCGGACATATTGATTTTGGGTAGAAGTTTGTAATATGAGTAACTTTTTAAGTTATAGACTTATTCGAATTTACTTATACATGAGTATTCTTAGTGAGAATCGAAGACTAAGTCGATCTAGCCATTTTCATTTATCTTTCTGCCCATATGTCTGTATCATAAGAAGCGTTAGAAATTACAAGTATATGTAAACTCTTTGCTATTAACCCTTAAACGAACTGGTAAGATTTTTAAGCCAATCGACCTATTTGAGACGCTTACTAATGTAAAGAATAATCAAGTATTTCTTGATAACTAAAGATACTCTAAGGTTCGTGGAGATATTAAATACAGTACAAAGTATTTTGTTATGGTCATAAACACGCCCACTTCTTGAAAAATAATATTATAGAAAATAGTAAATTCTTAATATTCATAGGTAAATAGTACAAATAAATATAAAACCATTCTCTTGGATCGTAAGTTTAAAAAATATTAAACAAAACTACTTCTACAAATGTGGTACATTTTTAATAGTCGGTAAAACCAACTGTTATTTATTACTTGTTATAAAAATAACTTGATAATTATATTATAACATACTTAGAATATTAAAAGTTCTACAGAACTTTGAATAATACATTTCAGTCGTGTTTTACTGTTTTATAATCACAATCTTTTAATTATCTTTAGATCATGATTTTAAGAAGAATATTAAGTGATCAAAATAAACAACTTAAATCACTTAGTAATAGATATAATTTTGATTAGGAAGAATCTTTAATTGAAATCTCCTGCATCTGAAAGATTTCCAACTGGCTCTGCCCAAAACTATTATCGAGAAATTCGGTTAGTTGATTGTCAATCGCAAATGTTGTCAACTTTGTTTGTTTCCATTGTTAATAAATATAAAAAACTAAATTCGAAAATCGTTCAGTATATTAGTGGGTTAAGTGCGTTTGACTACTGAATACGCTTGGTGCTTTGAAAGTAAGGTTTAATTCCCAACCGAAACAAATTAAAACTGGAAATTTTTTTTCGACCTTTTGAAAAGTTTGCCAAATTTAGAAAATTGAATTTCTCATAGTATAAGTTGGAATTGGCTTTAACCCTTTCAGGGACATTAGAGAACCAGAGGAGATAGAGCAAAATCGGTCATAAATTTAAGTTCTCTGACCCCGATTTTTTATTTTTCTAATGATCTATATTTATATAAAGGAACCGGTGACCTATAGACCTCAATTATTTAAGGTTTTTTTTTTTAATTAAAAAATTCTTATTAACCCTCATGAAGGAAATAAATCGCTGCGATTAAATATATATTAAAAAAATCCTGGCCAGGCTTAGAGTTGAGTACGAATGTGACTAAAGTTTTGAAAACCCTGGCCTGTCCAGGGTCTACATATGGGTTAGTTAAATGTAAATTAAAAGAAAACGGTGTACAAGTTAATATAAAAATCCTAAACATATAATTTGGGTTAGTGGTGACCTATAGACCTAAAATGTTAAAACAGTAGACCCCTCTATACGTATCACATACGATATAGCGTCGATTTGTACAAAATAAGACTCAACTATTGAGTAAAAAATTATCTTCGGCTATAGCGAAGCTCAAATGCTTTACATTTTAAATAGGAGGTTACTCCTGGTTGGAGTAGTTTTTGTCCGATTTTACTTGGCTTAAAACTTAAGCTCCACTTGGAGAATGAAAGCTCACTTAAGGATAATAATTTCAGGTCGATATCTCTTAAACTACGCTTGTGAGACTTAACTACTTTACTCCGTATGCAGCCCCACTCGATAGAAGCTATTAAAATAATTGTTCAAGTCGCATTTCAAAGAAATTAATTGATCTGTAATAAAAATTATAAAGTCTTTAATCAAATTAATAACCAAACATTATTCAACTCAACGAGCGCATAAATCATAAAGCCGAACAGCTGATTTCGACAGCATCACCACAACAAAAACTTGTGTGTGTGTGCGAGCGAGCGCGCGAATTTATTTTGGCACAAAATTAAACGAAACTAAATCTACAAAAGCAAGAGCAACAACAGCAACAACAATTTACGAAACTAACCGAAACTGCAGTACAAAGTAGAGAAGACAAAAAAAAACGGTTATGCAGGCTGGCTGACGTTCGTAAAACAGGTTCAAAATTAATAAAGCCAATTAATTACAATTAAACCATAAAGCTCACTTTCAGAATTTTAATTAACTGGAATTCATACATACGTTTCGGCCATATTCAAATTCAACAAAAATTCGTACGGACGCCCCACCGAGAGCGGCGACGTACGCACGCACAATTTCAGCCATAAAACAAAACCGCAGAAAACACATTTACGCCAGAGTGCGGTTATGACGTGCCGTACTAGAAATAAACTCTATACCCACAGACCAACGCCCCCCCCCCCTGCCCCGTCTGGTTTGCCCACAAATGCGACACATGCGGCCGGTGGAAAATTTAAAACTAAACCGTCGTCCAACGGGGATCATGATAGGCGTTAAACGAATTTTGGCGTTTGGCTCAAATGACTCGAGTGACTCAATATGGCTTTAATTAAAAGTTTAAACACTCGATGGTTGACTTATGTGTATTATTATTATTTTTTCGTTGTGTTTATTTGTTTGGTTTATTTCGGCGACCGCGCAATTTGTGCTTGTCATGTGTGGTTGGCTATCGCATAAATGACAAATTGGTAAAATCAAATGTTGAAGTCTTAAAGCCGCGGGCCATTACTTTGGATATAATTACGCGTTGCTTAAGATTGGGTTTGAAAATTACTTGGCAATTTTTTATTTGTGAACAATCCTTTTTCTTATTTTTACAGAGTATCGGTTATGTTCAATGTTTCGTTATTGAAAAAATACTTATCCAAAATTTGGATTGATTTAATGAGGTACTAAATCGTTACTGCTATCGCGAATAAAATACGAGTAGGAATGGCCAAGTTTATTTTATAATAAAGACTAACGAATGCCCGTAATGTGTTACAATGCCACTTAACAAAAGAAAATGTTAGCAAAATTTCCCGGTGCTCCCTGGTATAGCGATTCTGGGTTACGGCGGTGAAATTATCGGCAGTAACCATACAAACTCAGAAACAAAATCTCAAATTTTTAAGAGCAATAGAAGCAATGTCATCGTATATTTTCACTTTATTAAACAAATTGGGGGCGTAATAAGTAGGCGTGATAGATTTTGTATATCCTATTATTCTTCCCAGTGCATACCGTTACATGTTTTTATATAGCGCGTCAAGTTCCTGAGCAATGGTGGTGGGCGTAAAATTTATCCAACTTTTTTTTTGTGAGTTAAATTGATCCAACCACGCCAATATTTGATGAAGTTATCAACAATAAACTCAGACATAATTTCAGATTTTTATGAACAATATTATCGAAATAATCGAACATTTTTCCTTATAGCTATATAAGATCGAGCATATTTTATCCACACTAATAAATTTATATCACAAAATATCCATCTTTCTGCTCGCCAAAGTCATCTCATCCTAGATTCTAGACATAATCTGCAAAAATTATCATCCACAAGATGCTTCTTACTAAGATGATATCTGAAGTTACCAAAGCAGTTCCATGACCAACTCAAAGTTATTCCTGAAAAAAAGTCCCTAGACTTGATTTTTTTCGCTTATCCTTATGGTCTACCGAGATTCTAGTTCACCATGTTCGAATTCTCGACTCGAGAGCGCTTTTTGACGTCAGATAATTTACTTATATTTGATCTATCATTTCTTGCAGATGGAAAGCCGGTGTTGCCGCCTCGCTTAATTACGTCGACTTGAACTCGTCGGAAAAATCACCGAAACTGCGGCCCTATCCCAGTTGGGCAGCCAATACGCTGCCGTACGATGTTAAACCGCAAGCGCAGAAAACACCCTCCGGTGGACGTTTAGATGCCGATAAAGCCAAAGACGATGATGACATTCAGCTGAAGGACAATGCCACAATTATATCGACATTCCGTATATCGGTTGATGCCTGCGATCGTCTATGGGTACTCGATACTGGTCTTGCGGATATTCTCGGCAATCCGAAAAAAGTTACACCCGATTCTATTGTGATATTCGATTTGAAAACGGATAAATTGGTGCGTCGCTTTTCGCTGCCCAAGGATCAGATCAAGGAAGATACATTCTTTGCTAATATTGTGAGTAGAAGAGATTAAATAAAATATTTTGAACTAAAATTTTTAACTATTTTCTCAGATCGTCGATTCGGACCGTTCCGAGTGCAACAACGCTTACGCCTATGTGCCCGACTTGGGCGCTTACGGTGTTATTGTCTACTCTTTCCGCGATAATCGTTCGTATCGCGTCAAGCACAACTTCTTCCACTTTGATCCGTTGAATGGTGATTTCAATGTCGGCGGCGTTAATTTCCAGTGGACAGATGGCGTCTTCGGTATTGCTGTCGGTCCAATGAATCCCGACCACTCCAAGGATATTTACTTCCATGCACTGGCCTCCACGAAGGAGTTCAAGGTCTCGAATCGTGTGCTGCAAAATGAAACACATGTGACCTCGCCGACGGCCTATTACGATTTCAAATATGTCGGCGATCGTGGCATGAACGGACAATCGACCGCTGAAGTATATGACAAGGAGACCGGTATGAGTTGATGATGATTTTATATTTAGATAAATTTTATATAAATTTTTGTATAACGCTCTTCTAGGCGTAATTTTCTACACTCAAGTCAATAAGGATGCGATTGCCTGCTGGAATGTTAAGCGTCCCTACAATACCGAGTCCCAAGGCCTCATCGATTCCGATTCGCACACGCTGGTCTTTCCCAATGATTTGAAAGTCGACACCGAGGGTAATGTTTGGGTGCTTTCGGATAAAATGCCCACGTATTTGTACAAGGAACTCGACCCGGCTGCGGTCAATTATCGCATTATGAGCGGCAAGAATCGTGACCTCATCAAGGGCACGCCATGTGATCTTTAAGTGGATCAAACCAACGGTATACAAATAAGAATATAAAATTCTTGCAATTTACAAATGTATTTTTTAAGGTTTTTGTGGCATTACTTTTATTAATTGTTATTAACAAATAAACATTGTGATTTTAAAACGCGTTCTACAAAATAAAAATAAGTTTAAAACTAAAATATGCAATAATAAATTTTATTGAAATAAAGTAAAACGACATAACTCATGTTATAGTTTCATTATAATGTCGACCAAATGGGAACTGGTTTTGGTTATCCTCTGAAGGACTTGATACTAGCCAATAAAATGTTGATAGTCAATTTCAATTGACTTTACATTATTTAATATTTACTATGATTACCAGAGAAGATAGAAATATGTACGATAATATACTCATATATATCTATTATAAGGTATACGCATATACAATGCACGAAATGATTCTAAATATGCAACAAAATATGTTCGACAAATAGCGAAATAGGTCCAAAATATGCTCAAAACGAAGGTGAAATAAATAGGAATAAAATTACGAAATATGCTAATGCATATTAAATATGCAAATACTTATAAAATATGCAAAGACATATTTATATTCTTTCTGATGATTACAGTGAAGCTTTTAATATATTCGAATACATTCAAATGACCTATTTTGAATATTTTTATCAAATCGGTAAATATTATCGCAGCTCATTTACAATCATTTTAATGCCAAATTTGCAGAGAACTCGTCGTCGATCGAATTTAATAATAAAACAACTGATTTTTTTAAAAACAAATTAAATGGATTTTTCTAAAGTTGTATTCAATTAAATTTTATCTATGTACATGTGAGGTCTAAAAGATTTGTGAACGCTGAAAAGTCTCATACTTAAAAAAATCATAATTGAATCTAATGTACAGAGGACAACTATTGAGGAACAACTTTCTAATTGGATTTATGTCGTTATTATTTGAAACAAAATTTATTTTAAGTAAAATATAAAGTCGAAGGAGAACGTTTTAACTTAAATATCAAAAAAAAAAATTTAAATACGTAGGTGGTCCGATAATCCTCACCGCCCGATCAAGGCCTACTTTACAGATCTCTAAAAAACGTTTTTTTTCAGACGAATTAAAGTTGGAGCATCGCATCGTCAAGTATATCAAGCTAAGGAGACTTTGTTGTTAAATTAATAGCTACTTTTCCCTCGTAGTTACTTAACAAAATTTCTACCAAGGAAGTGTATAAAAAATAACCTTCTTGCTTTTTTCGTGCTTATTTTTTATTTAAAACTCTTTTTTGTGCATTGTTTAAAGTTGTATAACTTTTTTTTTACCAAAATGGAATTATAAAATGTTTTTTGTTTACTCTTTTAAATGTCAGACTTAAGTAAATTGCCGCCGAGCTGCACTTTTTCACCAGGTTTAAACGCTGGCATGCCCAGATAAGGGCACGTGGAACAGCGGAATGCATCACCCAAATAGCACTGAAAATAAAATAGAAGAAAATATAGTCAAGAAGCTCCGGTTTTTTTTTAATATTAAAAACTCACGCTGCCGCAGCTAGATTTAGCATTTTGTGTTTCCACTTTATTTGCAGACTTCTCCGCATCAAGTTCCTCGGCAAGGCCACAGGAGCAGTCTTTACACGCCTTTCGCTTGCCCGTAGTGCCGCAAACTGCAAATAAATTATATTGATTTAAAACATAAAACTAGATTTTATAAAAATAAATATATTCCCACCTCTCAAAGATTCCGGATCGGGTTTCTTTTTGTCCTCCTCGTCGAGCAAATCATCCTCATCGATTAGCTCCTCATCCTCTTCATCGTTGTCAATTTTCCATACAGCTGCCACCGCTTTTGTATCATTCTTCTTGCTGGCAAATGATAATTTCACCGCTGAACCTGTCTCGTAACCCGGTTTCTGGCATGTCAAAGCGGCTGACTCAACCTTGGCATTAATAAAGCCCGAAAGCTTAACTTCCTGCAGCAGACTTTCGTCGCTGCCGACAAATGTGACCAGATGCAGTTTTCCGTTGGGCTTTAGCAATTGCAGCAATTTACCGAAGGCGTCTGTGAGCTGCGCATTTTCGATGACGATCAAATCGAAGGAAGCATTTGGATGCGATGCTGTAAAGAAATGAGTTTCGGTAATTATTTTTTTATCTAATTAGCTGAGTCATGTATCGAGTTTTTGAACTCACCGAAAGACAGTCGATTGACGTTTTCCAATAGCACCTCACCACCCGTGGCGTTCTTAAGCTCTTCCACACGCGATTCCATGTCCTCCGTTTGTGTCCAAATGTAGAGCGACTTTTGCAGTCCCTTAAACTGTTCCATTTTGTTTCCTTTCGTTTTTAATGCGATTGAAATAATATTTTTTTTTTATCTTTTTCGAGAAACTACCAATTTCGCAATTTCAATAATCCAAAACTGTCAACAGCTGTTTGCGTGTGTTTACGGTTTAAGCTTCAGCAACTGACAGCTGTCAATGAATTGTTACGCTGCTTGAGAACGTTGCCAGTTGTTATTTTATTTAAATATTCTTATTTGAAAACAAATTTCACACTTCCGGTTGAAGTCTGAGCTAAATTGTTATTTTAGTTTCTTCGATTTCCTTGGAACAAATAAAAAACAGCAACAATTTTTTTTATAGTAATATATTTTATATGATTAAAAAAAATGTTTTTTATATCAAACTTGTTTATACAAGGGACATATTTGTTATCATTTTTATTCAATATTTCATATTATAACAATATTTTTTTGGTTTGTCTAGTATTTAATAACCACTGAATGATATTGTTAACAACTTTTTATATAAGAGTCAGTGAAAATAAAAATCACTGATAGGTAGTTTACCATAATTGCTATTTTGTAAAATAATAAGAGTCAGTGATGTTTATAAATTTCGCCACGCGCAATCGGTCTGCCTGAATGTCCGTCTGTCGCATCGATTACAGCAGTAGTTTAAGATATTTCGATGAAATTTGGCTAAATTCTATGCAAACTGCCCCTTGATAAAAGGGGAAAATTAATGAAATAGTTTCGGTAAATAAATAATCATACTAACTGTCATTTTGTATAAGAGAAATCTTAATTAAATTAGTTACAGTGTAGATAACCAGTTAAAATTCAGAATTGAACGATTTAGTAGCAACATAAACTTACAAAAAATTAGTGTAATCAGATGAGAAAAACAGCAACTTATAATAAAGACATATAGCTCTTATGTGCTATAAGAAGTAAATTTGTTTGGTGTCACTGAAATGGCGGAGAGTATTTGAGTTTCGGCATAGACGAAAAAAATTTTCTTAATATTTTTTATATTAATAACGCGTTATTAGTTAAACAAAATATTTCTGAAGATTTTTTGGAGTATTTTTAATCAAAACTTTAGTTGTTCGGTCCGATCACAAACGAAAACAATAATATTCTTTTTATCCGAATTGACTGACAATGATTTAAGCTGTAAAGCAAAATAAACATAATTCAGAAACGATTGAAAATCTTATCACTAAAAAATGTTCGAAGCAACATACAACCGCAACTACAGCAACCAAGTAAATGTTCGAAGCCACTTAGTAAGCCATGCACAAGACATTTACTCGTATGTTCGATTGTTTGTTTAAAGATATTTGAGTTCGACACAAATTGAATCATATTCAGTTTGGCTGCTGCTTGCCCGCTGCTGTCCTAGTATACGAGTATACTCGTGTGACTGACAATTCAGTACACATCTTTGCGGAATTGCAATTATAAAGAAATGCCAAAACTACAATTTTATAAATAATTTTCGTTATTCTTCTTTCTCTTTTTTTTAATTTTTCGCATCAAGACTTTTTAAACAATTTTTTTTTAAATGTTTTACAAAACCTTAAAATGACGTTAATGCAACAAAAAAAATCATATATAATCGCTGGTTAAAGTTCATTGGTTAGGTTAAAAAAAAGTCCAATAATCACTTTTGCACTTAAGAAGTTACCAACAAAAATTTTAAATGCAATATTTCTCTTTAAGAATTAATAAATATTAAGTGTATAAAAAGAAATAACTTAAATTTTGTTTCAGAAACTTAAAGAGCAACATTTGAAATGTTAAATTATAGACCAAAGTCGTCATTAAATGTTACAAATATAAAAAGTACGAACCAAACTAAAAAAAACGTCTAAAAACTCGACAGCGTAATTTATTGCACGAACTTTTGAATTTGTCAGTCGAATTCACCAAGCACACATATGCCAACAGCTGGCAACCACCAGCCAAACTAAAATTTATTAGTGGTTTAAGTTGAACTCAAACATCTTCACACATTTTCAAACAAACAATCGAACATACGAGTAAATGCCTTGTATATGTATTCGAACATTTCTTTTGTTGATGTTGTTGCGGTTGTGTGCTGCTTCGAACATTATGTCAAAATACGATTTTGTACCGTTTCCAAATTGCGTGTTTGGTTGCTTGCTGCTGTCTTATGTGCGCCTGGTATATATGACGGACGATTCAAAAGTTTCTAAAGAAAAATATTGTCACATTTACGATTTTTGTAGTTGACTTCTAGAGAGCAAAAGAGATTATTTTACTTTTTTGGTATATTAAATTTAATGCGCTACCTTTACGTCTGAGAGTCCTAAAATAAGTTGAAAGAATGGTTTACCAAAAGAGCGTAATCTTGCTCTGGCTAACCGTGCACAGTCACATGAATATTGTGAGAGACTTTTTATTTTTTCTTCATTCTGACAGATACTGCAGAGTAAACTAAAGCAAAGGTTGAGTCTGACTGCATGTTACCCTACTTTCTATGACCTGTGAGAACAAAAATAATTCGGATTATGTTGGTAGTAAAAAACATAATTTGAGCGATATAAAATAACCTCTTAATGAATTATGTCCCAAAAAAGAAGTGGAAAGTAAAATTATTTTTAATTTATATTTTTACTTAGTTTCACAAATTGCGTGAGTAAGAAGTGGGCGTGGCAAATTGTTTTTGGCCCAATATCATCCCTGAAGTGAGCACAAAATTGCATCGCAATCGCAAAAAAAAGATAGAAAAATAAAACGACAGAAATATATCGATTAAAAAATCTTGATTTTTCTATCAATCGTCTATATAGTATCTTGTCAGATCAAGCGTTATTGAATTATAAAAAGATTTTCACGATTTTTTTTTTCAACATTTTTGTACAAAACTTTAGTTGTTCTGTTAATGACTTGGTTCGTTTTTTTTTTTACTTAATTGTTATATTTCGATCTTTAACAAAAACCACGGTATATGTGTGTCCGAATTGATTGAAAACATAAAAAATGTAAGTTATTTAGTAAAATATTTTATACGCAATTTTGAAAATCTTATCTTTATAATATGTTCGAAACAACACACAACCGCAACTACAGCAACAAAGTAAATGTTCGAAGCCACTTAGTAAGCCATACACAAGGCATTTACTCGTATGTTCGATTGTTTGTTGGAAGATATTTCAATGCGACTCAAATAGAATTGAATTTAGTTTGGCTGCTGGTTGCTAGCTGATGGTTTATTTGCGCCTGGGATATATGACTGACAATTCAAAAATTCGTGCAGCAAATTTCGCTGTAGAGTTTTTAGATTTTTTTAGTTCTTCGGTTCGTTCTTATTATTTAAGGTAACATTTAATAACTACTTTGGTACGCTTAAAGTTTCTAAAACGTTTAGTTATTTCTTCCTATAAAATTAATATTTAACAATTCTTAAAGAGAATATTTCATTAACGAGATTTGTTGGTGATAACTTCTGAAGTGTAAAAGTGATTATTGGACTTTTTTCTCTTATTAAAAACAATTAACATATCCGATTAACTTTAACCAGCGATTAAATAAACTTTATACCAAAAAAATTGTAAATAAAAAAGCTTAAAACGTGGATAATATGATTTGTTAATAAACGTTATTATTTTAAGGACTGTAACTAAAGACGGAGACGGGTAGTGCAATGATTTTTGACAAACAAAATTTTGGGTTCGATACTCTGAAGGTACACTAAAGTAAAAAACTAATTTTATTCACAAGTGCGACCTTATTTCTTTCTAGGCTGTGTAACTTATATATACACAACTATTGTTTAAAACTAAACAAATAAACATACATACATCAAATTGAAAACAACTTGAAAATAAACAATTTTCTTTTACCGTCGCCGTCAGGATGAAGAAGAAATGAAATTAATGTGACCGTCCACTGTCAGCGAGAGCAAGATTGCGCTCTTTTGGTAAACCATTTCTTCAACTTATTGGAGGACTCTCAGACGTAGAGGTAGCGCATTAAATTTAATATACCAAAAAAGTAAAATAATCTCTTTTGCTCTCTAGAAGTCAACTACAAAAATCGTAAATGTGACAATATTTTTCTTTAGAAACTTTTGAATCGTCCGTCATATAAACCAGGCGCACAGAAGACAGCAGCGAGCAACCAGCAGCAAACAAATTTAATTCAATATGAGTTCAACTCAAATTCTTCAAACGTATTCAAAGAAACAATCGAACATACGAGTAAATGCCTTGTGCATGGCTTACTAAGTGTTGTGCGGTTGTGTGTTGCTTCGAACATTTTGTAAGATAAGAACAAATAATTTAAATGGTTGAAGTGTAGATAACAAGTTTAAAACTGCCTTTTCTGAATTTCTCAAATGTTCAATTGTCAGTTTAAGGTACATTCGTCTATCGGTTTTCTCGCTCATAAACAATATATCTGTACTGTAATGTTGCACCAACAGTAGAACAGTAGCAATATACAATAAAAGTATTACATATATGCTTGACAGTCGCTTGAGTAAAATCTTAAATAACAACGAGATTATTTAAATAAAAACCTTTAATATATAAAAAAAAAACGAAACAATACAATGGCTACCAAATTAATACCACTTCATGGATTAACTTGGCACTATTATCACTGGAATATTCAAATATACCCTCGATAAGGCTGGAAAAAGTTGATTTAGGAAATTAGAAGATCAAAAATGAATTTGCAGTTGTAAAGTGCCTTTATAAAACAATGTTGTTGCTTTATAAACGTACGAGTAATATAATTAAGAACATTTATATACTATATTACAAATTTAGTATGTAAAAAAAAAAATTATGTTATTTAATTTTTAAAACAATGCTTATTAAACTATTTTTATTCAATTCATTTATTTGCAGACTATGGGAAAATAAAATTTTTTGTCGACATATATGATTGATGCAGCACATTTCTTTCATTTTTCTATGTTAATCCGCAGTTGTTCTTGTTCGACCACTCCCATTTTTGTCATTAATACAGGTATAAACTGAATCAAATAATTTCACAAATTGGGAAGCAGAATTCAGGTCTATCAATGTTTGAAATATATGACAATGTATTGGTCTGAGATTAATAAATTGTAATATTTATTGCGATTGAAAGGTGTTTGGGTTAAATAACACAAATCAAGTGTCTGTGGCATTATAATCATTTAAAAAAAAGAACATAAAAAATTATTTAACAATAAATTCGAATAATTTTTAAAGAAAATAACAACTTTAAAAACGTATTCAGTGAGTTAAATTAAAGAGTATATTTCAGCCCTGCAAGTATGCAGTGTTCCATTAAAAATAATTTAAGTGAACACACTCGCGACACCATCCAATTCGAAAACGAATTTTCGAACTGTCATCGCACGCTGTCATAAACAACTTGCAGTTGGCAGTGCTACGCGCCGCCATCTTTCTTTTTTCCCAACTTCACGACCGCGTGGACGTCAGTTTCAGAAAGGTTAGTGAATATCTTGTGAAAATTGGAATTTCTGCAAATACTTTGCTGAAAAATCCAATTAAAATTTGTGCACAAGTGTCGGCGCAATTCGTGAAATGTGAAGTTCGATTTGATTTAACAATTTTTGTGCATTCCTTTGCAGGGACAACTCAGCAACACAAAATGACCAACTCAAAGGGCTATCGTCGCGGCACCCGAGACATGTTCTCGCGTCGCTTCCGCAAGCACGGTGTGATTCCATTGTCGACGTACATGCGCGTCTTCAAGAACGGCCACATTGTCGACATCAAGGGACACGGTGCCGTCCAGAAGGGTATGCCCTACAAGGCCTACCACGGCAAGACTGGTCGCGTCTACAACGTTACCCCTCATGCTGTCGGCGTCATTGTCAACAAGCGTGTGCGCGGAAAGATCCTACCCAAGCGTATCAATGTGCGCATTGAGCACGTCCATCACTCCAAGTGCCGTGAGGATTTCCTGCGTCGCGTTAAGGAGAACGAGCGTCTGCTCAAGGACGCCAAGGCGAAGGGTGTGTACGTCAGCCTGAAGCGCCAGCCCGCTCAACCCCGCAAGGCTCACTTCGTTAAGAAACTGGAGGAACCCATTGCGTTGGCACCAATTCCATACGAATTCATTGCCTAAGTTCGTGCGGTCTTGTGTTTTAAACTATTTTTTTAACGGATGGATTTTAATTCGAAAATATATGGTGTAGAATTGATTTCTATGAAAAACAAAAGCAAAACCAAAATATTCATTTATAAAGTTGTAATGCAATGCAAAGGTTCGGCAAACAAGAAATTTAATCAGCATTATTTTCTTCAACTTTGTTCACGGTTTATGTGAACCACAACAGAAGCAATCAAAGAAGCGGAAATTGTTAAACACAATTTTAGGAAAACAGTTTAAATTTGTTTATGGTTAATTAAAATCTGTTTTTGTTATTAGAATTGTATTTTGTAAATAGAAATACGAGAGGAAATCAATTCTATTTTCTCATTATAAAGAATTGTATTTTAGCATCACAGTAAAAAAGTTTTGATCGCAAATCAGCGTTAACTACTAAAATTTGTTTAGGAATTAGTCAGAAATCACCTTTAATTTAATGAATATATCCAAACAACCCCATAATTTGACCCTATCGGAATTATTTAAGGCAGTTGTCCCTCAATTTAAATTAAGTTTATTTTCAACATATGTTTGTGTAAAAGTTTGTTATTACTTAAGATAAAGACTTCGCACACTCACCATAAAAGTGGCACAACCACGTTCACAAAATCCGTTATTATCAGCGAGCAAAAACTACTTTGATGTTTGATGTAAATTGCTGCCAAAAAGCAATTAACTTCATTAATTTTACATTAACGGAGATAAAAGCCAAACGAATACGTTTTGAGTTGTGCCTTAAATAATTCCGATAGGGAAACAATTTTACTTATTTGGATATCTTTATTTAAAGGTGGTTCTCACCTAATTCCTAAACTTATTTTAGTTAAAAAGTGCATTTTGAGTTGTGCCACTTTTGAAGTGGAGGTGCGTAATATTCTCTATCAGAATCTAAAACGCAGTCGACCTAGACAAACTGATTTAATTAAATATTTGCGTCATCCAACGCATGACCACGCCCTTTCTTACAAAAAAATACTTATTTTTTAGTTAACATGATATCTTTTGATATTGTGTTGACATTTTCTAAAAAGCTTTAAATTTTTCAAATGCGTGCGTTGGCTTTATTAGGGTGGTCCAAACTTTTTTATTTTAATAATATGTTTAAATATAGTCCACTCAGGTGACTACCAGAAATATTTTAAATTAGGGTGGTTTACTATTCTAAACTTTAATATTAAAAAAACAATTGTTTTTTAAGAAATTCTAGTAACGTGGTACATTTGTAAAAAGCGACTACTTAATTCCATATAAAATGTACACGTATGTACTGATTCCTAGAAAAAATTTGCACTATTTGCTTTAGGAGCCATTTAGGGACTGCAAAATTATTTTTTAAAGAAAAATCTTAAAATTCGCAATATAATTATTATTATTATTGGAGACCAGGAAGCACTGCGACCAACATGATCTATTGTGCAAGGCCTATATTTTAACCCCAAATGCTTTTAATAAATTTTAGCACTAATTGGGGATTGTTGTTCCGAAGTGAACAAATTTTTGTCTGCCGAGTGCAGGACACTCGGTGAACACATGCTCTGAACTTTCAGTGTCCATTTCACAGCAACGACAGATGTCAGTATCAAAAAGGACTAACTTTTTTAGTTGATAGTGACCTGTGAAGTAACCATCAAAAATGCGTGAGTTCTCTCTACTAAGCGAAAGTAACTTTCTGGATATTCCCTTTGATGGGATGAGGAATCGTTTAGCTTGTCGTTAACCTATGCTATTGAGCCAGTGATCGGCAAATTTATTTTCCTCTACAATTTAATAGTTTTAGTAATCTTTCCTCTCTCAATAATAAATGCATAAACAAATAATTCGTCAGCATAAATAGCAACGATTCAAGTGGAAGCCTCACTTCTATTCGCTGAGTGATATTAGTGTGAAGGTGTGATTTTAAATCAAACCAAAAGTAATTATAAAATTACTCGTATAACAATTTCTTATTAAATCATTCAAATTTGTTATACACTGATTTTAAAAAAGGAAACAAATTTGGAATTCTATTAAAACATGACAATAGTCGTTTGGGAAGGTCAAAAAATATCGCCAAAGATAAAATGCGTGTAAAAGAAATCTTTTGAGCTTTTTAATTTTACTGCATTTTTATTTATTTTATACAAATAATGAAACAGTCCGACAAATCATACGATTTGAAAATGATAACATTCGCCAAACGCATTTTATTCAAAAGCGATATTCGCATATGATTCGCTTATTTCGAAAAAGAATCACTTCAAACATTCATTTACAAGTCGATTCATTTATCAGCAGCGATTCAATAACGATATCATTTGGAAATTCGCAATCATAAATTTATCGTTTTAATTATTTATAAAAGATTCACTTTTGCCATAAATAATTCGCTAACGCTTACATTTGCAAATTTCGTTTTAGAATCGTATATCACGAAGCATCGGTTAACAAAATATTGAGTTATTTCATTTCAATTGATCGAAATGAAAAAACTCAATATTTATAGGAATTTCATTTTTAGACGGTATTTCAAGCAATGCCAAGAGGATGAACCATTATCTAAATAACATTTGAAATTTTGTTTAAACGAAATTCACACTCGTTAAAGAACCATTCAAAGCGATTCGTAAAATAATCTTTTTTTCTCATTTACGAGCCGATTCATTAATTTATCATTAGTGATTTAATAACGACATTACAAACTCTTTTTAGAATTGTGTTTCTTTTATTTAAATTAGCAAGAAAGTGTTAAGGAATTTTTTGGACACCTTGAAGTCTCATGTATTTATATACTTAATTATTTCCGGAATTTTATCATAGCACCCTAAAAATAAGAAGATATCGCAATCATGTTTCTGTTATAAATATTTCATAAAAATAGTTTATTTTGTAAATAACTGAAAACTACGCAAATAGGTGTAAACTTTAAATTATCTTTTATATTTTTAACTAATATAAAGAAAAACGAGTTTATAATTAAATATACATTAACAGTAAAGCCTTTAGCATACACAGCAGTTGAGTAAAATAATGGCAATACACATACATTAATATTGCATACAGATTGCAATACAATCACATTTCATATTTTGTTTTTAATTTCTTTGCAATCGATTTTAAACTAAAAAAACTTAAAAGTATAACATTTTTGAAATATGTTTGGATAAAAAGCCGAGTGTATTTAATTTAAAAACTGTTCTTATATCTATTCCGGTTGTTGTTACTAAAATGCATTATTCGCGATTCGCATATGCGATAGTTTAGACAAAATAATGCATTTTTGTTTTTTAATAAAATTTACAAGTTGATATCGCTATCGAAAAATTAAAAACATTATTTAGTTTTGCATTTTACATATGAAATCCCGGCGATAGGCCATATGCAAACTGCGCTTCACGCTCTTGACTTTTAGCGAGAAACTTCTGACGCTTATCGGCAATGAGAAAATCATCGACATCATGATCTTCTAACATTTCCGAATCGCCGCGTTTGCGTCGTTGTACTACGGTGGTTGCAGGCTCCTCTGCTTCGCTGGCCTGGTAGTGCAGATAGATGGGCTGGATGCGGACACCGGAGCTGTGAGGGCAAAGTAAAGTTTAAGAAACTTTGTATTTTTTTCTTCTAATCAATTAAAAAATAAATACTTACATTTTCAGTAGATACGGATCGTAGGGGAAAAATGTGTCCAACGTCTCTTCGGGCGTTGCAACATCGTTAGCGTATACCGTAGCCAATTTGCGGCGTGCATTACGCTCGAGTATTGCGTGACAGTAGGCGAGTTGGTAGGTGCGAGTGACGCCTGCAAAAATTGTAGCTACCATTGGCAAACAAACGCGCAGCGGATTCAAATGACACGTGACAAGTGCAGACAATTGTTGCGATTGTAAGAAGAGCAGATCTAGATGTAAAAGAGATGGAAATGATTTTAATTTTATATTTTAATCATTGCGTTTACATAAAAAATTAAATTGAAAAAAAAAATACACTTACTTTTCTTGTCCGATGTTAAAACGCGGCTGCGAAACGCTATTACGTAAAATATTGCTTGGCACGCGGAGTAAAAGACAATGTTACTTTTAAGCGAACAATTTGCGCGATATTGATCTGCTCCTTGTATGTACTTATGCGCAAAACTGCAGAGCTCTCTAAGATAATGCTTCAATAATCTACAAACAAAAAATAAGCAAAACTTTAATAAGTTCACAATTTTACTTAGTTTCACAGGATATTTACTCAATCGGCAGAAATTTGGCTCTAGCTAGAAAACTGGCAACATAACCGACAGCTGCTTGACGTATAATCGCTGAAACGTTTGGATTTTTAATTTTGTCCCACAACAGCGTGAGGAAAGCCTCTGCATATGAAGGCTGCAATGAAGTAGAGAAGCAGAAAGAAATGATTTATAAATAAAATAATTTTAAATGCAACTTAGTAAAACTTACCTTAAAGCTGCAGTAATAGAAAATAATAAATTGTACATGATGAGTATTGTGACTGGGCAAAATCACATTGTCGAATACTTTTAGCAGTACTTGTAGAAACTGTGTCGCTTGTTTTTCTTTCTGTAGTCTTTGGTCTGGGCTTAAGTTGAGGATGTTGGCATTTTTCGTCTCAAGAAATGCGTAGACTTTCTCCATGCAAATATCGAGTGTATGTGCGATCGGATGATTCATTGGCAGCTGCTCGGTGGGTTCTACAAAAAAAGAGAAACAGAGAAAAACCGAATAAATTTTATATTACAAAATTTAACAAGAACGCACGGTTGATTTGAAAGTCTTTAACATCATCATTTTGTCAGTTAACCTAAGCGTTAGTTTTGTCGAAATTACTGTTCAAGAATTGAGAGTTTCTATCTTGATAACTGCAGCCAAACGATATTAGCTAATTGTTTTGTGCCGATAAGATTATGTGAGCATAAGATTTTGCATTCACTTGTTCGATCAATCATTAAAACCGCGAATTAAAATTTCAAAAAGAAGCGATCAGTAAACTGTTGTGTATAAACTTTAAATTAATAAAATGGTAAACGATTGTTATTAAACGTAAAAGCTGACTAACGATGACAAGAAATTTACTCAATTGCAATTTCATGCGATTTAGATTTTTTTTTAAAACCGATTGATTTTAAAACTTTATAAATTTTTTTTACTTAAGATTTTTGTGTTAAAAAACTGGTTGTGCAGCTCTTAAGAATTTATTTAACAAAACTATAAATTTTATTCTTGTTAATTAAAAAAAAACAATTTATGGTTATTTTGAGACGAAAAAGAACCCTTTTTGCTTTAAAAATTATCGTTTTTAAACGATTTTCGCCAAAATAAATTTTCTACGTTTTCCAAATAATCTTAGAAAACTGAATGGAATGTTTTTTAGAAATCTAAATTTGTTCAAAATTTAATTTATTGGTTTGTATTTTAGTATCTCGATTGCTTTAAAATATAACTCACCTTTATTACAAACGTCATCCATTTCAAACATTTGTTCTTCATTATCTTCCATTTCATTTTCCTCATCTTCATCGTCCTCATCTTCGTTGTCTTCTTTCCGTGTGTCCTCTATTTCCTGCCGCGGGGCATTAACATCCAAAATAATCATTCTATAAAAAGATTTTTAACAGTTATTAACATTTTATACATATTTTAAGATAAGAAATATTAATTATTTATTAATGTTTCAACTCACTTTTGCATCACCAACTCCAGCACATACTCCATCAGCACCGGTTTATACTCCAACAACCAAAGAAGATTGTGCAGATAGCCTGCCACGACATACGTCGCCTTTTTGAAGTACGGAAACTTTTCAGTCGTTGCCTCCAGCAGCACATCGAAACTCATCGGTATCGCCGAGAGAATGCGATTAAGCAACTTATGAGTTGCCTGTAGTTCATTTTGAGTTTGTGCACATGGCACACCATTAATCCATAGCGCTTCATCATTTTCAGTGGGTAGCCAGAGGCCTACCAACTTCTTAATATAAAATTGTATATATTTGCTATGAACGACCATCAGATCAACGCAAAAGTCACAATACGCTTGCACACACTCGGCAGTGCGTTTGATCCATGGCACTACAAGCAAAGCCTCGACGAGATTTGTAAATTTTGGACTAAGGTCGTTGACAATCGAACGGGCATCGACAAAGATGCGAAAGAACTCCATATCCTACAATAAATAAAAATAACAAATGATTAACAATTCAAAAATTAAATTATAACTATCTACTCACATTCAACACGGACTCGTTGAGGAAGTGCACATAGTCCCCGAGCAGCTGATAATTACTGCATTCGCGCACCATCCGAACCGCTTCGAGTATGCCCTTTTGTTTCGGCATCTCAAAGCGCACTTTATTTATGATTGCTGCTTTGGCTTTTTCGCGTTCTGCGGGCGAGTACGCCTTCAGTATGGACGAACGTCCCGTTTTACCACTGTAGATCGACATTTTCTGGTTGTTTTTACGCCACAAGCGTTAAAGACTGATTACACAATATTGTTAAACTAAGGAATTTCACAAAGTGATTTCGGACGATTCCGATCCCGATCGATTAACAGCGTGAATCAAAAGATTTGGTTTATATTTTTGTGGTTGCGTGGCTGGCTCGACTCGCTTTTCAGTCAATTTTCGCTTTGAAACCAATTTCGTTTTGTAGTACAGCAATTTGCGAAACGTTTAGCATGGTCTAAATAAATATAATTACAAAATGAATAATTTGTTCGCAAATACAATTTTTTGTATGAAATTTTCCTGCGCAAAAAAACGAAGCACATGTTATAATGTGCTGTTCCCTTCCCCTCTTTCTTATCATTATTTCAGCAGTTTATTTAGAGAGGTTTGTGTTGCTATTAATTGCTGAGTAAATTAAAACAAGTTAAATTGACTTACCTGTGTTATTTTGTTTTAACCAATAAATCCGTGGAAATTTTAATAAAACAACAAAAGCACTTTAAAAAAATGTTACTTTTCTGCGTATGAGCACTTCTAAAATGTTTGTAAAACTAGAGGTGAGAGTGCATATTTAATCGCAAAACTTGTTGTAAATTTAGAGATGGGAGTTGAGCGGTAATTTTCGAAGATTTAGTTTTTGCATCGGCTGTAGTTAAAATTCGATCTGAGCCTATTTTTATAATAAGCCTTAATATGTGAATGACCTTAATATATATATATACTTAAAGTTACAAAAACGCAACTTAATAAAATTATTAAAAGTTTCTGGCCTAAGTTATATAAAAAGGGTTCTTCATAAAGATGTATACAAACTATTTTTGAACAATTGCTGGAGTTAAAAATAAAAAGGTTTCGTAATATTTTTGAGTAAAATAACCACATATTAAACAAAATTTGGACACATTAACATGCTATATTAAAATTAGCTATTATTTAGTTTTGTTTTTTTTTCATACTTGAAGTAGAGACTTCATGAATAAATATTTAATTTTTAAAATGTGGAATGTACCAGACACCATACATAATATTGCATTTGTTGTAGATATTGTAAAAATGCTCATATCTCCACTTAGGATAATAAAATGTTAAGGGTGATCCCCATTGAAAACTGAATACTAAATTAGATCAATTATTATTATTATCACAGACTTTTTTAATGTTTTGAAGAAACAAATTCAAATAAATAAAACTGAGTGAAAGTATCGAATTAAAATCTAAATATATAAAATATATATTATTCCCGCCGGATAGAATAAAAACTAAAGTAGAATTGAAAGACTACTTTTACTTTTGACTTTCTCCAAAATATATTAATCGATTCGTACACTGATGAAAAAATATTTTTGGACATGCATGTATCTTAGGCCATCCGCCGATCTACTAAATTTGAGCGGCTTGGCTTAATATTTTTCGTGCAGATTAGCTGATAGATTTTCTAATCAATTGTCTAAGTATAAATGGCGATAAAATATATCAAAGCGTTGCCAACTATTTACTATTTTAAACCAAAGTTAGACACGAACAATTTCTTTGATATATTTTTATGAATCGATCCAAATTAGTATGAATGTGAAAAAAAACGGAATTCCTTTTTCCAATTCATATGATCTCCATAAAATAAATCTTTTTTCAATTCATATGAACTCCGTAAAAGAAATCCTTTTTTCAATTCATATGAACTCAGTTAAAGAAATTTAAATCATTGAAAATTTAACACGAAAATGTTGACTATTTTTTTAAATTATAAACATTAACTTGAAAATTTGTTTTGCGTTTTTTTACAAACAATTTCAATTAATTTTCTACTGATTCAAAAAAATAAAAATACAAAATTTACCCCATTATGACAAACATTTTATTTTAGACTAGCGAATTCCCGGCATGCGTTGCAATGCCAATTAAAAAAAATGGTAGCAGAACTTCTCGGTACTTTCGTTGGTAACGGAACTTCCCGGTACTCCCGTTAGTTAGCGGAACTTCTCGGTACTCACCGTTATAGCGATTCTGAGTTACAGCTTTGAAATTATCGGCATACAAACTCAAACACAAAATCCCAAATTTATAGGAGCAATATTAGCAAAGTCATTATATATTTATTGTCGCTTAATTAAATACATTGAGGGCGTAATTAGTGGGCGTGGCAAATTTTATATTTCCTGTTATTCTTCCCGGTGTATTCCGTTACATGTTTTCTATATAGCACATCAAGTTTCTGAGCAAATGGCGTTAGGCGTAAAAATGATCCACCCTTTTTTGAAAGTGGGCGTTAATTTGATCCGACCACGCTCATTTTTGGGAAAGTTATCGACAGTGCCAATACAAACTCAGATACCAAATTTCAGATTTTTATGAGCAATATTAGCCACGTTATCGCATATTTTTTTCAAAGTGTGCGTTAAATTAATCCAACCTCGCCCATTTTTGGGGAAGTTGTAGACAGTGTCTATACAAACTCAGATACCAATTTTCAGATTTTTAGGAGCAATATTAGCGAAATAATCGAATATTTTAACTTAGTTTTACAAATTGTGGGCGTAATAGGTGGGAGTGGCAAATTTTTCCTTGCCCTAAACCTAAGTTGGCGTGAGCATAGCAACTTACCAAATTTTCTAGACAATCGGGTGAATGGTTTAGGCGCCTATTTGGTACAAAGAAAGATAGAAAGAAAGAAAGAAAGAAAGAAGAATTCATTTTTATATATATATATATATATATATATATATATATATATATATATATATATATATATATATATATATATATATATATATATATATATATATATATATATATATATATATATATATATATATATATATATATATATATATATATATATATATATATATATATATATATATATATATATATATATATATATATATTATTTTCCTCTGGTACTGAGAGGGTTGAAGTTGTTGTACCCAGATATATAAACTGTCTCTATTTTTATTCTTTTTCGCGTAAAGATGGTGTGAGTTGTACAGGGTCATCCGAAAACTTTTGTAAAGTTTGGGTATTTATATGGATAACTTGCTGAAAATCCACCAGATTTATTACAAAAACTACTAAGTTGACTACCCTGAAGTCTTAAAAAAAAAACAAAAAACAGCTGTTTTAACAAAAAGATAAAAATTTAAATAGATAAGAATTTTATAAATAAGAATTCAAATAAAAATACAAAAATGATTTATCCGACAACTAAAATTCGTTTTTTACGCAACAAAAAGCTGCTCCTGTTTCTGGCGCTATCAGCATTTTTGCTCTTTGCACTATGGCAACGCAATCTGGGATGTAATCTGAGTTTAATGGAGCGCCTTCAGCAGCCGGCATCGTTGCAAAAGATTTGCGCTGCAACACACAAGGTTTGGGGAGCGGCAGTGAAATATGCTTTAGTTTCGGTTAGTTCGTGAGATTTAATTTTTAATATATTTTTAGCATAATGCGTCAGCGTCCCACCGTCCACCAGGCAGAGTGCCGTTCCAGTTGCTATGGTGGGACTCCATGCCAGAGTCCTATCACTCGACACGCATCTGCGGCATTTATGCGTGCAGTTTTACAAGTGCACGCGAGCAACTGTCCGCAGCAAAGGTTTCTGAATTTATTCAAAGCTTAAATATTTATTTGGATAGAATTATTAAGTTTAACTTCACTCTATGCTCGGCAGGCTGTTCTCTTCTATGGCTCCAATTTTCAGGTCAATGATCTGCCACTGCCACGTCTGCCGCATCAGCACTGGGCACTGCTGCACGAGGAGTCGCCACGTAACATGCCGTTACTGCGGCACGCTACCGTCTTGCGGTATTTTAATTGGACAGCGACATTTAGCCGTCATAGTTCAATGCCGCTCACAACGCAATATCTGCCGGAGGCGCTAACACTCACCAGTCCTAAATATGTGGTACCGGTGGGCGAAAAGACGTTGCTGCGCCGTCAGCAGCATCTCGCGCCGATCGCATTTATTTCGTCCGATTGTGACACGATGTCGGGACGCGATGATTATGTGCGTGAGCTGATGCGGCACATTGAGGTGGACTCATTTGGCGCCTGTCTACAGAATCGCCAATTGCCAAACAAGTGAGTTTACAATAAAAAAAAATAAAAAAAAAAAAAATTTTAAATCATTTAACCATATAGGTATTAAAAATTCCAAAAAAAAAATTTTCTTAAATTTTTCATACAAAAAATTTTATTTGCTCTTAAACAAAAAAAGTCCTTTTATAAAACAATAAATTTTCCACACTAAACAAAAATATTCGAAGAAAAAAAAACATCACATACAAAAATTTAAATCCAAAAACAAAAAAATAATTGTCAAAATTCCGTACTTCACGCTCTTTTCACACTTTTGTCTCCTCGCTCCGATTGACTCTCTCAAAGAGGTTGCCGTGCTGCTTCAAGGCTGCGACTTCAAAAAGTTGTCCACACTCGCAAGTATCGACGAAAGCGTTACCAGCGGACCCAATGGCGGCGGCTGCAGCTCACAGGCGTGCGGCACAAGTGGCCCCAGTGGCGGTGGTTGTAGCTCCTCGTCTTTGCGCTCCTGCTCACCCGCCACGCCGATGCCACGTTGCCCTGATTCTTTTTCGCCACTTCCGCTGCCGCCGCTTTTTGCGTTGGCAACTCTCATTGCATACAGATTAGGACGTGCCCGCCCTAGCGTCGCATGATGGGCATAACCGTCGTACGAGTGACTTGCCTCCGTTGTGGTTTTGGACGTTGCGCCGGAGGAGTGTGCTCCGCGACTACTGACGCCTGAATTGATGCTGCTTCCCAAACTAGTGTCTGGCTTTTGCGGCGGCTGTGGTTTGTGCGGTTTGTGTGGCGCCGGCTTTCTTGGTGCGGGCTGTGTGCGTCGTTGTGGCTGACGCAAGCGATAAAATTTGTCCATCTGCTGCGGTTGTTGTTGTTGCGGCGGTGTCGTCGTTGATTTTGTTGGCGTTACGACGCTATTTTGACGCAACAGTTCAGAGCGAGTTTTACCGGGCGCATCAAAGTGTGGATTGCGATGCAGTATAATTGTACTTAGTGCGCCTTGAAGTTGAAGTCCGGCTGACGCTGCATCCGTTGCAATTGCTGTTGCAGCACCATTTTGTGCTGGTGACGCTGCTACTGCGACGTTTTCGCGCAATCGTATTGGTGCTGATGGTGCTGAGGCAGCGTTGCAATACGACTTCCGGTAAGGCATGTTGAGGGCGGCCAAATGCAAACGAGCATCGCTGCTCTGCTCGCTGCCAGGCTCCATCTGCGTTGCGTCGTATGCGCGCGCGTGTGATCGCATCTGATTTGGGCGCCCAGCGCTGCCAGATGCAGACGAGCCGCGGCAGCCGCCTACCGCCGTGGCGTCCCAACGCGCTAACGGAGCGCCCACTGCGTGTACTGCTGTTGCTGCGGCTACGTCGACGCCGCTGCCGGCCGCACCGATTGTTGCTGACGCCTTTCGACGTGCTTGCGTTCTGCGCAGATTGTACGGGTGATGGCGAGCCGCCGCCGCTCCGCCGACCCCGGCTGTTGCGGCACGCTGCATTAAGCTGGCGAGATCGACGCGGTTCTTGCGGCGCTCGGGGCGGCGGCGCTGACGCGGCATCTTGTTGCGTCGTCGTCGTTTTGGTTTGCGATGAGGCGTGAATTTTGGGGGTTTTTTGCGAGAATTTTGACGAGACACAGACACACACACAAAACCGGTAACACTACACAATCTTCCAATCTTCTTCTTCTACTTCTTGTTAACACGGTTGCGATTTTTTCGAATTTTTTTTTAATCTCAATTGCTAAAAATTTATACTTTTTTTCCTAAAAATTTTGAAAGAAAATTATTTTCCACAACGTGTTGATTTTGAAGGCAAAGTATTTTATAATGAGACATTGAAAGGTTTTTGTTTTCCTCAATTGCGCGCAAGTAGTAAAAGTATGACGCAACATTATTCTTTTAAACTGTTTAAGCTGTTTTCTTTAACCAATTTTTTTCTTTTTCTTCTCGGTCCAGCCTGACGCACAACTATCTCAATAATCTGTATGCGCCCGAGCTGTACCGCTTCTTGGCGCGATATAAATTCATTTTGTCCTATGAGAATGGCGTATGCGACGACTACATTACCGAAAAGTTCTGGCGTCCCTTGATCATTGGCTCTGTACCGATTTACTTTGGATCACCAACAATCAAGGTAAGTCAACCAAATGTAAGTTTTTTGAAATCAATAGAAGCAAGTACAACTATTTTATTTTCTTTAAGTTTTGTTTTCTCTCTAGAGAGAGGAAAAATGCATAACTTTTTTATTTTCTTTAAGCTTTGTTTACTCTCTAGAGAGAGGAAAAATGTAGCAGAGCTTTCAAAATTGTAAAGGTCTGCTAGGATTATTAATTCTTAATAAGTTCGGTGTATTATTTTCCAAAAACTGATAAGATCTTAAATATTTCTCTGCCTTTAACTGTGAATTTTTTTTAAGGCCATCTATTATAAACGGAACATTGGAAGTATTTTACAAAAATTTCTAGACTTTTATGAATTTCTCTAAACGAAATCTAAACCAACTTCCACTTTCTTTTTGACGCAGTGAGGCGCCTTAGTTTGTGGATGGATCTTCAGTGTCCTCTAGGGCGATTTCAAGAGTCGTCAGGCATTTAATATCATATAAAAGTATATTAAATCATTTGATGATCTTATAGATTACTGTCTTTTAAAAAAATTAGATACTTACTAGATCTTGAACATCTTTTAGTTTTCAACTTTAATTTACTTCTAAGACCAAGAACACATTCTCTCTGGAAATTGAAAGAGATATAAAATATGACTAATAATTTTAAAGAGTAGAATTTTCTATACATAGATCGGATTTCAATTAGCAATCTTTTCAGGAGCCACACAAAGTTCTCCATCTGTCAAAAAGTAGATCTATTATTTAAAGTTTATATTATTAATATTCAATAGCTTCTTGACACAAAGTTTTTTAATATATTTTCTTTAGGATTGGCAGCCTAATAAAAAATCCGTCATACACATTACCGACTTTGCCAGTCCCAAGGCCTTGGCTGAATTTATTAAAAAACTTGATTCCGATGACGCCGAGTACAATTCCTATTTGAATCACAAATTCGAACAGCTCGAACCAATCACCAACATTCGTCTGCAACATGAACTGCGGACACGTGAATTCTACTACGATATGCCGGATGCGAATATCTTCGGTGCATTCGAATGTAACGTGTGTCGACAAATGCATGAGCTACCCGCGGGACAAACGCACGCAGCCACATTTAATCACTACAATTGTCCGCTGCCGCTGGTCTATCCGCCCATGGAGCACGAGGTAACCGACAGTATTTGGCCATCGGTAATGCAGGTGGGCAAATGTCAGGCGGAAGTGCTGGATGCGCTGTTGCAAAAAAATTCAAATTATACAAAGCAGGACTTTGAACGGCTGGTCAACACACGAGTGCAGGCGGACCAGTGTTGATAGTGCTGAGTGCATTCCCGAATTTAGAATTAAGACAAAGAAAAAAAAACAAACAAAAAACATACAGTGCCATTTCTCAGTTACTTATCACGGTTTTCGTAAGTACACACACTATTTTATTGACGTAAAATTCTGTATTTTACCATTAGTTTTTAATCTTAAGATTTACTTAGTTCTAATGTGTATTCTTTAAGTTAAACCTTTCCAAAGACTTGTACCTCAATGCATATACTTGTGTAATTAAAGGAAATACAAATTTCCTTGCGTTTATAATAAACTCTTTTTTATAAGAAATCATAGGCCTAAAACTAAAATGTTGTTGTTGTTGTTTAATTAATCACAGATTTTTTTATGCTATTAAATTATAATATTAACTATAGTCTTAATTTACTAAGGCATCGTTTAAAATAAACTCCAGCTAAGTTTGATAATACTCATCGCCACCAGCAGTCCTAAACCACCTGCTGCTAGTCTGTTATAAGTCGTGGTCGCAGCACTGCGTTCCGGTGCTGGTGTCGTTGTCGGTTCGTTCTTGTCCGCCGCAATATCATTGCCCTTATCGCTATCCGTCGCATCGGGTTTGTAATCGTGGCAAGTTGGGAAATTCTTGGGCACCGGCAACATTTCATTGTTATCGCCCACTTTTAGAACTAAAGCCATGCCTATCTCGGCATGAAATTCGATGTGGCAATGGAACAGCCAATAGCCCGGATTGTACGCCTCAAAGCGTATAATTGTGTAGCCACCATCGGGCACAGTGACGGTGTCCTTAATTGGTGGCCGTACTAAATTACGCTTGAGCAGGTTATAGCGATCGAGCTGCTTGATCTGTGCGAGAAACAAAATCATTATTTTACAAAATTAAACGCAAATTAAAGGCACTTTCAGGACATACCATTTCTACGGTCACATTAGCGCCAAGTCGCTCCAAACCGACGACACGAAAAGCATTGCCATGCAAGTGAAACGGATGATTCGCATCGAATGTGAAACCCTCGTCGATGATGATAAACTCAACGACTGAGTTTAGCGGCACTTGCAGCACATGATGGCATTTGCAAAACTGTTCGCGACAATTGATGCCCTGCGCCTCCAGACTAGTCTCATTGCAAAACATTGAATCGTCGAGTTCATCACGCGATGGCAATAGCGCTACTGCTGGGAACTTCAACGAAATATGATTTAGTTGTGGCGTAAATAAACGATTTGTGCTGCTTAGATTTGCATTTACACCGTAGTACTCCGCTGGATGGAAGACGGGATTGTCCTTAACATAAAAGTCATAGTAGACAAAAAATTTATAATCGGCCACAGGCTTTAACGCATCACGATCCACACCAGGTATGCGGTCATAGTACTGCAGTCCGGTCAACTCGGCAACGGTTAATGAATCCACATGTCCGGGACCACGATTCATTGCATTCAGCTCGATACCCTCAGGTTTGTGTTGATAGCCCAATTCACCATTCGGTTCAGCGTTGGGTGAACCTTCGTATCTTAGTATGGCCACCTGGAAAGCCGAGGTAAATTGTTCACTACAATCCATCAGACCCTTTAAACGCACCCAATAGCTGCCGATTGGTTGGTTTGCATTCAACACGAAATCAAAACGTTCGCCCGCATACGTTACGATTGAACCAACCTCAACGGGTTCGAAGTCATAGCCATCCGAATTGATGGCCTTGAGTGTATGATTGTCTATGGACACAGTTATCGGGCAGTTAAGAAATTCGGCGTTGATAATGCGAAAACGATAGCGAAAACCGCGTCGTACGTTATATACCTGCAACGGCATTTCATGCAGCGGTATGGTAAAGTTGTCCGCTGAGCGGCGCATGCGATAGTGTGTTAAATTGTCGGCGTTCATTTTCGGTGTGTCCGGAAGAGCTTCAACGAAAATGGAAACGCTGTGTTTTACTTGACTGTTTGGCGTAGCTGTTGTGGTATCGGGATCTTCTTCCGCTACTGTGGTCGGTCTATTTTCAATTTCAACTGAACCGCTGGCTTGTTTAGTATTTTGTAATTCTAGCTGAATTCCCGATGGAGTGGAAGTGCCTTCATGCTTTGCATTAGCTCTTGCTAAACGCGCTAATCTAGAGATTTCGTTGCTCTCTGTCATGCGCAAATGGTTTTCTCCGGTTTTAACCCAAGGATGCAAAAAATCGACACCATCCAAAAACTCGCTTGGTTGTTCAGTGTTTTGTTCAAATCCTGCTGTACTTAATTCATTTAACGAGTCTGTAGTTTCTGCTTCTTCCAGTAATGGCAACTTAGTAGAACTCTCCGTTTCCGACGTCTTAAAACTTCTCTCTGCTAACTTTGCCTCCAGTTTGGCCTTCTCCCATATTCCTTGGTAATACCGACCGCGTCCGTTGATCAGCAAATTTCGCGGTTTGTTATCGCCGCGCGAGTGATGATGTGATGCGAACATGCTAATGCCAGGTACATGCACCCAATCCTGTACGATCATCTTGTGTTCGGACATGTCGAAATCAAATAGATGACCATGCGGATCGACGGTACGCGGCTGTCGTACTATTAGCGCACCGAAGACTCCGTCGCCACGTTGCATGCCGGTATGCGAGTGCCAAAAGTGCGTACCTGCATTCTCAGCAGTAAAAGTGTAACGAAACGTAGCATGCGGTGAAATGGGACACTGCGAAATATGCGGTACGCCGTCCATGTAGGGAGTGGCGCGCTGATGCATACCATGCCAGTGCATGGTGGTGCTCTCGCCAAGCAAATGATTTCTTAAAAACAAAAAAAATTAAGCAAAACCAATTAATTTAAAACTAAAAAAAAAAAAAAATTTAATCGATTAAGAAACTCACCTCACATCCACCACAATCACATCATTCTCGCAGACCTCAATCGATGGTCCCGGCATCATGCGATTCACTACGGTCACACTTCTTGGCACTCCATCGCCAAGTATACAATGCGGTCGCCCACAGTCGGTGACATTGTTAGGACAATTGAAACATGCCTTCGACAGTGTCTCGTACCACTCGACGACAAAAGTGTAATGGCATGTACGTGGCGCCTCACCGGCCTGACACTCGCGCACGCACGGATGCTGGCGATAGAATTCCTCTGTCCAGATATCCTCCAATTCGCTGAAGACAACGCGTGGTTGAGCTGCACTAACATTAGTCGATCTGCAATACTGACAACAGTCCTCCGTGTAAATGTGGTCGGGCGCACAATTCGCTTCCAGTGGCGGACACGTCTTTTGATAGGCGTTAATGATGGGCTGGCCGCTCGGCAGTAGAGCGCACTCGAGTAGGGTGCAATCATGTGAATTGTGCCATGTCTGGCCGACATCGTAGACGCGTTCGTTGTGGCGGCATTTGGTGCGCACACAAGCGCCGCAACAGGTGCCCGCACTCGATCGCAGTTCGGAATCCTGCGAGAGATGTGAAAAAGGTAAAAGAAGCATAATTAACTCAGGAAGCCACAGAATCGGGTTGTTGACTTAACTAACTAGCAACTCTTATACACTTTTAAAAATAACATGTGAAGCTATTTTTTTTTTTAAATAATATTCTTCATTCCGGGAGTAGCTTTATAAGTTCTTAAGTACCAAACCAAGTATTACAAATTTCTTAACTTTTTTGTTTTTAATATTTTCTTCAGTGCTACGAAAACAATTTTAAATTCAATAAAAACTCCTGCACCACAATCGAGACCGCCCCCCGACTTACCACATCACAATAGAACTCGCCGCAATCTTCTTCGGTGATTGTTATGCGCGCACGTCTCGTCGCATCCTTGGCGTCCTGTTCGCAGGCATGTATGGCACACGGATTCTCTTCGGATACCCAAATGGTGCCGATTTGTTTTTGTAGTTCGGTATTATTAGCCAAAACCACAACACAATGTGGCGACGATGCCGGGAGTAGATTGTCTGCTGTGCCTGCGTACGTGGGCGAAAACCAAAAAGAGAAAGAGAAGGAAACAAAAACGATAAAGGACATTTTGGAAAAAGGTGAGTTCCTCTCTGTGGTTCGAAGTGCAATTTAGGACTTTAAGCTATTTAACAAACAACCTGAAATGGGCTCCTGGGGTTTGCTCAGATATGTGTATAAAATTAAGTTTAAGCAAGTTCATGTCTCGGTGTGGTTTCCCCTCGAGTTGATAAAGTGGAAACGTTTGCTGGGCAAGTGGCGTAGCAGTTTATTGGAAAGTTTAATTTGTCCATGGAAGGTTTCCGATTGGCATCAATATTACAGTTGTCCTGATTTTGAATTACACTTTTTTGTTTTTAATTCGAATTGGGAAATAATAAAGAAGTTGAATCAAAGACAGAGAAGAGGAATGTTAAATTAACACTTTCTCATGTTAATATTCTTTAGAACTAATATATGCAAAAAATAATATTTTTTTTTGTAATTTTTACTTTATTCAGTTGTCATATGAACAATTTTGCATATTTTGTTGATATTTAACAACAGAAAATGTTGAGACAATAGTACTCAATGTTAATTTAACACTTAATTTTAAAAACTTTTTTAATTTGACAACTTTTCAATATTAAATTAACACTTTATCAATGAAAAATTAAAAAAGAAATATTGAAATTTACATGACGATTCATGTTAAATTAACACTGAATCATGTAAAAATAACATTTTTTTCAAATTTATATTTTTTATTCGTAGTTTTTTTTAATCCAGTCGGAATATTTTCCTTTTTAAGCATTTTATAACAAAGCATGCCCTGCAAACTAAGCTGTGTGGGGTATCGATGATAATTTGAAATCCAAATAGAAGAGCCAGATTCAATTTAAAGATAAGCCGCAAGAATAAATGAAAATTGTCATTGAAAAATGTGAAATTTTTTTTTAAGGTAACATACACACACACACATACAGAAAAAAAAACTTTCTCTCGAAAGCAACAACTTGTCCTGCAGCCTTTTGCTCCTGATTGTTGCCAATATTTACACAAGAAATAAGAAGTGTAAGTGACAGTGTCCGTATGTACGTTTGTGTGTTTGTTTGCTAACGTATTTGTGCTGTCTTTTATTGACCCATTGTCGTGTCCCATGTAAGCGTTTATCAAAAAGTTTAATTACCAACATTTAACAAATTTGTGTTGTGTTTGTTGTTTGCTGTGCGTTGTGTCGAGTGGCTTTGATAAGATTTCAGAGGCAAGTCGTTGTCGTGTGGGCGTGTGTGTAAACGTTGCTCTTAATTGAAAAACGATTGACAATTCAAACAAAGCTAAACTACCTTCTGACTAACTTAAAAAGAGACTTGAGAAATTTGATATTTGCTGAAATAAATTTAGTCAATGATTTTGAGAGAAGAGCAAAGAACAAAATCATTGTTTAGAAAATTCAAAAATTTATTTAATTGTACTTCTTTTTAAATAGATTTGTTAAAATTTTGTTGGTAGTTGTATTATATCTCAGATATTTTTTTAAATATTTGAGTTGGCGCATTCTCCTAATAAATTAAATGTTTAAATATATTTGAGTATCTTTAAATTAAAAGCCAATAAATCTATTATAATTTTGGACAAAATTGAATTTTTGATGTAGTAATTAAGTCCACTTGACTCCATGATCAGATTTAAAAAAAAAATCTTCTATTAAGATTTTTAAACAGAAAAATGTTGATAGTTTTGAAAAATTAAGAAATTTTGTATTCGAAATTGTTTTTGAAAAGGTTGCTCTTAGAGTTTAAAAGGTCCTTTATATAAAACTGAACTTAATTTCTCAAAATTTTTTCTATGGACATTCAAAAAGGAGCTGAGAAGTTTGATCGAATTATTATTATTGGGAAATAATAAAGAAAACAAAAGCATGTATCTTTGTTTGTGTGCATGCTTTTGATTTCTGTAACATGTAAAATTAACAATATACATGTTAAAAACAAATTTTTTATATTATTCAGTTTTCAGATAAAAGTTTTTGTATATGCTGTCAATACTTAACAATAGTAAATGTTGAGCCAATAGTACCCAATGTTAATTTAACACTTAATTTAACATGATGTTGAGTTTTTAAAAATCTTGTAAATTTGACAACATGTCATGTTGAATTCACACTTCATTCATGTTAAATTTTAAAAATTGTAGAAACTAATAAGAATTATTATTCGAGCTCAAGGTCCTTTTAACAAAAGAAGTTGTTGTTAATTTTAAAGGCAACAACAATATAAATGTAGCAGGCCTGACATCTGTTTCGGAAGGCGCTACCGTTCCTCAACAGCGCCCAAATATGCAAGTTTTCAATCGTTCTCAAGTTAACTTTAAATTGTATGTAAAATTAACACTGAATCATGTGAAATTTAAATTGTATTATTAAAAAATTGTGTATACGTATATGTAAACTTTTTGAATCGCTTCAAAATTAGGTTATTTTTATATCAAAACCCGATAAATACATTAAAAAAATCGATGTTTCACATTTTTGATTAGCAATTAGTAAGCTTATTAAAAGAGATAGTTTATCGAAGTTGTATTCGATGACGCAATCAGTTTATGTTTATTTTTTTCATTAAAGTGTTTCAACATTTTTTGTAAATCAAAAGCCAAAAATATTGATTTAAAGCTTCTCGCTTACAGATTGTTTTCGAAAAACGCGATTTAATCGTTCATAGATATCGATGAACAATTTAAATGAAATATAAAAACGTTACTCATACGCAGTGTAGTCGATTTTGTTAGAAAAAAAGTTCAAGAATTTGAAATTTTTACATAAAATATATTCAAATGAATTTTTTTTTGATTTTATTTTAAATTTTTTTCAATAATTTTTTATTTCTTTGTCTTAATAAAATTTAAATAAACATTTCAAATATTTGCATTTTTATGTCTTTTCAACTAACATATGCATCTAAATTAGATATCGAAAAAAGCACATACATGCATAAATAATGGCAATAAAGCAACGTGTGCATGTTTCAGCCACAAGAAAATATTTACGTGGTTGCATCCGTGCGATAGGTACGTGACAAACGTCAAGACGTCAACAGACGAGACGCGTTCGTCGCTACCCTAAATCGATTTTGACCGTTTATTTTTCAATTTTAAATTATTTGCTTACCTTAGCACTCCGACATGACCTTTTCGTCTTCATGCCTACCCGCACTATCGCTGGTATTTGTTGTTGTTTGGCTGTGTATCCAATTAAATGGAATACAAAATCCAAACAACTTCTTTAATGAATAATTTATGCGAGTTTGTGACGTCATCGCATCATGGATCCGTGACTGCGAGTGGCACCGTTTTTATTACTGTTATTTTAATTTTAAATTTTATTTTTGCTTGTTTTGTTTTGATTTCGTTCACGATTTTGCGACCAATTTGCTTAACGCCATCATTAATTAAAAAAATTATCATAAACCGAAAATAGAGAAATTAAAATTGCGAAAAATCAAATAAACAAACATATAAACAAACTAACATACATACAAACACAATATATAAAAAAATGACGCCGCCTAATTGAGCCCACGATGTCATGCGATGTTGGGCATTGCGCATGCGTCACGTCGTCATTCAAAGCAAATATCAACTGAGGGTATTTTCTTGACGTTTCTCACGTTTCGAGGGGAAATTCTCTGCGCAGACTTAGCGTCATTTGATTCTAATTGATTTTGCTTATTTTTTTTCTTTATTGCAAATGTGATTTTTTATAGCCACAATCGATTTCACATGTTGACAATGTGCGATGTCACAAGTCGGTCTACAAATGTACAATATACATTTTTGTAAGATTGCAGAACTTGGTAGGCTTTTGGTGATTTTTCTAATAATAACACACAGAATATATTTTTATCGAGGTTTACACGTGTTGAAGGTCTTATAAAGCAGAAAAAACTGAATACTCAGAATTTTCAATTGACACTTATAATCTGGACTTAGGGTCCAAAGATTGAATAGGTTGAAGCATTTACGAGTACTTGCCCGTAAATTTGTTTTTAATTAAACGATAAACAAGTTTTTAATGTCATTGAAGATGATGTCCACTGTCACAGAGTGGAATTGCTTTTCTCAGAGAGATTTTTCAATGCCTTCGAATTCGTAAAAATAATATAAATATTTAATTGTCTGGAATTAAAAACGAAAATAAGATTAAGATTATTTTCTTAAATTTTTAACACTATTATTAAATGAGCAGAATTTACGTAAAGCATGGTGTAATAAATATAAGTAAGTTGAAAAGAAAATGTCCTTCTCCACCTCGATATTGTTTCTCTCTTTGATTATTAAAATTGTGTGTAGTTGCCATGGTTGCTACAAAATTATTAAGTATACAAAAACAACAACGTAGTTTGTTGTCAAAAATCAAAAAATAAGCTTCAAAATAAGTCAGATATCGAGGTGAGTTCGCTCAATTTGTGCTCTCATTTCTACTTACCTAACCTAATTATTAAACCATTACGCAACTCGGTGGTCGGATAGTTTTTGGAAAAAAAAAATTTTTAATTTTCAATCGTTTCGAAGTAAAATTTGTGTTTAGAGTGTATGAGAATTATATACAACAAAAGCAACTAAAGAAAAATGTGTTTCAGCATTGTTCTTTTCACAGAAAAGTTTGAAGTTCGTATTCGTATTAATTAAAATCCAGTTTGTTGATTCAGCAAAGTTTTCATTCGAATTAAACAAACATTTATTAAACTCCAAGTTTCAAACAAATTTGTTAATTAATACAAGTAATAATTGATAGTTTTGGACTGACTTTTTAAGAAATGAACATTTAGATAAATTGTTAATTGTATTGATTAATTTATTAAAGAAAAACTCGTAAATGTTAACTAAAATTCTACTTAGAAGTTTCTAGCTTTTAGTTTTTATAGCCTGTATATAGTACAAATTTAAAACTCATATCTAAACAACCGGAATAAGATAAGGTAAAACCTTTTTTTTTATCTAAACACTTTATTAACAAATTTGATATTTCATTTTTCAATAATTGTTTAATTAAAAGAAATAACTTTTTAATTGAAAAAAATAAAAATATTTTGAGTATAAATTATCAATTGATTTCAGTATAAAACAGTTTCTATTTTCAATTAACTCGTTTTATTGAATTTACGAAAAATGTTTACTGATATTGATAAAAATGTTGTCTGAATATTTTTTGTCTTTGAATCAAGGTAGCAGAACCTCGTTTGGTCATAATTTATGACTTTAAGATATTTGTTATTGTGAGTAAGTAACACAATTAAAATATTATTTTAAATTTACAAATTTTGTTGTAATATGCTTAAAATGTAATTTCTCAATTAGTAATTTAAACTTTTTATAAATTACAACTTTGGCACCACTTTGCTAACGAATCACAAGTCTCATTAACGCGGCTGCAACTCGATTTGACGAGTCAATCTGTCAACCACCCGCGAAAAAACGTAAATTAACATTTTGCGGTTTCGGGCCAGTAAAACAAAACACGAAAATTCACACTTTGCTCACTCACGAGTAGGTCGAATATAAAAAACATTTTGGGATTTTTTCGCCCTCAAGTGCCAACAACAAAAAACAATATTTGATCTTTCGCACAGAGAAGCTGAAATGCGAAAAATATAAAAAATGAAGAAAACCGCTAAAATTCAAAAAGTGCCCGTCACATGCCAAAAACAGTCGCCGTCATCTGGACTCAATTTCACTCGACTTCGACTTCGACTCCGATTCGACTCGACTGAACTTAACTCAACTCATGAGCATGGGCAACCCGTTGCGCGTTAATTACGCTATCAAACATCCGCCAAAGCGAAAAAAGTTCTATAATTTTTTTACTTTGATTTAAAAATGCTTTAGTTAAGCACTTTTGGGATTATTTTTTTCAAATCTATTTTTACTACTTTGTGTAATTGAAAATATAAAAAGTGATAAAAAAGTGAATAAATGAAAAAATTCACTTTTATTCAATATTACTTTTTTTTATTAAATTTATTTATTTAAACGAATAATTAAGAATCCAAAAAAAAAAAAAATATAAAAAATACCATACTATTTTATAAAATTCAACGTCTGTCTATCTGTTAGTCTGTCTGTGAGTTGTTCAGGGTATACTCGAGAGCTGCTAAACCGATTCCATATAAATTTGGTATACATAATCTCTTTTTTTGCCCCACCTACATACCTATTACGCCCACAATTCCACGACCATGAAATATTCGATAATATGATTAACATTACGACTAAAATCTGAAATTCAGTATCTGAGTTGGAATGGAAACTGTCAAAACTTCAACAAAAATGACCGCGGTTGGAACAATTTAACGTCTAAAAACGTCGGATCAATATAGTGCACACCACCATAGCACAGAAATTATAAAGGGATACATCGGAAATAATAATATGCTAATTGAAAACTGTCACGCCCACAATAGACAAAGTTCTTAACGCTCAGGGATCTAGCAATTTTATATCTCTTAATTAAATAATACTTTAAAAAATACTAATAATAGTAATAGAAAAAGGTAAAATTTACAACAACAACAACAACAACTTTGCATCTAAATACGTTACTGACCAAGCCCAGATGCTTTGTTATGTTACAAAATATGACATTTCAGTTCTAAGCCGAATTAATGACTTGTTACGTGAGCCAACGACTAATTGCAGCATATCATTACCAAGTGTAATCATTACCAAGTGTAATGCGGTAGGTAGGTAACAGGTGTCATTATCTGCAAATTATTTAGTTCTAATATAAAATGTCAATTAGGTCGCCGTCAATCGTCAAGACTCATAAATATGCGCAACTGTCAATTTATCTAAAATGTATTCATTCATTCATTCACTCATTCATTCGCTTGTTCACTCGTTTACGCGTTCGCATATCCACTTCATTTGCCTTATTTAATGTAATTATTCAACATCACAAAAATAACTTGGAGCGATTTGCAACACTGTCGGCCAGACATGCCGAAACATGGCCAGCCGTCATATGTGAATTATTTTAGCACTTTGCGCCAGGTAACGCGACCGATGGAGACTTGATGACGGACGTCTACAACAACAGCCGGTCGATCAAGTCCGGTCACAGCTGATGTGTTTTACAAATGCCGCATCTGTATCCGTTTGGTAGCAGCCGGTCAGAAGTCGTCAGTCGTCGTCATAGTCATCGCCGTCGTCAACCGGGCAGGCATAGTTAGCAATTAATGGCCGCCCACAATCGCCCTCGTTTTTCAGTTAAGTCGTTTGTCGTTGCCACCTATTAACGAATTAAACGCTTAAATGTTTTCTCTTCGGCACGTCGAGGCACGTTGAATAATTAATTAAATAATTAGCATGGCGATATTTTAATTTGATTATTTCATTTATTTTAATTTAATTTGATTACATTTAAGTAATCCATTTTGCGCTAGGCAACAAGCATGAAAACGTGCAATTAGTGGCGCTTGGCAAAATGAACCGATTACTTTTAAAGTATTACAAAAATATAATCGGTTTAAACATAGTGTTATAAATATAAGGTTAGGAAAGTAGAAAATTTTCCTTCTCCATCTTGGTACGACAATGTAATTTGTTGCCAAAAATCAAGAAGACAAACTTAAAAATTAGACAGAAATCGAGGTGAGTTCGCTCAATTTGCGTTCTCATTTCTACTTTCCTAATATTATTATTCAACTATTTGTTAAATTAACTCTAAAATAAAAACTATGTTAACGTTATGAATATTTGATTAATAAATATTTGTTATAATATTGGCACCCATTTTAGGATTTTATGCCTTCCTTTTTAGTACTATTTAAAAATTAAAAAAAATAATGGGTAAATTACGGTCTAATAACAAGTTAAATCACGAGTATGTATAACTTGTAAAAGCGAGATAACTATACATTCAGTACAACCTGTCAACAAATCAAAAACTGCGTAAGAAAGAGATGCAGACTCAGAGAGAGAAATGTCCTAATGAATATATTTTCCCTAATTCTTTAAGAATGTTATAATAAATTTACCTAATAGCATAACTAGTTAAAAAACTGGTAATATAACAGCAACATTTCTTTCAGGGCATTTTATACGATGGACACAAAAAATATGACTAACTTGTATACTTACGAGTATACTTTTTTATAGATAAGTATTTAAAAAGTATATTATAGAATTTATACAGTTTAAATGAAGTAACGAAAACCGATTACTTTAAAATTGTGATTATTTTGCGCATTTCTGATGCACTCGAGCAGCGCATGGCAACGACACGCGACTATTTGCTGCTCTCTTGCATTTCTCACCACCAGCTGTGTAAGATGTTTCTAATTGCAACAACAACAACATCGAAAACATCGAAAACAGCAACAACATTTCCACTCGATTTTCGAATTAAAAAAAACTATAAAAAATGCGCGCGCATTTTAATTGTTTTTACTACTCTGCCGCGTGTCAAGGTCGGCCATCGTAGGTAAGTGACGAAAAGTCGTTAAGCCGATCAAACAAATGAAAATCTCAAATTTTTATAGAGCCACAACCAGGGCCGTATTATAAATAACATCAAATAAAATACAAAGGGCCATATTTTAACAAAATATGATGGATTTCTAAGAGAAAAAAATGTCTCAAGTATGAAGCTTCTAGAAAACTGCAAGTTAAAAAATATTCATAATTTTTCAATATAAAATTATATGTTTTTGAAATCGATAAAATGGCTTGGGAGAAATAATTCAAAAACATTTTTTATTTTACACTAGGCAATTTAAATGGGAAGCATTTTACCAACCGGGAAACCGTAAAGCAATTTTTCTTATCAATTACCGATTTCATTATGAGTTTTTTCGGACATTCCCACATTTAATATTGTGAATGTAATTCGCAACCAACTTCACTTTTCAAAAACAGAATTTCGAACCAAAACTAAATTGCCAGTACGGAGAATTGTGTATCTCTCTTTCTGTCTTTACTTCAAGCTCTTCCTTAAACTGATTATTTGCGCAAGTTTAATTCTCTAGTGCAAATGGAAACTCATCAACTCGGATGACTCAAAAAAAAAAAAAAAAATTAAATGAAGAAATTTTTTAGGGCCTCTGCAAATTTATTCCACTAACCGCGCTCCTGCCTATAATTTCAATCAGCAACCTGCCAACGAATAACTGCAAATAAATGCCAACATCAATTGGCATTAATTAACTTTTTAATGCATTAAAAAAAAGAAGAAGCAAACTGCACCTTTTCTCAGCATTTCAGCATTTATGATTAAAATTAAGAAAATTTGCATATTTGAAATTGTTCAATAAGAAAACAATAAAAAATAAATAGTTGAGAAAAAAAAAACAAAAACAATGATGGAAGAAAATCACTCACCATCTGGTCCGCTGCTGTTATCTACAACAGCGGCGGCTACCGGTTCTGCGGCCCAGCAACACTGTTGGCCACATTGCAGCGCCAGCAGCAGCAGCGTCAGCCACAAGACGGTTGTCGTCATCGTTGTCAGCGGCATGGTAGTGATCTTGTTGTTGTTGTTAATGGTATTGCAATTGTAGTTTTTGTTTTTGTTTTTGCTATTGTTTCGACTGTGAGTGACTTTGAGTTTACCGCTCATTTTATCATAATATCGCTCAATAAAAGTTTCAAGACTCGGAAACAGCAACAAATCGGATCGGCTTTTAATCAGCGCGCTGTAATAAAATCAACAAGAATAATTGGCATAATTAACATTAAAATATTGTTAAATTTTTTATTATGTATGTATATAGCGCTTAATTTTGGCGTATGTTACGAGTGTTAAATCATGAAGAGTTTAAACGTTGGCTCGGCTTAGCACACGTTCAAGCTTGTCCAAAAGCAACTGTTTAAATATTGAGCGTGAATTCTAAAATAATTAAACCTTTTTTACTAAAATGAAAACAAGGAAAAAAAAAAACAACAACAACAATTGTTAAATTGTTTTTTTTTTGTTTGCTTATTTGATAAATGCGGAAAAAAACTGGCATTGAAAAATCTGTGACTTATTTCGATGTGCGTCAATTTTTAGTCAAAGGGTTTAGATTATAAATTTGTTTTAATGATATCATGACAAGTACACTGTGTAACAAAATTAAGTGTCATCACTAAGGAAGGGAGTTTTTTGTAAATGAAAGGCGAATTATAAAATTTCCTTTAAAGAGTCTTTCAAACGTTAGTGCATATTTTTGAATATTTTTCAATAAATGCATATATTTTTGCATATTTGTGAAAAATTTCATATTTTCGCTTATTTTTGCATATATGTGGCAAACTGCATATATTCTCATATATAAAAAATCTGCATATATTTGCATTTGTGGCATATTTTTGAAAATCTGCATATTTTCGCATATTGTTGCATATTTTTGAAACCTTTTTTTAATTTTTCATACTTTTACATATTTTTGGAAAACTGCATATATCTAAAAAAACTGTATATGCATATGTGGCAAACTGCATATATTTGCATATATGCATATTTTTTCATATTGTTGCATATTTTTGAAAAACTGGATATTTTTGTAAAACCACATAAATTTGCATATTTTATAATAAATGCATTTATTTTTCATATTTTTAACAAATTTTCAATTAACACTTTTTTATTTTATTATTAATTTATACAACCTTTTTCGAATTCGAATTTGTAAAATTTCCAATCATCTTTAAAAAATGTGTGTGTGTGTGTGAGTTAAATGCACCAAAGAAATTCCCTTTTTCACTTGTATATTCAGATCAAAGCCTTTACCTAGCTATGTATATATGTATGCATATACATACATATATATGTATGTATGTTAAGTATGTAGCTAGATACTCGTAGGTATCTGCTTGATAAAAACAAGCACGTCTGAATTTAATTAATTGCCAGATTAGTAATGCGAGGCAGTCGCCGCAGCAGACGCTGCGCGCCAAGAAATAGAATCATAAAAGAAAACTGCGCTCGCTCTCTGCTCATAAATATTGTGAAAAGGATATGAAAAGCCCAGACGCACACGCGTTGTTCGCCGCTAGTCGCTCGTCGCTATTGATATGCAGCAGCGTGTAAATATGCAAAGCAGATGGCGAGAAAGACGTTCGCTCGCGCATCGGGCGGTTATGTTTATTTTATGCGTTGATTATTTTCCTATCAAATTATTAAAGTAATCCCTAATCTGCGTTGTATGCCGAAGGATTTTGATAACCAATCTAAAAACAAGTGAAGCAATAGAAACTGCCAAAAAGCAGAAAGCGCCACACGAAACTTGGTTAAACTATTAAACCACTCAAGTGTCATTCATGTCACTCAAGCACTTAGAACGCTGCTTAAACTAATTAACAAACTTTGGCAAAACAACGACGCAAATATTTGCACTTAAAAAACTAACAAAGTTGTGGAATAGCTTAACGAAAAAAAAATAAAAAAATACACTAAGTAGACAAATTGTTAACTGAGAAATTAGAAAAAAAATACAAAAATTATTAATAATAGTAGTTGATACTTTGTTGGTGCTTAATAATTTTAAGAATCAATCACTCTCAACGGCTGTCAGCAACAACAACAAAGTAAGAAACGAACAAACAAAAACCTTCAAATTAATTAGAGACAAAATTTTGTTTTGACTGGTTGAAGGCGTTTAAACATACAAAAACAATGCTGCCCAGTAGGCAATATCACAGACACAGTTCAAAAGTGACACAACTCAAAAAAGTGCATTTTTAGAAAACGCAAAAAACTTTTTTGGAGCTTTTGAAATTTTCTTAATGAAATATTGAAATGTTTACTATTAAGAAGAAAATGCTTAAAAATTAATATACGTCATTTTTTTGTTGTTTTGTGGAAAATGTAACTTTTAAGTTATGTCTTTATACTCGTATGATGAAATGTTCATGTAGGTTTTAGGTGCCGATTTTTGAGTTGTGACACTTTCGCTGAAGTAAATAGGCAAAAATGATGATTGAATAGTTTCTAAAATAGAAATCGTACATAACCATTAAAAAACTAGTCGTTTATTTTTACTAAAGTGACACAACTCAAAATTTATCAGTCTAGTATTTTTCTTACAACGATGATAAATTGTATCAAGTTTTGTGGGCATTTGGAACATCCTAAATGGTTCTTCAAATACAATTTTACATACAAACATAAATTATATTTTCTTGCGTAATACTTTTTAAACAAAATTTTTCATAAAATGCAAGAAAAAATGATAAGTAAAGATTAAAGTCGGTCGTACGGAATATTATAAATAAATGCACCACTTTGTTTTATTAAAAAAAAAAACTCTTCCCAATAGTAAATATTTATGAAATCCAACTGAACATTGTAAATACTCGTATATATTATAATATATAAAAACAAAAGATAGACGGACAGACGAATATCGTTAAATCGACTTAGAATTCTACGCTAATCGTTTATATAAATATGTTTTTTCACCCGAGATTTTGTTCAACTTTTATTCAATTTGTCTTAAAGCATGGTGAAATAAATATAAGCAAGGTGAGGAGTAGAAAATTGTCACTCTTCACCTCGATATTTTTTCTATCTGTTTACTTCATAATGTTATTTATGAAAATTATGACGTAAACAGAAACAATAACGTAGTTTGTTATCAAAAATAAAAAAATAAACTTCAAAAGTAAGGAAGAAATCGTGGTGAGTTCGCTCAATTTTCGTTCTCATTTCTATTTTTGTACACGATTTCAATGCAATATCTCCAATGGGTCTCAATGTGTAAACAAATTTTATTTTATCTAATAGTGGACATGGTCATAGGCCGATCAATATCATTGGCTTGTGGCAGTTTAGTCAAAATAGAACCTTTATTAAAACCAAATGCAAAGATCTTTGGAGTACCATATCCGATTTGCTGGGTCTTGGCATTTTTGATATGTTCGAATCTAAGGAAATATTTGAGCGGTTGCTTTATTATTGTAATTAATTTTCGATTTCAGAGATTTGCGTTTAGCGTATGCGGCAGCGTTGATGGGTATTTATATTGTTGCAGTTTGGTTGGAAATTTTAACCAAAACTTGTTCGAAGTTTCCGCAACCTTGATTAAGCTCAAAATAAAACTACCACTTGCAAGCGATTAGAATTAGTGCGAAAATCACCAATCGCAAATGTCAAATACAGAGCGGCGCGGGGAGCGTTCTTGCGGCTTGATTGAAGATGAGATTTTCCAAGAAATTTTGCAGTTTACTTTAGATGGGGAAACTACAAAAAAAAAAAAAAAAAAAACATTTACAGAATTGATTATTGTAAATTTAACGCATGAGCGCAAATTTCCACTTTCAAGAAAAAAAAAAAAAATTACAAATTCATATTGAAGCGACGGGCATTTGCGTCTGGCTTTATTGTTGGGCATTATTTATACGATAAGCGTGAGAACAATTACCCGAGTATTTTATGCATGAGTTGAGAATGTTTTAACTCAATTTGCGTTGCTTTCGCAAGAAGCCTTAAAACTTATTTGAATATTTCAGAAAATGAGCTAGGGAAATTAATTTTTTTTTTTTTTTGTTTAAATAAAATTGTTAAGTGGAAATTATACTTAATAAACGCAAGAGTTTATTTTCGCATTTTTAAAGCATTGACGAGACGAGAAACGTGAGCTTGCGCACAGTGCTTTCAGCCGTACGCAAAATTCGAAAAATTCGAAAAATTCTTGGCATAGAAAAGAGTTTAGTGTGGTCTCTTTGAAATGGTAATTTGTCTCTCATTATGAATTAAGGAAAAAGGTGATTAATGAGCTATTCTTGCGCTGCTAAAAGACTGCCAAAGTTGATATTTTACATTGTTAATATCTTAGAAAAAGGAAATAATGTTTTGGTGTTCTCCATGAAAAGTTGTTAACTTTTTTTTTGGTCTTTCAATAAAAGGTTGCTCTTCAATGTTTTTTATTTATGAACTTGTTTAAGTTTATAAAAAAGGTAAATTTGCAAGAAGATGATCAAAATATAAGATATACAGTACTCTCAAGAGATATATTGTTTTATTTAAAATTGAAAAATTGCTTCAAATTTGGTGGATGATATCAAAAAGTCATATAAAATTTTATTTTGTTTGCATATTTGAAAAACAAAACTCCTTAATTTTTTATAATTGCAAAGGCAAATCAACAAATTTAAAATAAATAATTAAATTTTGTTAAGTTTAAAATTCGATTTTTATAAAAAGCAATTTTTTGTTTAATTATTTAAATTATTTTTATCATCATGTTTTAACCACTGAATGGAATTTTTTTTTAATTTGGTACTCATGTTTCTTGATTTTTGTATTTGTTTCAATGTTTATTCGTGGGTGCGTTACGCCTTAACATCTTTAAGGGATTTTATTAATTTTTGTCAGCATATTCGATGTATCAGGAAGGTTTCTAGATATAGATGGAATAGATGAATGGCTATTTCATCCATTTAATAAGCTCAAAATTATAAAGTTAAGCGCATAAACCGTAAAATGGAAACAAAATCGTTAAAGATTTGTTCATATTATTCGAAAAACTGTTTAATTTGATAAGCGAGTTAGTTTGGTCAATGTCAACCATTAATTACAAAAATAGGCGAAATTGCGTTAAAAAAAAACATACTGCAGATATTACAAAATAGTCAAATTTCTGAGCTCAGCTAACCTAAATCTACTTTTATACAAAATTGTATCCAAATTCAACCAACATTCTAAATTTGCCAACTCTATATATAGGATCGAATCACTGTGCTGAACTCCCAAATTTATTACAAGAAGTACTCAAATCATTTACTCTCTGTTGCTCTTTTCGATAGCCCTTAATCAGAAGCTTAATAACTACTCAATAATGCCTTAAAACTCTTCTAACTTGCAATTATCCTTTCTTGCTACTCTCCCCTCTTGATACTCTCCTTTCTGAAACTCCTAAGAATCCCCAACAAAACACTCAAGTACCCTTGATATATCATTAAGTAACATCATTAAAACTAATTTGAAAGCTTTCTTAAAGTCAGCAGAAAAAAAAACGAATCTTTCTCAATTACAATTCGAGAGCGCAATTGCGCAAAACGCAAAGCACCAAAAAAATAGCCTCTTCACTGCACTCTTCAATTTGTCCACTATTCCTATTCACACAAGCGCCACTTGAAATATTTCACGTCGCCGAAGACACGAGCAAACAAGCGCCAAGTGGAAGGAAAGACGAAAAAAAAAAACAACAACAATAGTAATAATAAAAATAATAATAATAACACTCATTCGCTCATTAATCGGCTTAAGTCGATCGATCGCACGTATCTGGTCGGTCGGTCGGTCGGTCGATTTAACTTGACTCTCGAATCGTCGAGTCGTCGTTGGTTTTGTTGTTGTTGGTATTTTGGTATTGCACTTCCGTGCCGGAATGCGGGACTTTTGAATTTGTTCGTTTTGCACTCTCCACACTTTGTTGTTATTAATTGTTAGTGAGAAGGCGGCCGGTAGGGGCGCCGCTTTAATTGGGCGCTAAGATGGCAATCGTTCAAGCCTCGTTTGGCCAACAAAATGTCAATAAATCATAACACGAAAAAAAAACCGAAAACCGAAAACAGCGCAACAAAGTCAAATTATGCAATTTTCTGTGATGTTGTGTGTGTATGTTTTTTTTTTTAACAAATAGCGAATAAATAAAATCGAAATAAATGTTATCGGCGCTCAATACAAATTTGCGAGCGGTAATTTGCGAAAATTTAAATTTGGGGTTTTTGGTTTGTTTTGTTGTGATTTTGCAAGTTTTGTTTGTGCGGCATTTAAAAATTTAATTGTAAGTTTGTTTGTTTGTTTATTTTCTGTGTATATAATTTTTTATGTTTTTGTTGCTTGGACTTCCTGTTTTGTTTGAGCTGATTTCGGATATTCGTATACATATGTTTATTCGTATACCAAGAGGTTAATTTTAGGTTAAAGTCGAGCCGGACCGGCGGACTTTTTGGTTGAAATTTTAATTTCCTGCAGGTGATAAGAGCTACACTTGTCTGATGTATGTTATACTAAATGAATGGTAAATGTTTGGAATTTAACCTTATACTACTAAGATCGCATAATATTTTCGATTATATATTTAACTCTTGAAAGTAGAAATTTTCAAAAAATTCTCATATATGCAAAAGTTTTGGAGATGTCGTAAATCTATCTTTTGCCAAAAGTTTTGGAGATATCGCAACAAAAATGTTTGCGTCTTTAAGTTCTTCTTCAAATTCACTAAAATACATTTCATATGTCAACTCATTTGCTGAAATTGCAACTTCGTTATCATCTTTTAGTCAATGCTAGTTCCAACTTTGAAAGGGAATAGCTCAGACCAGAATCGCATTTTTGCCTGAATTTCAATATTTCTTAATTTTGTAAGGGTTATCCGCCGGTAGCATAGACTATTCCCTAATTTTAGGATAAACTGCCTTTATCTCTAAAAGTTTAAGAACTTTTGCAAAAAATTCATGAGGCCCTAAAAGCCTCCTTAAATTTATTTCTGTTTTTTTAAGGGCAAAATTCAATTGTTGTTTTTATAATGCATTTTTTATTTTTTTAGAGAACCTTTTATATAAGTACATTAAAAAATAGATATTAAACTTTGAAAATTTATTTTTTTTCCAAAACTTCAATTTGAAATGTCGCTTTGAAAAAAGATTTTGTTCTTAAAAAACAGGAATTTCACCACAAAACTAAAATATGTCGACTTGCGCCTCGAGTGGCGCGAGAAATTAGGTCATATCAGCGCAGTTGGTTTTTTTCCCGGTCCTAATCTTTTAATGACAAACAAGAAAAAGAAAGCGAAAATTTACGCAGATTTCGCTTGGCATTGAATTTTTTTTGGTTTTCGTGTTTTTTCGGTTATTTGGCGTATTTTGCAGGAAGCACCTCGCAACTTTTTGTCTACGCCGCATTTTTATGACAGCACTTTTAGGCAAACACAGCGCGCGAACTTGTGCTATCAGTTAAAAGACTTTAAAATCGGCGATAAGCGAAATTTACACGTGTTCGAAACAAAACAAAGCAAAGCCAAGAAAATAAAAGAAAGAAACGAACACAAACAAAAAGAAGCGCAACATTTTTGTTAGAATTCGACATGTTGCCGCAACATGCTGCTAGAACGCGAAACGCATTTATTTGAGTGCGAGAGTGCAGTTTATTTTTTTATTTTTATGTAAAGGTTCCATTGCTCTTTCGCTGACGCGTGCATTCAACCTTTTTGAGCCATTCAACCTTTTTGTAATAAAATAATTATTTTAATAATATTCAATAATAAAGTGCAGAATTTGATCTTTGTAATTTTGGTCATAAACTGACAAAATAACAAAATTATAAAATGTAAATTACATTTTGATATGTCATTAAATAAATCTTGTTTTTTGTCATTTAATTGTGGTCATATGACCAGCATCAAGCAACCAAGTCCCAAGAATGTTGCTGCGTATGAATGCTGAAACTACTTTTGGCCAAAACGACTCGGTCTATTTAGTTTTCTGTTTGGTCACGACTTGTTCTTGTTTGTCTCTTTTGCAGTTTTACAAGAAAAACCAAAACCGAAAACGAAAAAAAAGACTCCCAGCAGGTATTTCTTTAACTCGTTTTGAAGGACGCACACGCAATTTGGCCTTAGTGCGTCTTGCCCGGACAACAGACGGACGTATGTAACCACCTTAATTAGTATATGGCGTAATGTAGGGGGAATTTTGTGTATTTCAAAGTGACTGCCTTTTAGCCATAATTTTGTAATTAAAATTTAATTACATTTCTTTGTGTGCCAACAAATTTTAAACGAGTATTTTCAAATTTGAAATACTTTTATTTCCAAGTTAATAAAAATTTTATTGAAAAAAGCAGTGCACTAAATTTGGCCGAAACAAATAAAAATTTAATGTTATAAATTAAAAAATAAAATTTATATAAATAATAATAAATAAATAAATAAATAAAAAAACTACAATTCTTAAAACAAATTTGATGAAACAAGTAAAAATATAAAAAAAATTCTTGACTTTTTCACAGACTTGCTGGAATTGTTTTTGTGACCAGAATAAGACAACAGTTTTTCTTCCATTATCATTTCTATGGACCTCAACTATTGCCTTTCATTAGAAAAATTTAATGAAAGTATCTTTATTTATGACCTTATTTTCAGATTCCACTGTTTAATATCTTTTGCTTAGGTCTTTCAATTGAGGGCCGGTTATTAAAGGTCAATATCTCTTTATTTTAAGGTCTACGGACCTCCATTATGGCCTTTCATTAAAAATCCTCAATTAAAGAACTATTATTTATCTCATTACTTTTATGGTCTCCTATTTGAATTCTTCCACTTAGGACCACTAATTCAGTACCACTTATTAAAGGCCAACTTTTTTTTTATATATTCTCCGTTCTATCAACTCCAACTAGATCCATCGATTAAAAATCTTTCATAATAATACTTTAATTCAGAGTTTTACTTTGAGTGTCTTCTATTTGATACCGTACATTAAGGTCCTTTAATTCAAGACTTTATTTTTATAGTCGCATATATCCTTCATTTAGATCCTTTCATTTTAAGGATCTCATATTTGATACCTTAATTTAGAATCCGTCCTTTTAAAGCCTCACATTAAATTAATTTTAATAAATCTCTCCCGTCTCAGGCATCTCATTAATTTGTCTAAATATTAGTTTCCAGTAAAAAGCCTGTCCAATGTCGACCTTGAATGTCTTGTACTTTGGAGTCTCTAATTAAATTTCGTCCATTAAGAGCTCGAAAAACTTTTCTTTTTTCACCAAAGTCTGTGATATTTAAATTAAATAAAAAAGGTTTTTATAATATTCGGGGTTAATCTTTGGAACCCAATTAGACTCGATTTAAGTTCTTATGGAAAGCAGGAATTTTTAAATAACCTCATGTCAATTTTAAGTTGAAGTAAAGGATAACAAAGACAAAAATAAACCATCTCTTAAAAGTGTACCAACTACTCCAAGACGAAAATTCCTTCAATCTGTTCTCTGAACAATTTTTATTACTCTAAATTTTTGAAATTTTTTATTTATTATTTTAATTTAAGGATTTAAAATGTTTATTACTTACATTTTTGATGTCTGCAATTTTTACAAACTTTTCACAAACTACCGCTCAAAAATAAATTTGTTTATTTCTTTCGTTTAGTCTAAATTTAACTAACAATGTGTTTTTGTTTAATATTTGTTTAAATTTATTGCACGCCTATAAAAATGTGTAATGACGCCGATTTTTTATTTTTTAATTTGATTAGGAGGCGCTTATCAAAATCACGTCTTTTGGTTTTTTATGCACAATTTTTATCTCGTTTTTATATTGGTAACAAAAAAAAAAGATTAGCGCAAAAGTGGTGAAATATGATATCGAACTTATTTTTCTATATAAGTTAATTTAGCTTTTCGCAAATTGTTTTGTTTATTGCTAAAGTTATTTTAAACTAAAAATTCAAATGCACTTCCGCTTGTAACGGACTTTTTTCTTCAAATCAAATTTTCAAAAATCAAAACTTAAACAAACACTTTGCGCTTTGCGAGTCAAAAAACGAACGAACGATCTACTACCGACGATTGCCGGTCTCAGACTGGAGACCGCTCAAACCAAACGCCGCTTATATTTAGCAACAGTTTTTAGCCCAGTTAAGAAAGAAACTAAACCGATCCGTTTGATGATGCTGAAAAATGGTAGAAAAAAAAATGTGTGTGTGTAAAACCCCCAACAACACAGCAACAACACGATCGTAAACGAAGTTAAACGCACGAATAATGATCGGACAACGACTGCGCTGATTACGGTACGATAAAGAGAGCGAGAGAGAGAGAGTGCGAAAACAAACGTGACTTTGACTTCTTGTTGTTACTTCGCTCACAGAAATACAACAAATTTGCATTTGTTGTATTTTGTTTTTATTTTTTGCAATTAGCCGCCGCTTGTCGTACGCTCAGCGCCAATGTTGACAGGGAAATTGTTTAGTGATAACAGACAGCAAGCCAACACCAGCAACAGTTTTTGATTAAAAAATGTCCAACAAGAATTTAATTCTGTTTTGCATATTCATATCAGCGGAGCGCATCATCGTTCGTTACAATTTCCGTAAATTCCAAACGAAAAGGTTTTCTCAAAGTTTGTTGTTGCGGTGTGTGGTGGGCTATGATTGAATATTTTATCATATTGTATTACTTAGTAAATATTACGATGAGGCGAATATACCCAGAAATAGTTTTGAAAACTTGAGAATGGCTAATTTTATTTATACATATAAACTATTTTACATTAATTAAAACTGCCATTGGGCTGCATTAAAAACCGTTTACTTTTTGATGTGCTCTGGTCTCGAAATATCTGTTGCTGTCACTCTCCCAACAACTCGTTGCTCTGCTTGTGTTATCCCAAATGTGTCACTTGATTTTGAATTTTTAGATTAAAGCAGAATTAGAATTAGTAATGCAGAGCAAAAAAAAAACCCTGACTGCAAATATTCTGCTAAATTACAGCATGCATATTTAGAGAATAATAAAAAAATCTATTGAAATTAAAAACAAAAACAAATTCGAATATCAACACAACAAACAACCTCAAACTTTTTTGCATGTACGAACTTTTTTTATAACAGTTCAGATATATTTAAAAAAAGAAAAGGTAAAATAAAGGAAGTCTAAAAGTAAAAAAAAAACAAGGAATTTTTACATTGTTACATGCGCGCGCCCAAACTCACCACGCAAAGTCAATAAAACAAAAAAAAACTTAAATCCACCACGCACTCGACACACAAACACACGCACGCACACGGACATCCGCGATAAAAGCTCTCACAAAAAAAAAACACATAGAAAAAAATTAACAGTAAGATGAAAGCTTTTTTAAACATCTCCGCAAGTGATGCTGACATCTTTCATCTCTCAGCTCAGTTCTCAGTTTCAGTTCGTTGCGTGCGGAAGTTCCGTTTCGTGCACGGAAGACGAAAAATAAAAAAAAATACATATAGAAAAAAAAGGCGCCAAGTGCATAAAAAATAGAAAAAAATATATTCTATTTTCAAAAGAAAAACCGTGCAAAGTATCAGCAAAGTAAAATAAAGTGTGCTGCAGCAGCGTAAAAGTAAAAGTAAAAATTACTAAAGCGGAAGTTGAAAGTGCGCTTCCCGTGCCTTCGCTTTCTTTGCGTCAGTTACCCAATTATGAAGCAGCACGCTTCGTGAACGTGTCGTGTCCGTGTGTGTCTGTCTGTACCGTCAGTCGATCGGTTGGTCGGTCGGTCGTTCTGTCGGTCGGCTCTGTTTGTCTGTCTGTCGGTCTTGCTTGCTGACTGCGGTCGCAATGTATGCATCGTCGTCGTATGTGGCAGCCGCTGTGTGAATATGTGCTAAAAAGTTATTTTCCATTTTTTTGTCTCTCGTCTTCTGCTTCTTCTTTTTGTGGCTTAAAAAGGAGTTAGAAAGAACTTGTGAAAGGTTTGCGGTCGTTAGAAAAAAAGGAATACTCTGCACTTAAAATCGGTAAGTTTTGTCCTTTGTCTGTAAAATTTTTTGTGTACTTGAAATGTTTTGTGCTAATTGGAAAAATTTAAGTAAATAAATTTTATAATTATATATGCTGCCATATTGCATATATTGTATATACAATATTGCATATATGTATGTATAAACGATTTTTATTAACAAATTCGGAGTTTATAATTTTATGATAAAATTGTTTTATATGAAAAAAATTAGGAAAAAGAAAAAGAATTTTAAAAAATATATTTTAAACTCTTCACTTGTTAGTAAATAAAATTGTCCATTAAAATTGAGCACTTTTAAATCAAAAACTGACAAATTCGTTAAAATCGTTTTTGAGAAGAACATAAAAACTGAATACGTCTTTAAATTCACATTAAACAAAATTTCAAGTAAATTCAAATAAACTGACGAAAGAAGCAAGAAAATAAATTTTTGAATAAGTTCATAAATAACGATTTATCGGTTTTTGATTAAAACCCACATTTTTGAGGAGTTTAAAATAGTTTGCATATAAATTTAGTTTGGTTTCATATTAAGGACTTATTAAGCTTTCGAAATAACTCTTTTAAAACGATTTTTGGCAAAGTCAATTTTTTACGTTTTCCAAAGACATCGAAATTGTTTACTTTGAAAAACTTAGTTCAAAATTTTTTGTGGGGACTATTTAATTAACTCATAATTTTTTATTTTTTTCAAAATTGGATTCATCGGTTTATGATTTAAATCTCCTCAACTGTTTACACGATGTTAAAATCACATAAAAGTTCATACATAAGTATTTGTATTTAAAATAATGCAGTGATAATTTAACATAATAAAGTTATCAAAATTCTGCCAAATCAACGTGACACAAAGTGTTAAATTAAGTTTGGTTCCTATTGGCCCAATATTTAGTTTGAATATTTAAATTGTACGAAAAGTCACTCACAACCATCGTGTAATAATGAAGTGTGCCGGGTAGCAATGACATTATATTTTAATAGCCCACTTGTTTGTGTTTCTTTAAGTGCATTCCACTTTGAAAAGCAAAACTTATCATTAAGCAACAACAAAAAAAAAGGCGATTGGATCCCGCAGCAATTCTTTCGAAACATTCGTTGCCAAATAATGAAAAAAAGTTGTTTTTCACATGTCGTACACATTTTAGAATTAATTTGAACAAAATATTTTAAAAAATTGCTAAAAACAGTTTTTTAAGCATGTACAAATATTAAAAAATGTTGGTATACTGAGAGCAGAATGTATGGAATGGCATTTCCGTTGACAATCGGTGTAGTAAAAGTTAACTATTAATAATCGAACAAAATTTCTGATAGAATGTGTCAACTAAGCCATAATTAATTTTGACTATTTTTTTGTCAAAAATATGAAATGATTCGAAGTAGTATTTGTATTTCATTTATTTATTAACAATACCAATTAAAGCAAATTTTAATTTTTCCATTTACAAACATTTTCAGTCTTCCTGCAAATTGGTTTCTCAAGACAAAATCAACTGAAATGTTTTTCATTTTGTTATATTTGACATTCTTTCGTCATATTCGTAAATTTTACATTTTCTACGAAAAAATAAAAAATAGTTACTATATTTTGTTTTCAGTATTTTGAATGTTGGACTGTTTTTGGGTTAAGAACGAAAAGGAAAAAGAGGAAATATAAACTGAAAATATTTTGTTGTCAAATTGAGATACGTCAGTTGGCACACTTATATTATTACACACTGACTCAAAACTATCAATTATTTTCAAATAAAAAATTAGTTGCATTAAATAATACTTTTGTTTGAATTTCTTATTTGTATTTAAACGTTTTCTACAGTTTTTGAATTTGACCGTACTGAAAGCAAAATATACTGATTTTTTTTTCATTTCCTCGTAGTAAATGCAAAATTTTCGAAAATGACTACATTTTGTAAATTGACTACGCTGTTAATCGTTAAGAGGAATGTCAAATAAAACGGAAAGTTGGAAAAAAATTTCAGTTGATTTTACAAAGAAATTGTTGCAAATAATTACGGCGTAGTTGACAATTTTTGTCTGAAATTTTGTTCGACTATTGATAGTAACATTTAACTACATTTGTTTGTCAACGAAAATTCCATTACGACATAGTCAAATTTATAGTTACTTTTTATTACATTCTGCTCTCAGTGGCCTTGGAATTTTTCTTAACTTGTTGAAAAATCTTCTAAAATTGTTTGTTATTTAAAATGAAATCTAAAAATTAACTAAAATGAAATTTCGATTGATGTCAACGAAAAAATAAATGCAAACTAATTTTATATTTTTAATGAATATTTTAATAGCGTAACTGCTTAAATATTAAAAAAAAACTATAATAAAATAAATACATTTTAGAACAGTTCTTTGCCACAAGCCACCATATAAACACACAAACTATAACGCTGACTGCTTTCTTTCTACCTTTGACCACTTTCACTACATCCGCTTCACCACTTTTTTGTCCATTGATGCGTTGGATAGTCGCGAGAGCGTTCATAACGCTCTGAACTTGAAGTCGTCTACAAAGAAATTAAAAAAAAAAATTACTACCCGAAGTAAAACTTCAGCTAAGCCGTTAGAAGTATCCTGACCGGCGCTGTGGTTGGTTCATCGTCGCTTGAGCATTTGCAAGGTATTTCCCTGCAGACGACACATAATTCTCGCCTAGCTGAACTTCGTGGTCTTTCTCTCGACCGCGCCGAAGATATATTTTCACAACTTCGGGTTCTTTCATTGAGATCCCAACTAGAACACTTGGCACTTCCCTCACCAGACGGACGCCTTTTGTTACTTTTTGATTTATCACCTGGCGCTCGACCTTCACAAGCCTTACACGTAATATCTTTGTAAGAATCCTTTCGGTCTCTCTCGCACTGCAACGAATCACGACTTTTACCGTACCGTTCATCTCTACACGTGCACTTGTCGCTTCTTCGTCTTTCACAGCTTTTTGCTGGCGAACGTCGTCTTTCACAATCGTCCCTACATTCAAAAGTTCGCGTACAGGAGGCATTCCGTCGTATTTTCTCTCTAGAACAGCGCTTCCGTTGTCGACGCTGACGCTTGTATTGCTCACGCAGTGCAATGACCAAAGCCTGATGGCAGGTCTGGAATTGTGGCGTCAACACCATGAAAAGAAATAACAGCAAATAGAAAAACTCGATAACGGCATTCCAGGTTTCCCAGCCCATTACACAACAGCAAATAAAGAAAAAGAGTACCACATTACAAAGCCCGATGAGGGCGTGAACGCCCACGCGAAATGCCTTTCGACTTTTGGATAGCGATGGATAGAATACCAAATGATAGAGCGTCAATATAAACTAAAAAAGATGAAAAATAATGCAATTAATTTTCAATGTGATATATTGCATCTTAGATCATTACCTAAAGTCTGTCTAAGTTCAACTATACTTACAAGAAATACCAGCGCCGTCATTAAAATATATGTAAAAAATAGATCCGAATTGGTAAAGTTAAAATTCGTATTGGCCAAATAAAAGAGGGCGATCATTGCTATTACAACGAGTGTGATATGCAGCGTTTGGGTAAGACAGTTGACACCAAAAAGCCGAAACATAAGAATTGCTGCAGAGAAAATTATTTAATCTTAACTAAAACACCGGAATTCCACCGACACCACCGACTTACCATTAGTAATTAGAAAAAATATCATTGCCGGTGTGCGTTCCAAGAAAATGTCGACCACAATCAGAATTAGGCTTATAACGTACGTTGTATACAGAATACAACGTATGTGCCGAAAGAAAAAACTCATTGCGCGTTAATATCGCGACTTTTGCGAAACCGCCAATTGAGAAACGTAGAAAACTGATATCAAAAGTCAAAAGTGTTCAAAAGAAATATCAAAACAAATAATAAATAAACAACAGAGGAATAAATTGAAAATGCAAAGAAACATTTTTAAAAAGTTGTTTCTGGAGTAGTCAGCGCAGAATAAAACAATTTAACTCCAGATTTATAAGGAATACCGAATTCGAAGTTATTCGATTAAAACCATTTATTAGAAAAAAATTTCTCAGTAAGATTAATAAATAATAATGTTAAATGTAAAAAAAGATATGAACAAAAGTTTCAATAACATTGACCAAAAAAGTTTCAATAATGTGGGCATGGCTTATATTCTTATATCTCCCATGAATTACTTTCGCTTGCTTGATGAGGCTTTCTGCATGAATAAACCAACAAAAAGTATATATAGTATAAATTAAAACGGTAATTTTGACAGTTATAAATAATAATCATCATTTTAATAGAGCACTTTATAAAAAAAGAACTTACCGATGTAGCGCCAGTTTCATTATTGTCCCGACGTGAAGGCTGTAAATAGACAAGAAATAAAATTAGCACATTAAACGAATATTAATGGATGCAAACCCTTAAACAATCAAATAAGGATTTGTTAAATTTGACGACCCGGGAAGATGACTGCAAATCCGTTAACAAATATTATTTAAAACAAGTTAAATTACATACAACTTTCAAGTACACACCTCTGAACTTTTAGCACGTTTGCGATCAACTTCGTCTGCCTGCTAAATACAAATGATTAATAATACTAAAGATTTAAAGATAAATTTTATCGAAAACGTACTGTTTGGGAATCTCGTCTTTTACTGTCATCCTAAAAGCAGTTATAAATTATAATTAACAAAATAAGAAATGTTTCCACTAATTCTTTTGTATTTTGATAACTTACTTCTGGAGCACTTTTCGCACGTTTGTTGTCTTTTTTGGGATGCTAAAATAAATGCACGCCTTAATAAAACTATAATACTTCAAACATTATACACTCTTACATATGAATCCGTATCACTGGAACTACTTGAAACGTGATTTTTCCTCTAAGGAATAAAATAAACACAAACATTGGTTTTAGTTACTGTAAAATTAATTACTATACATGAGTGTTGTCTTACCCGTGAACTGTTGGGCTCTTCCTTACTTTCTTTTACTTCTCGCTTGCTTTCATAATTCACCTGAAAAGAGAACTACTGAATATATACGCATAGAAGCTCACCGAACTGATCTTACATTTCGCTCTTCATCTTCATCACGTTTTTTGTTGCGATTAGAGCGTTCATAATCTCGATCACGTCTCCTTTCTTCCTTTTCTTCCTGTTCCTCATTCGTGGATGTCTTAAGGCAAACAAAAGTTTATTCTTTATTTAGGCTCATTGATGTTTCGAACACTTACTCTTTTTCTTCGATTTGACTCGCCTTCTTCTTTGCGCTCAGTCTCACGAAAATATGACTGTTTTAAAATAATTAATAAAAAATTTGTTGTTACCAAATTGACCTGTTTTTTTTTACCTTTGATGACCGCAACACTGGCGAATCATTTTCTTCGATGTCTTGGGGTTCATCGCGTTTCGTTGGTCTTACATTTGATTTGGCTTTCGCGGCTTTTGGAGAATCTCTATCGTCGTCTTCAAGTTCTTCGCTATTACTGTCGCGCTTTACTGGTTTGACATTAGTTTTGCCTGTCACGGGCTTTGTTGAGTCACTATTACGTTCTTCATACTCGTCATTATTACTTGGAGGCTGTGCTGATCTCATATTCGATTTCCCTTTCACGGCTTCAATATCGCTATCCTCATTTTCTTCGGTATAACTTGTGCGTTTAACTGATTTTACAGTCGATTTGCCTTTTGCAGATTTCGACAAATTTAGTTCAGGATCAGCGAATTCACTCTCATGCGCGGATGTTCTTACATTCGCTTTCCCCTTTCCAGCAGTCGGAGAATCACTTTCATCAAAATAACTTCTGGTTGTCGATGTTCTAACGTTGACTTTGCCTTTTCCAGGAGTCGGGGAATCACTATCATCAACATTACCTTCGGGCGTTGATGTTCGTTTATTTATTTTGCCTTTCCCAGCAGTCGGTGAATCACTATCATCAACATAACCTTCGGGCGTTGATGTTCGCCTATTTATTTTGCCTTTTACGGGAGTCGGAGAATCGTTATCATCAAAATTTTCTTCACGCGTTGATGTTCGCCTATTTGCTTTGCCTTTTCCGGGAGTCGGAGAATCACTTTCGACAATATTACCTTTGGGCGTTGAGGTTCTTACATTTTCTTTGCCTCTTCCGGGAGTCGGAGAATCACTATCATCAATATTACCTTCGGGTGTTGATGTTCGTATATTAACTTTTCCACTTTTTGGCGGCGGTGAATCGCTTTCTTCGACGTCGCTGTAGTGCGTTGGCGTTCGTACGTTCACTTTGCCTTTCCGAGTAGTAAGATTCTCAAATCTGTCACGAATTGTTGGCTTTCTTTTTTTATACTTAATTAAGTAAAATATTGTACTTATAATTAAAGACATATTTTAACAATAATAATAGCCTTACCCTAGATTTGGGCAACTGATCATCTTCGTCACTGTCATCTTTGCAACGATCTTGGCGCTATAACGAATTAAGTATTACTATTTCAAATATTTTATACATGCATATTAAATCTTACCCACTTATGGCGCTCATCCCCTTCTTCTCTTGTCATGCTTCGTGAACGTTGCTCATATTTACTAATTTGAGTACATTTATGTTTCAGATCCTAAAATCAAAATTTAATTTGTACAAAAGTCTATGAAGCATTTTGAACTTACCCTATCTCTACTTGAACTGGAACTACTGGAACATTCTCTTGCAAGTTTCAACTTGGCATAGCTTCTACTCAAAGTTTCAGGCTCCTCAAGTTCTTCAAACTCACAACATTTCTCTCGCTTATCTCGTTTACGACTTTTTCGAGTGCTCTCCCGACAAGTATCCTGCAAAAAAAAACAATCGAAAACGATAAAATCATGTGTAAAACGTACGATTTTAAAGTGTTAACCTGTTTATAATAGTAGTCATCACGACATTTAGGCGGACAGGGACATTCGTCATCGCTACTATATGCAGGTCTATGTCGTGATGGTACATAGACTTCCTCACTTAAACTGCGTTGTGTAAAACCAGGTGGACAGGGTGGCTCTTTAAAATAAAAATCCAGTTGACATTCTGGTAAACACGTTTCAGGAGCTGAAGTTGTCAGATATCGCTGCTTATGTTTGCTGCCGCGGCTTCTGCGAGTGGAAGACTGAAATTGCTGTATTGAAAAATATTTTCTTGTTATTAATATAAGTAGAGCTTTTCACCTGTAATAATCCACAATATTGAGGCGCTTCTTCACATAACTCTGTTACTTCAGCGTAACACATTTCAGGAGCTACAGGAGTTGTCTGATATCGCGGCGTATGTCTGTTTCTGCTACTTCTTCGATTAGAAGACTGAAAAGATATTGTGAGAGCTTTTCTTGCTATTAATATGAGTGAAGCTTTATTTACCTGAGGCGCTTCTTCACATAACTCTGTTTCTTCTGCGCAATACGTTTCAGGAGCTACAGGAGTTGCCTGATATCGTTGCTTGTGTCTGCTTCCGCGACTTCTTCGAGTGGAAGACTAAAATGATATTGTCAAAGATTTTCTTGCTCTTAATATGAAAAAAAGCTTTATATACCTTTATAATTCCAGATGGTTGAGGTGCTTCTTCACATAATTCAGTTACTTCTGCATAACCGGGTGGGCAAGGGCAGTCTCGAGGTACTCTTATGCGTTCATAGCCTGGAGGACAAGGCTTTCCATCGCTATCAGAGCTGCTGTCGGGGTAATCTTCCTGTATATAGTTTATAAAATAATAAACTTTACAATACTTTAAATGAAATCATTAGTACCTGAGAAGGGTAATCCTCACACTTGGGAGCTTCATAGAAGGGCTTGTAACAAATATAAAAACTTATGTTGGAATTGAACCTTACAAACAATAACATATGTTTTTAAAATACCTGAGAATAACATGGTTCCGGCATATAAATTGGTTGTAGCAATACAAACTGTCGGACGAATGAATTTGTTAATACTGTACTACATCTTTAAAATATTTAATCAAACCTGAGAATCTGGGCGTGTTGATAAACTATATTGACTAAGGGGCTGTAATGGATACGAGTATATTAAACAAAACGATAAGATGTAAATTCATAATTAATGAAAGACTTAGTTATAATCACACCTGACAACAAAGTTGCGTTTGCATATTATATCCAACAAGACCCTGTAAAATAAGGAAAGAGGAGTTTCATGTTCCTAAAGCAAAAAAATAACACCAACCTGTTGAAAAGGCGGGGTTTGTTCTGGAAACAGTTGTGGTGGTTGTTGGTGTGATCGTTGTTGTGGTGGCAGTTGTTGTTGTGGTAGTTGCTGTTGTTGAGGTAGTTGTTGTTGTGGTAGTTGTTGTTGTGGTTGTGTTTGCTTTGGTTGTTGCTGCTGTGGTTGTTGTAGTAGTTGTTGTTGTTGTGGTTGTTGTGCTAGTTGTTCATATTGATGTTGTTGTAGTGGTGATAGCTCACGTTGTAGAAGTTGTTGTTGTGAATGCTGTTGTTGTTGTTTTTGTGGAAGCTCTTGTTGCAGTTTTTGTGAATATTGTGGTTGTGGCTGTTGTTGTTCGAATTGTTGTTGAGAAGGTTGTTGTTGTTTTTTTTGCGAAAGCTCTTGTTGCAGTTGTTGTGAATATTGTGGTTGTAGCTGTTGTTCGAATTGATGTTGTGAGAGCTGTTCATGTGGTTGTTGTTTTGGTAGCGAACTTCTTGGTTGCTTTCGTTGTGATAGTTGTTGTTGTGGCCATTGTTGTTGTTGCTGTGGACATTTTTGTTGTTGTGGCATTTTAAATTCACTCGTACTCTGAAAACAGTAAAAACTTATTTATAGTAACATTAAAATTGTATTAAACCAACCTGCGAATCGGGTTGTTGTTTCATACTGCCCTCACTTATAGCCTGTAAATATTTAAGATGTGATATAAGAAATTTTATTCAACATGTTGTATGGAAAACCTGCGGCATGGGTTGCTGAGCTGGCTTTTTCTTAACCTTTCGCTATAAAAAAAGAATAACAATATGAATAAATGCATTAACATTCAAAAGCTATCTTAATTACTGGACTTCTCCACTGCTGCAAGTTAAAGCGATATCTATTCTGAAATTTGTAAATTTAATTATTTCAAAATTAATTTTTTTCTACTGAAAACGTAATTAATCTTACCTCTGGACATGGTGGTCTAACAAAAGGCTGGCGAAGAGCCTGTTGCTGCAGCTCGGCATGACGACTTATCTAAAACATAATAAAATTTGTAGTTTATATTTCTTAAACAGAAGGGTTTTCCTTTGAATCAAACCTGCGCAGCTGGTTGTTGTCTAATAGGCTGAAAATTAAGCTAGCTGATAAATTTATACAATAACAAATAATATCCGAATAGCTTGTACCTGGCGATTACATTGTTGCGGTGCGATGAATCGACTTCGTGGTTGCTATAATAGGTTATGATTGAAGTTTTTTTTGAATTCGAAATTATTAAACTAATACCTGGGAAATGACGGGCTGCCTTGAAGTGGGCTGATTTTTTTCTTGTGGCTTCACTGGCTGAAATAATTAAACGATAATATTTTCAAACATAGTTTGAATGTTTAATTAAATACAAAATATACCTGACCACAAGGACACTGTTGCATACTGCTTCGAGGTTCATGTGGCTACAGTGGGAAATATGTTATTTAAAAAAATTGTCTTTTCTCTTTTCTAAATACTTATTTATATATACCTGTGGACTTGGCTGCATATAGTACTGAGATTCTGGCTGCTTCATAGTCTGTAAAGTATGAACAAAATAAATTTGTATTTTATAACAGAAACGATGAACGAAATAAACAATATCTAAAATTTTAGTTACGAGTATCAGTTATATAACTAGTTAAATAACCAGTAGTGTTCTTTTGTATTTCATACCCTTGGCCGTGGTTGTTGTTGTAGCGCTGGACATGGTTCAGTTTTAGGTTGTTTCGTTGGTGGAGGTATAGGTTCCTTCTCGCTCTGATCTATGGACTCATCCAAAGATTCACATGAGCATTGATTTAACGTTGGATACAGAGGTTGAATAAAATCCTTCTTAATATAAATCGATGAAGTGAGAAAAACTTTAAATTTGAGGAAGTAATACAACTTAAAGTATACCTGCTGTTCCATTATTTGTTCATTTCTAGGTTGATCCTTGGGTTGACTGATTTCATGTGTTGATTGACTTATGGATGGTTTTGTAGGTGTACATTTACATCGAACAATAGGTTCATTTAACGGTTCCTTTTCGTTTTGCATTGCATACTGCTAATGAAAATTTTATTAAAAATGCGTATTCTACTGAAATATTTTTAAAGCATACCTCCTGATAAGGCTCCTTACAGGTTTCCATTTCGTCAGGTTCAATCGGCGGTTCTTGCTTGGGCTGGTAAATGTATTGGAAATTGTAAAAATACTTAAGCTAGAAAAAACAAACTGTTACCTTAACACTCTCTGGAGCATACTTCTGTCGGTGCGGTTGTTGCATACGTGGCACTTTCATAACCTATAATAATTTTATGAAATATTTAAATATTTAAAACATATAAGCATATGAAAAATTTAAATAGACCAATACTTGTGGACATGGCTGCTCTTGTATGTTAAGTGCGACAATACTCGTACTCTAAAAATTTATAAAAAAGTTTAACTTATTTTTATTATTTGAAAGACACAAATTATACCCGCTGCGATTGCATTAAAAATTCCGCTTTGGACTGAAAATATCAAGAAATTCCAATTAATTTAAAGTTTTTATAATGTTGAATTTATCAATTTTCTGCAGCATACCGGCGGACATGGACATGAAAGTTGCTCTTCAAAACCAACTTGAGCCTGTTTTTTTCTTGGACTTCTTTGAGGCGCGCTCTAAAAATATTTATATTCTTTACAGTATCTTACAATATATTCAATTTAAATACCTGTATACAAGGCTTTATGACCACGTAATCTTGTGATGTGGATTTCTGAATTGAACAGTTTACAAATTTATAGAGAAATGCAGTTTTGTTAAAAAGATTAAAGACTTACCTTAAATGGATTTGGCGATCTTACTCTGCGTCTAACTGCAGTCTAAACGATAGCAAATGTAATTAAAAAATGCGATTTGTCAGTGGTCACTAACCTGAGGTGCTTGCTCCGGTTGAATGCTTTCATCCGAAACTGGCTAAAAAAAAAATGGACATGTTAAAGAATTTTTCATAGAAAGTTTCTCTTAAAACCAACCTCAGAAATACACTCTTCCGTTAGATATTCCGGGCTTGGGCTTCTTGGCTGAAAAGAAAAATAGTTATTGTTAACGTATTTTATACATATTTTTATAACAATTTTAAGCGTACCCGTCTTGGTAAACTAGTTTGATATTCGCACTTATAAAGATGCTGCAATGAATGAAGAACTTTGGTAAATGAAGAAATCAGTTAAAGAAGAGTAATACTTTAAAGTTAATACTACATTTATAATAAAAAATTTACTACTTAAAAGGTGGTACTAAAAATTAGTACCCAATTTTTGGTACTTGACACTTAAAATAAATAATAAATCTATACTTTCCTGTGTTGGTGAATGTTCCTTATACTCGGCTTGTTTATTTTGACACTGTGCAACTTTGGACATGCATGACTGATATTCATTGCATTTCTTTTTATGCTGCAGGTTAAGTTAAATGAAAAGTTTAAGTACAGAAAATTTCGCTTGAATAATTTATGACATACCTTCTTGGACATTGGATAATTTTCATCGCAGATAAACGACACAGATGAAGACTGCATTAGAAATGGAAGATAATTGCAAATTAAGACATTGTATGAAACAGAAACTATATCAGTTACATACCGATCGAGTTGGATGCCTTCTTCGCTTACGCTTGCCCTTCTAAAATGTTCAAATGAAAATATAAATTTAAATTATTTTTGTATATCAAATCCATGGAACTAACCAGACTAGAACGCGCCATAGCAAGACTATCCTTTTTGCGTGCCTCTAGTAAGGTTGAACTCCGCACAGAACAATCGTTGTCCTTTAGTTCTTGCAGTGCCTTTACAAGCGCCTGATTCTGGGTCAGGAAATGCGGAGTCAGTATAATAAACAAAAACAACAGAAAATAGATCATCTCGATAATGACTTGTGCCGCACTCATCGCGGTCGCAAAACAGCATATCCAAAAAAATACGACAGCAACGACGAGACCAGTTAGAGCGTGTATGCCGACGCGACACGCATTATCGCTAAGTTCTTGACCGGGATAATAGACCAACAAGAATAACGCCATGATAATCTATGGACAATTATAAATTACCAAATGGTACATTGGTGTTAAAATGTGAAATTATATAAATTCTTAAATACCTGCAACACGAGCGGTACCAGCAAACACAAAAAGAAAAACCAACCCAAATGCGTTAAATGAACGATATAAAAAAAGGTGACCATCGTCAGAACGACAATCGTCACATGGAAGTAATCAATCTTCTTAAAGTAGCCGAAGAGACGAAACAACATAATCGCTGGAAAAAGCAAAGGATATAATAGAAAAGAAAAGTTGTAACAAACAGCAGCTGGAAGTCCGACAACATACCGATTGTGATTGCATAAAAGAATACCGCAAAATAATGATTGTAATCAATGGCGATATCCGCAATCATCAGAATAAGACAGATGATAAATAGAATGTACAGAATACGACGTCTGTTCGCGTAAAATACGCCCTTTGCCATGGCGTTGTCGGCGACTTATGCGAATTCGCTTATAAGATGGGCAAAATTACGTATTCAAATTGCCAAACGACAAAGGAAAAATAAATATAAAATTTTTCCAGTTTGTCAAAGTGAAAGTGAAAGAATTTATGTCAAAAACGATGACTGTGTGAACAATTCACAATTGAGCTAGGAATTTTAAACAAATACAAAAGTGTTGATTTCTTATGGCACTTAAATTTTCAAAGCAACTCTTAGATTTAATTTCAAACTTACAAATTTGTAGAAACCTGAATAAGTACATTAAAACATTTTATTTTTGGTTTATATTCTAAATGAAGATAGTCTAGATTCATCTTGAGGACATCATGATTTTGTATACAGACACTTTGTTGACTTTAAGTGTACTAAATCAGCTTGTACGATTTACTTTTTCCACAAACGTTTTCGTGTAAGGCTTTGGGATCTATGCGAATTTGTACCTTCATACATTCATAAATCAAATAAAACCAGGAATTTTGAATTCAAATCAGTAATACATTTAAAACCTTTGAAATATGTCTATCATTACTAGTTATAACCTGTAAAATATTAAGTTACGATTAGGTTAATATTATTGAAAAAAATGCTGATTCCAACTGACCTTTGAGCTTGGTGGGAGAGGAGGCGGTTGGCGGCTTGAGATGTGGTAGGCTGCTTATATATGAGCTGGGATGGTGTTACCGGTTGCATCAACACAATTTGATTGCCTGGTTGCCAAAAAAACATAAACTAATATTTTTAAAATAATAGTCGAATTACCAATGTCCCATGTTTAAATGTTATAACTTATGTTGCCATTTTTAATACGTATTAGCCTAATCATGACAATCTTAATTGGTAACGCGGTTTAATAAGACTTTGTGAAAATAATAAACAGCAAACTTAGAAAACCTGAACATATGAAACTGGATACATGTACTGACTTGTTGAGGGTGTCCAAAATTTGCAATATATAAAGATAATATAGAAAGTGTTAAATACCTGCATATAAGGCTCAGGCGAGCGGCTTTAAACACGAATCTGCGAATTAAAAGCTTATCTTTATAAATACAATTCTTCTTAAATAGATAATAATAAAATCTTAAACATTCCTCAATGAGAGGAGATGAATTCTATAAAGTAACAAATAAAAAAAATAATAAGTGATTAAAGATATTAAATTAATTAAACTTACTGAACATGGAAATGTGGTCCAAGATTCAAAAGGCAAACTCTGTGGGCCTTAACGTGGCTATAATGTACAAAATAATCAAACGTCTAGATTATAAACAAAAAACTCTAAAACTGACCTAAACACACGCAATAACTGTGAATAAAAATAAATATAATAATAAATTCATGCTTCCATGTTGAAGCGCCTAAAACCACACTTTATACCTGCAATTTACTGAGAGAATGCTTAAAAATACAAAGATAAAAGTTATAAGCACATCCACTTTGCGGCAACAACTTGAAGTAACTTACGTGTGACATGCCATACCCAGCGGCCGTTGGCTGAAAGAAAACAATTAGAGAAACATTTTACGAAGCGCCTAAAATCACACTTATAAAAATGGCCTACTTTTAGGCTATTTCTAAGCATTTTTATGCACCTACCTGTGCCAAGCACCTATTACAATCGTATGCACAGAGAGCTGGCTAAAAATAGTGCAAAGAGGATGAAAACAGAAATGACTACACTTTGAAATGCGCCTAAATGTATACCATAAAAAAATGGTGTATGTACTGCCTGACAAGAGTAGTAAATATAAATTTATAGTTTTTAATATGCTTTGGACTAAAATTAAACTTTAGCTGAACAAATATTTCTAGCCTAAAAGCACACTCTAACTTTATGGCGTGTAAGCCTGTGGTCGTGAACAAACGTTGGCCAGCTCCTCGCGTATGACTTTTCGTAGAGTGAAACAAAATTAAAAAAAATAAAATATATGTATATGTGTCTAAAAGTACACCAGTGTTTCGATACTGTGGATTTGTCCACCGCTGTTGTTTCATCGCAACAAAATTGTCGTTAGAATGAGAATTTTTCTATATAAAAAAGCATTGGCGGTGATTTTGAAAAAATTTAGGAATCAAACCTTTTTGATACTATTATATATATTACATATTACAAACTTTATTAATTCGCTGTGAAATTTAAACTAAAATAAAATGTCAGTTAATAAACTTTTCAAACCGAAATTTATGCTAATAAAGAAGACGCTGTAAATAAAGAAGCGTTCGCGGCGAGCAAAAACCGTCATTGCTGAACACTATCGATTCATAAAAATAAAAGAGAAATAAAAAGTAAATAATATTCCAAAATACAATATTAATTTAAAATCAACATATTCTAAACAAGTGGCTGAGTTGTAGCTGAGCCGAATACAAACTCAATGCTCTTTTTCTGTAATTTTTTTAAATTTATTAATTCAAATAAATAAGCAAGTTATTTAATTACTTGAATCAAACTTTTAACATCATATTTAGTCAATTTAAAGATATTCCATTTTCTTTGTTTAACAATTGAGTCCTTCTACTGTTTTATGCATTGCATTAAATGCCAGCTTACAAATATTAAATTTTCCTTCCTCTATATGCGCAGTTTTGCTTAAACACCTGAAAGCAGGCAACGCAAAATAAAAAAAATTATATAACCTGCATATTACCATAACGGAAATTCGCATTTTGTAGAATAATTTTGTGCGCGCATAGCAAAGTTATTAACCTGCTTACCGCACTTACCTCCTTACAATCCGTCCAAGTCCTCCTCTCAGTAAACCCACGTAACACCCCACATAGCCCTCCTTCAAAAACACCTCGCGCTGTCATGCTCAGAGCTAAACGCTAAAATGCTCTACGTGCATAACATAATTTTCACTTACATTTTTTTTCGCCGTTGCATGCTTTTAGGCGCAATTGCTGTGCCTGCGTTTGTTCGCTGCTTCACAGTCATGTAAATTTTTTTGTTTTCCTTTTTTTCCAACCCACCCAACGTTCTTCGTGCCGTGCACCCTCTGCACCTTCAACCTCACACACACAATTAAGTTTCCGGTTAATGGCGCATTTTTATAAACTTAATTTGCATACTTTTAGGCGGGATTTTTCGATGTCGTTCTGCGCGCAGCGAAAGAAATCTTAAAAGTATATGCAGGAAAAGAAAACAAGAAATAACAAATTTCGTCTGTTGAAAATAATAATTTGCATTCAAAATGTTTATGTTAAAAGCGAAAAAGGGCAAAACGAAATAAATCATTGCTGCGGCAGAAAAGATAAAAGCAGAAAACGAGCCAAGCGAAAGTTCAACATGGCGGCCAAATGAGAAAAGGTTCTTGCACCGTATCGTGAGATAAATTTCAATTCAATATTTTTTTTTCAAAATCTCTCGGTAAATCATTTACATATCGAAATTAAATGAGCTATCGCCGAAAGATTCATTCACTTACTTTACATAGGCATTAGGCCCCTTTTACACTAGGACTAATGCTGATTTGTTGATTTGCTTTAAATTTTACTTTACAACGCAAAATGTCTTCTTGTAAGTTGTTTACTATCGCTTATTGCTTCTTGCTTTTGCATATTTTTTTTTGTCTAAAAGTCAATCATATTACGCATTCTTTTCCTTATCAGAAATTCCGCAGAATTTTCTTTAAAATACCGCAGACGCTTAAATATTTGCATTTAATAAAAAAAAACAAATTGCTCATACGCCCGGATATCGCCACATACCATTTCTAATTACATTATCAACTGGCGAACTGGCGAGCGTGTACGCAGCGAGATACCATTTGATAACTAAAATTAAATTTTCTAAACATGGGAAAAAAAGTACGAAAAAGCAGATAAAAAATAAAACAGCAAAATGCATTCTGGGAAAACATTTCGCAGTGCGGAATTGTGTGCAAAACTACGAAAATGTCGCATGTTCGACATCAAATGGAAACACAAAATTTTATTGTTTGCATTTTGAACTAGATTCGTCGAAATGCGACGACTCGAACAGCGGAGCGGGCGTGTGCTGAAGCGTGAAACGTAGTCATTAAGCATAAATGCTAACAGCTGGCCGGGTTTTTTTTCTATGGTGCTATAGCACTAGCCGAACAAGGGCTTGTTTACAAATCTCATGAATGGTTTTTGGTGAACTTTTTGATTAGTCGTGATTGTGGCTTAAATCACGTGATAAGTTTTTGTCTAAAAAATCGATTGTAATTAATGAATAAGCACACACGAATATAAATGGAAAAAAAAATGGTGGCCCGACATGTTTGCTCTTGCATAATCACTTGAGCAAAATGTCTCTTAATTGTATTAATTAATAAAAAAATATGAATTAAATTTAAAATTTTATATTTTTTATATCAAAGAAATTCACAAATTTAAATCCATTATTTTAATGAAAATTAGAAGACGGTTTTTTCCTAGTAAACTAGTTTTATAATTGAAACTGAAAAAAGTGAAGGATTAAATATGAAACAAAAAAGCTTATAAAAAAGTTAGTTTTTTGACCTATAAAGTTTAGTAAAAATTATCATTCGAGCTTAAGATCCTTTCAACAAAGATTATTTCTACTAATAATAATATTAATAGGCTGAATCTTATAATTTATTGAACAACAACAAAAGAATTGACCAATTTAGCAGACCGGTCAGCGCTGTTTCGGAATACGCTACCATTCCTCATAAGCGGTCTTTTTTCTTGGTGAAGCTTTTTGTTTTCATCTCCGTCTATAAGCTTCTTTGGTTTAAAAACAAGTGAGAATTCAAAGAAAACTTCCAAGTTTCAGAACGCAAGAATCGCTGAAGATGGACGAATGAAAAAAGCGACACCAACTGAACAATTTTCTTGTTATTGTTTTATTCAGTTATTTTTTTTAATTACACTTTTGTAAAAGACGCCACCAGCGCAAGTACAATAATAAATGCCGTTTCGGTAGCACGATCTTCTGAAATAAGTGTGTGAGATCAGTGCTGAAACCACCCTTAACTGTTGAGGAATTATAGTATGCTATACAGTAGGATGCCAGAGAGTTCTTCTAGAGAGACAGGGAAAGCGGAGTGTAGAGTGCGAAGTTTTACTCTTGCTAGAGTCGGATATTCGCAGAAGAAGTGTACCAGCGTCTTTGGTGCACTGGGGGTTTCCAATAATACAATGGAACTTATGAGCCACCCTATTGTGTCTGCAATATTAATTTCAGATTGTTTATAAATCAAAAAATGAAAGTTATAAAAATTTTATGAAATTGAAGTTATAAGTACTAAGCACCCTAATGATTTCACCCCGATCGATCTCAAAATTTATTCAGATGTCATCAAGTAAAACAGATAACTTTGTAAAAAACTTTGAAAAATATCAACTCAGTATCTCTTAGGGTTCCCAAGATATCATGGTAACAAAACATTTCTATTTGTTTGCAAGATTGGGTTTGGTCATTGGTCGATTAGCTCTAAAAACGTATTCTTTTAAGGCGTGCGTACAAAAAGTGTACACAATTACAGATCTAACAGTTTTCACTCTATCGTGTTAACAAGAAACGATGACGTTACAAACCTGGAGCAATATGCATTTTATTTTCTATGTTAAATTATATTTTTCTTTGCTTTATTTTCCTTGCCTTCAGTTACCACAACAATTCATTGTCCTGCTTAAGTTGAGTTACAGTCGGCCCTCGTTCAGATGACCCAAATAAATTGTGACAACACAACAACAGCAACAATAAAATAAAAAACTTCCAAGTCCCCAGTTCTAAATTCTAAAATAGCGTGCGGAACCTTATGCGACGAAGAAGAGCGAGTGAAGTGGAGCGGTGGCATTTGCTAATGTTTTTGGTTTTATCTGATTTTTATATTTTATATTGCACACATATATAAAAATTGTGCAGCGACGAGTGTGTGGCTGGTAATGCCACACACTAGGCGAACGAGTTGCGAGTGTTGCCATTTGTTTCAATCAAAACTCGTTTTAATACAAGCAGATTAAAATGACTAAATGCTGAGCCAGCAAAGGAGCAGGCAAAGGTAGATAGATGTATGCATATGTACATAGCGATGTGGATTTAAATTACGTGTCACGGCTTTGCGAAAGATTTGCATCCGTGGTGCGTCGCCGGATTAGACAGTAACGCTTTAGAATGGGTTTTAGCACTTTTCAATGTGTACAAGTGCAAGTGGCGTATGAGTGATTTTAAATGATAGAATTTAGTTAATTTACAACTTTTAATTAACCATTTAAATAATATTTTTATCAACTACGGTTTGGCCGGTTTTTGGCCAACTTTTTGTTTATCTAATTTTTACTTAAAGACTGAACTTTTATTTATAGATTTTAGCAAATTTTTATCATGTTATGACCGCGTTTTAGCTTCATTTTGACTGTGTTTAGACATCTTTTTTCGTTTATAAATTTGCTTAATTTGTATCTTATTTTACTTCGTTTTGACCACGTTATTATTTTAAGATTTTTTATATTAAATTTAGTTTTTACAAAACTTTTATCTTACGATTTCAGCACATTTGTTCTAAGATTTGGACGCATTTTTGCTACATTCTTGCAGCATTTTGGCCATATTTAATTTGGACATTTTTTGACAGCGTTCCGATATCTTGTTTATTTTATATATACTTCGTTTTTAAAAATTTTTTACCATTATCCTACACTTTTAAATAGCTATTTTTTAGCACATTTTTACAAAGTTTTGGCGACGATTTGACCTTTTTTCGATATCGTTCTTCTTATATTTTGATTTTGTTTTTAACAAATTTTTTACGACGTTTTGGCCATTTTTTTTACCTTTTCCTTTCTTTTATGCTAAACTTTTATATAACAATTTCATCACATTTTTACCACGTTTTTACGACGTTTTTTAAATTCTTGTGAACTGTGTTTTTCACCCTTGCTTTCTCCTTCACACACTCACTTGTCTTATCACTCATTCGCACCGTTTGCACACTAACTACTTCGAATGTCTTACAAAAAAAAATATTGAACAAAAAATAGAAACACCAAAACTGCTGTGACAAGCCGAAAAAAAAATTTGTGCTTATCCTTTTGACACAGCGCACCAGGCGCACCATTACACACTCACTCACATGCTCACACATTTACATACACACACACACACACATGCATAAAATGCCTCCAGTGCGGCAAAAGGAAGAACAAAAAAAAAGAAGAAAATGTATGCGCCATAAAAAGTGACGCTTTAAACGCCGCCAAAAGGAAGCAGCAACAAGGAATGTTGCTGCTGTCGCAGTAGCACGAAATTCAAGCAAAAAGAGCAGCAGCATCAGCAGCAAAGGACGGCAGGCAGCAGTAGCAACGTGTCCCAAATGCGCATACGGCATGCCGGGGAAGAAGGCATTAAAAAGGAAATTACTCGGCGCTCTGCTGCGGTGCACAAAAGACGCAAGGACACGAGCCAGAGCAGACGGAGAAGACAAGTCGACACAGTTTCCAACCAGCTTCTTTAAGATTAACAAAAGCCACGCAAGGAAAAAAACAGAAGAAACCTACAAAAATGTTTTTAGTAGTTTTCGTTGAGTTCTTTCGGCACGAAACCATTCATTTTAAATGTTTGAAAATTACAAAGAAAATTTATTTCGAAGAGTTTCAACAGAAAACAGAAAATAAGTAAATAAATGTTTATGACCACAATTAAACATTTTATATAAATTTTGTAAAGCATTTTTGTTGGTTTTGCTGGAAACATTTGGAAAGTAAAATTTGTTTAAATAATTTTAAACTCATTTTCCAAGATTGTTATAAAATTCTTGAATTTTTGCAAATGTTTCTTTGGAAATTTTAAGATGTTGTTTTTGCAATTTAAACCCACTGGATGAAAGACAATTAAATCTTAAACTAATATGCAAAAAGTTCAAATAATCAGTTTTTCAATTCAACAATTCAGAGATAAAAAATGAATAAAAATGGATACAAAAGAAAACTAAAAAAGTTGAAGAAAATCCGTACATTGTGCAAGAAGTCAATCCGCTGCGGCCTTCTTTTAACAGAAACGCTTTTGCCGACTTAAGAGCTGACTGCTTAGCAACATTTGTTTTTCTTTTTGCATTTTGTTCAGCTTGAAGTTTTCTCTGCATTGTCAATTAGCGGTCGTCGAAATGCCGTTATGGCAGTTTAAAGTTATGGCGCGCTTTTCTTTAATACTGTTACAAAAAAAAATCTTGCTGAAAGAATTTTAATTTAACTGCCGCGTGTAAAGTCATTTTTGAAGTTTGTTTTAATACGCGTTGCCGCATGAGGCCGTCAGGCGCACAGTACTTTAAACTCGCAAATAAGTTGAGCGAATAAAATGGCAAATATTTTTATTGGGAAAGTTTAGATTTTTTCTGTTTTTTAATAAACTAGCTTAATTTACCCGGCGTTGCCTTGGTTTTGTTTTGAATAAAAATATGTGCAAGATAATAAGTTAGCGGAACTTCGTAGTACTCCTCGTAGAAGCTTTTCTAACTTACGCCTGTGGGCGTAAAATTGGTTTAACCACGCCCATTTTTTGTGGAATTATCGATAGTGACTCTACAAACTCATTTAAAAAACTTTAGATTTTTGGAAATAATATTTTGAACATCGTCCAATATTTTCACTTAACTTAAACTGTTGGCGTAATAAGTGGGCGTGGCAGATTTTGTATACCATATTATTTTTCCCGGTGCATCCATTTATATATTTCCTATATAGCACATCAAGTTCTTGAGCAATAGTGGAGGGCGTACAATTGAGCTGACCTTTTTAAAAGTAGGCGTTAAATTAGTCCAACCACGCCTACTTTTGGTGGAGTTGTCGATAATATCCATACAAACTTAGATACCAAACTTCAGATTATTCATAAATTATGAGCGTAATAGGTGGGCGTGTCAATTTTGTTTAGTTTACAATGAAAGAAGATGGAGATAGAAAGAACATTAATTTTTACTCAACTTAATTTAATTATCAGCAAAGTACTGTGCGGCAAAAACGCAACTAAACTTGTTAAACTTCAGCGCATTTTTGCACTCACTCGCTCAGTTGATTCCGGCGAAATTGCTGCAAAAGTTTATTTTTTATGGCTATCTCTGTTCCTTCTTCATGGTCTTCGTGTTCTTCTTCTTCTTCTTCTTCGCGATGCCATTAAGCAACATTTTCAAAAATTATGAAAAGTATTTTTAAGTTGTTTGCGTAATTTCGTTTATTTATTTTATAATTCATTTCTCAGTTTTCTTCCTTTTTTCTTCTTCTTTTTTTCCATTTTTTGATAAAGTATTTTGTGCAGAAATGCCACAAAATGAAATTATTTTTGTAGTCAGTCGGAATTTTGCTACTTTATCGCACGAGCATTAATAAAATATTTCAATTAAATATAAAATGCAGAAAGTCTGCTATTTTAATTTTGTTTGTATGTATTTAAAACCATTTTAAGCGAGTCGTAAAAAACTGAATTTAACTACAAAAGCAAAATAAATTTCTTTCATATAGTATTGAAATATTTCAAATTGCCTAAAAGTATGCTAAACGAAACGCAACTATGCCAAACGAGAATTTAATGGTTGAATTTTACTTCACCAAAAGGTCATAATTGAAATACGATTTCTATGTCAGTACGAGAATTTGCGTGAACTCCCTAATTGTTGTAAATGAAAAATGCTTCGCTGCTTCAGCTGCACACTGGGAGCGTATGAATAATTTCGCATTCTCGTATCGTTTGCCAGTGCGCTAAATTGAAATACATTTTACGACATTAAAAATTTCCCATTTTCCATTATCGACGCAACTCCCCAAAGAGACAACACCAACAATAGCAACAGTAACAGAACCAACAAAAACAACAAAGTTGATTTTGTTCTCAGTTCAACTCAACTCATTCCCGAGCTGGCGAATACGCATTGTTAACCCAGACCGAAAAATATTGTCAGAAATTTATTCTACTTACATAGCTTAGCTTTATGTGCGCATATAAATAAGTAAAGTGCCGATGCCAACGCCCTCAAGGGTGGATCCAAGGAAATATACAAACATATAAAAAAAAATAAAAGAAATAATCTTAATAAATGTTTAAAATGATAATTAATAATAGTCGCAACCAGATCCTGGGAGCTTTTTTTTTAAAGCTTTTTAATGGCAAGCGGTTACCCTTATAATATAAGCCAAATGCTTATCGAGAGGGCGACGGTTGTATAGACGCCTTTTTAATTGAAAATACCTGCTTTTGTTTTTCATGTCTACTGTGGCTCGAACCTGGAACGTTCCGCGTCGAAGGTCAATGCACTAACCAATAAGCTATGCAGGTAAAAACTTTGAAGTAAAGAAAAATATTTGAATTATGGAAAACCAAAATACTTAATTTTAAATTAGCGACTATAAACTTTTATTGAGTTCTAGAAAAACATAATTTTTGGAATTTTTTAAAGACCGTCTATTTTTTTTCTACTCAGTTAAACTTTCTTAAAATGTTGACGCAAACTTCCATTTATTTACGCTGAAGCCACCCTCGCTGTTTCAGATATTCCAGGCTAAAGAAGCAACAGGATTCGATGCCAAAAAAAAAAGAAAACATTGCTTATGCATAAATTATTTGGATTTTATTTTTTCATTACAAGCAGACGTTGCGAACATCAAAAAGCTTTTGTTCAAAATTTGTGTTGTTGTTATTGTTTTTTTTTTTTGTACTCTTGCGGGTTTTTTTTTTTTAGCAGTAATTCGTTTTTAGTGCATATTTAGCCAGACTATTGTGTCTGCATTTTATATGCCGCTGTCTTTGATTTTTTTGTATATGTATAGAGTTTAATTTATTTAAAGACATTGGGCGTCAGTTTGTTGTTGTTTTTCACAAAAAGAAAATATTCTTGTAATACAAGGCGTATGAGTGTTGCTTAATTCCAAATCGTTCGTAGTGTGCAACACTCATACGACCATTTATACATACGAATTTTTCTATAAAAGAGTTCTATTTTAAGACATCTTCAGCCTAGTGGGCAAGTTTATAAAGAAATCATATAGGGCTAATCCCTCCTATCTCTTCCCGAAAAAACACCGATCAAATATTTGAGAAAATGTTAGTTCTCAAACGAAATTTCAAATTATTTTCATATCAAAAATAAAACTGTAATTTAATATTTTAAATTTATTTGAGAATAATTATTGAAAATCAAATTGAGAATTCACATTTCAAATCAATTTGAGAAAAATCTTTTAAATTCAATTCGATAATTAACGTTTGAAATCAATGTGCGAATAAAATGATTTATTGGCAAATAAGAGTAAGACTCCTTTTTGTTGAGAATAGTTCTCAAATCATAATCAAATCATTTACAAACATTTAAGATTTGAGAATTTTCTTTGATATCAAATCGTTATTAAATAAAAATCAAACCTTAATGTTTGCTGGGTTACCTCCTCATGTGAACCTTTTTCTTCGAAACACCAATTCAATTTCTTTGAACAAGGATTTTTGCTTCGACTTAAGGTTTAATCAAAATATTAAAAAAAAGGAAATAAAATAAAATGTACAACCAGAGTTATCCAACCCTTCGACTGACTGCCAACCACAGCAGTGTTTCGAGTAACTTCTTCTTACTGACGCGACGCGGGACATGGCTAGACAAGCAGAGAAATAGTTTTACTGCGAATTGTCGTCTAAAAGCGCAACGCAAAGCAAAGCAACGCAAAAACTAAACTAATTACATTTACAAGCGTGCTTATCGACTGTTTTATTGGCGCGCGCAGTTTTTCGCAGAAGCAAGTAACGAGAAAAAACGCAGAAAAGTTGCGTTGCACATAAATCGCAGTAACGAAAAGCATCTAAAGAGCGAAACGGATTTTGTCTGGCTTATTCTGCTGAGTTATTGCGAGTTACTGCTCGCATTCATTGCAAGCGAAATATACGAGCGAGCTATGTATAAACGAGATATAACAACGCACACTTGAATTTGTGCTCTGATGTTTCTCCATGCGAGACGGATGCGCTGGCGTGTGAGTAATTTTTATTTAATATTGAAAATTTAATATTAGTTACCATTAAAGCGCTGTTAAAATCAAATCTAATTTGATTATTTAGTTGAACTAGTTTTTTAAATTGCTGTAATAGTAATACGTTTAATCAATACGTTTAATATTATTTAATAAATTCGAAAATATTGTTACTCATACGCCTACGAATTAACAAAAAGTTTAAGTTTAGCTTGCAATTTAAAAGTATAGACAGATTTATTATTTTACTTTAAGTAAGCAGTTTTATAGTCAGCGGTCCAAAATAAATTGCTTTATCATTGCTTTAATATAAAAGCGATTAAAGAAAAAATATGTTGATTGAAATTGGTTGCATTAAATGAAACTCGGTTTGTTGATTCAGCCAAGTTTTATATTTGTATTAAACAAATATTTAATCAATTTACTAGAAATTTAAAACAAAAATTTAATTCTAACAATTTATTTAAAATATGATAATAATTGCCATGGTGAGAAAAGTGGTGAAATGTTTCTTTCCACCTCGATGTTGTTTTTCTCTTTGAAAATTAAATTTTTGTGTAGTTGCCATGATTGCTAAATACAAAAAACAACGTGTCAAAAAAAAAAAACTGACTTCAAAATAATGTAGAAATATAAGGCGAAATCGAGGTGAGTTCGCTTAATTTGCGTTCTCATTTCTACTTTTCTAACCTTATTATTCAACTTTGATGATTGGAAGTTCTTTAGTGGCTTTTCACAAAAGATGCAAATTTAAAAAAATTTATATTTGGGTTGATTAAGAAAAATATAAAAATTCATTTTATATTCCACTTTCCAGTTTTTAGTTAAAAAAGAAGAAGAAATACAGTCTTGTCTGGGTATAGTGAACACCCAAATTTTTACATGGAGTACTCTACATAGTGAACAATCGAAATGCCTTTCAGAATTTGTTTTACATTTGGAGGTTTGTGAATAAAATTTTGGACGCATCTTCAAGCGGATAGCAATAAAAAACATAAAAAAAGTTCTACTGATGATGCTGGTATACAGGCACTGAGAAGTTTACATGAAAAAGCGGTCCAAAAGTCAATTTCTAAACGCAAGAACAACAAATGTCTACCTTGAACGAGTGAACAACCCGGATAAAGTGAACAGTCCTTGCAGTAATTAGTTCTCTATATCCAGACACGACTGTATTACGCATTTAACTTTGTGGTGGAAACAATAAAGAATGATTAAAAGACAACCTGCAAGTTTGACCTCCATTAAATTTTTTTTTGATCTAGACACCCTGTTTTCCAAATTATTAATATATTTTCATTCAATTATTTAATTAAATCAAATAACATTTTAATTGAGAAAAATACTTTCTTTTAAAAACTTGCACAAATCAAAAAGTAATTAATTGCAAAACAATTTTTACTTTGAATTAAGGCTTTTTGTTGTATTTGCAACAACAATTGGTAGGTTAAAGTTGTTATTAAAAATTAATTGTATCTAACAAAAATTTAATTGTAGTTAACAACTATTTTCAGAATATTTCGTTCAAACATTTGCAAAATACAAATTTAATGTAGAGAAAAAAGCTTAAAGGAAATTCCTATTTCATAAACTTTCACTGCGATTTTTGTTCTTGTTGTTTTGTTTTTTTTTATGCGCGCAATATCTTTCATAAATTATTCATTTCAAATGACAAAATGCTGCTCGATTTTTTGCTGCTCCTCTGCGCATCTTGTTTGAATGTCTGTGCATGTGTGTGTGTGTTTGTGTGTCTGTCATCAAAATCAAAATAAAATTTACGTTATTTTGTGATTTTTTTTTTGTTGTATTCTCTAGTTCTGTTTTACTGTCGTTGTCGTTTGTTAAGCACAGCGGAAGTAATATGGCGCTTGCGATAGGTGCTGCGCGGGTGACTAACAACGGCACATTTCCATGTTAAAAAAGTTTTTCAACTTACTTTTTGTTTGTTCTTGTTGTTCTTATTGTTGTTGTTGTTATTATTCTTGTCGCTATTGTTTTGTTGTTGTTTTTTTTGCAAAGAAACATTTTCGATGGCACTGACACATACAAGTCTATTGAGAGCATCGGCTTTTATTATGGATGAACGAAGTTCGTTATTTCCCTCTTTATCTTTGTCTGTTCGTTCGTCTTGCTTTATTTAACTTAACTTTTTTTGTGTAGGCTACATTAAACACGCTATTTCGCAGCTTTACTTATTGGGAAAATCAAATTATTTTGATTTAGGCAGTGGCGATAAGTTTTATTTAAATTTAGTAAGTTCTTTAAAAGAAGAGGAATTGTGGAGTACTGGACGTATGAGTGATAATATTACAGTAAAATTTTTAAATTTGTAAAGAATTTTTGAAGTTTGTCACTTAATTCTGTATAAAGAAATTTTGCGGTACTTTATTTCTGCTGTATACAAAAATTTTCAAAAATAATTTAATCAATGCAATTAAGTTTTTGTTTGATGCATTAAATATCTAGTTCAATCTCCAGCTTTAATTGAAAGTTATATTTAGCAGTTAACCATTGATTTATACTTAGTGAAAACTATTTTTTCAGTCAAGAAGTTAATTGTTTTAATTAAAAAAATAATAAAAATGTTTTCAGAAAACTGGTTTTGTATATTATAAAGGGTTGTACCTTGTCAACATATAAGTGACATGAAATCAGAGTTTGTTTAGAGTTCAACTTTTTGTTTCTATTAATTAATAATTCAATCAATACAGTTAAAAATGTCTTTAAATGTTTATTTTACAAGAAAATGATTTAAAAACTGGCAAATATTTCTTAATACGAATTCTAATGCAATAACACTTTTGTTTAAAATTTGGAGAATGTTTTCAATAAAATATTTGCTTAATACAAATAAAAGCTTTTCCGAATCAACAAACCGTGTTTCAATTAATACAAATATTGTATTTTTAATAATAAATTCAAATAAATTTTGTCTCTGTGTATCAAAAGTTTAAACCCAAAAAATTCTTCACAAATTTTGCACTCAATAAAAATTTGCCTTGGCATTGCTCGACCCGAGGTAATTTAATATTTTATTTTTTTTCTGTTTTCTTCGCCGGCTTTTGCCAACATTTCAATTTGCAGCGGATCAATCAAATTGCCACAAATGCTGCCTGCCTGCCTGGCTGTCTGTTAGCTGCCTCGGCAGTATCACCAGAACAAAGCGAAGAAACAAAACCAAAAAGCAAAAAAAAAACACACACAAACAAAAATTGATTGACAGTTTTTCTATTATTCCAGCTGACAAGTGTGGCAATTGTTTAGCACACTTTGGGCATTATTTCGTGTTTTTGTCTCCCCTTTCTTTTTCGTCTACAAGCGCCTACAATATTCCAAGTAAAATTTTTGCAATTGCAATTGAAGTGAATACCCTGAAATACAAAAACAAAACAAAAAAAAGAAACTCATTTTTTATGGCCACTTGCTGGATTAAATTGATTGATTGGCACCTGAAAGGCAGCGCGGCCTTACTTAGTCAAATCGAAACCGAAATCGAAATTTTGAACGAAATTCGACTTTTATGCGTGTGCGTGTGGGTGTCAATGTGTGAGCAATTTATTGAAATTGTATTTTTATCCACAGAAAATGATTGAATGCTCAAATTTTGGCAAATTGGCAAACTTCTGAAATGGGCGTTACTCATACCACGCGTCGACCATAGTTTAAACTTTTCAAATTTTGTTCCTTTTGCTTGAAGATTTTTTTGTTGTTGTAAAATGTGCTTTACAAATCACTTTTCGAACACGTTTTGTAAATTATTATAAATTGCTAAATTCTATTAGCAAAATCGGAAATCTTTCGAAATTCAAAACTTTTCCATGTTACTCATACTACACGCAGTCTTAAAAAATAACTTTAACTCAAAAAAAAAAATGAAATCTTTACAAAAATAGCGAGTTCATAATAAAATAAGCAAGCGTATCAAAAAAAAGAACAACAACAACAACAAAAAAATCCCATAGAGGCCAACATAACTCTTAAACAGCATGACTTGCCGCTGTCGCTGTTGGGTTGCTGCTACTGGTGTGCTGCGCTGAGCTGCGCTGCTAAAACTTTTCTCGCATGTCATCTGCAGCGCATGCAAATTTACTTCTTCTGTCGCTGACAAAACAACGAACAGAGGAAAAGAAAAAAAATGGAAAATAAAAAACACCAGCAACTAAACGGCTGCTGTCAAAATGACAAAATGTCGGTTAAAGTGCAGACGACAACAGTGAAACTACTTACTCAGCACTCAGACGCAACGTAACGCAAAGTAACGTAACCGGCGAAAACCAGCACAGGCCCAGCCCAGCCCATCTTAGCGCAGCGCAGTGCGGCAGTCTGCCAGCGAGACCAATAAATCAAAAGCAAAAGTGAAAAGCGCCCAAAACAATCAATCTTCGCAGAGGGCGAGAGGAGCATAAAAGTTTTTAGCCTTTTACGGGTTATGATGACGCTTTGAAGTTTTCGCCCGGCCATTTATGACATAAGCAGGCTTTGTTTGGGGTTGAGTTGAAATTAATAAAATTATTTTGTCGGATTTGATGTGGCGGAAAAGAATTTGTGATATATTTCGTGTATTTAAAAATATGAAAACTATCACTCATACGCTTGGTTGGGTGGAATGTAGATCTTTAAGAAATTAACTAAAATAATTTATAAAATTAACAGTTCTCTGTAAATTTCAAAAATTAAATTTTATATAATTAATTTAAAATTTACTCAATATTTTTTACTTTATATAATAGTGAAATAACATGGCATGTAAGTTTAACATGATTCAGTGTTATTCCAACATGTATTGTCACGGCAATTTAACATGAAGCAGTATTAATTTAATATGTATTGTCTTGTTAATTTTTAACCAGATGCCAAAATTAACATATTGTCAGTGTTAATTTAATATGATGTAATGTGAAATTAAAATTTTGCAGTGTTAATATTAGTTTATCTACCATGACATAATGTTTACTATTATCAGTTATCAAAACTTTGCATAAAATAGTTGTCAAAATGATAAACAATTAAAATCTAAAAAAATAAGAATTTTAATCGTACAAAAAAAGTCCAGCACTGCCAAAGCTTGGAGTGAAGGAGCGCTTCACCTTTTGCCTTAACAAGACAATTACCGTGGTACAAGGGTGCAGTACACAGATTCGCCGAAGCAGTTTAATATTGCAAGTGGATCACAATGATCCAGATGACTTTCAACTTTTTTCAAACAAAGAAACTCTCTTACATTACATTACATTAATTAGCTTAATTAATTGTTACATTAACGTGATTGTGCACATGTTAATTTAACAAGATTCGGTGTTTATTTAACATGTATTAAAATATTAATTTGAATAATATGAAAAATGTATATAATGAAAGTCGTAAAGTGTTAACTTAACAGTTTCTTTAGGAAACATGTTGACAGAGTTGTCAAATGTTCTTGCAAAAATCAACACTGCAAAAAATGTTAAACTAACATTCGTTCCTGTAGAGTCAACATTTTAAAGTGGTATATGTTGATAGAATATGTCAGAATTTTTAAAACATTGAAAATGTTATTCTCAGCACGTTCATTCGAGTTGAAAAATTTTGACAGGAAAAAGTATTAATTTCATGTAAATTTTACATGATTTCTTGTCTTAGTGCAGCACAAAAATATTTAAAAACCACTTATTCAACTTAAATAAAAGAAGATATGCTTCACTTTGTGGCGACCAATAGCTCAGTGAGTTTGTGTGCCACTGTTGCTAAGCACACCACCGGGTTCAAAAAACACTCTGATTAAAATTTTGCTTAATTTATATTGTATAAATTATGTAACAGATTTTTTATTTTCTATCTTATGACAATTTTACAATAAGTAAATACATTTCCATAACCAAAAAACTCTAATTTGACATTTTCTACTCGCTTTTGCAGCTTCAACACCACCGCAAGCGTACACGAAAAATCCAAGCGACCGCACACTCTCAAAATCCGCAAAAGCATATGCAGGGAAATGCGAAACAAAGCCGCCAAAGCGCATAATTAAAAATCCGTTTCCGACACGCCTTTTAACCTTTTTTGTTTTGTTTTTTTTTCAACACACACGCTCGCGCGCTCGCGTAATTAAAGTCACCCATACGCAGCGAAGTGCTGCGCGACACCGACGCGAAAAAAAAGAAGAATTTTCTGTCGTGCCACATACAAAAAGTGTAATTAAAATTTTTTTAAATGGAAAATCTAATAATTTAGCTGCTTTCTATACGGCGTTAAAATAAAAAAAAGTTGCATAAAAAACGAAAAACTTTTTGGTGAAAAGTGCAAAAAAACCACAACAACAACAAAGTACGAAAGCTAAACAACGCGTTGCGTAGTTGAAGCAACAGCAGCAGGAGCAGCAGAAGAAGAAGAAGAAGAAAGTGCGCGCACTTTTTTAAATAGGCAACAATTTAGGCCGAAAGTAGGAAGTGGGCATGCGGCTGTGGCAATTGTTGCATGCAACATGGATGGCGAAAATCGGATTATACTCAATGTGGGTGGCATAAGGTGAGTAAATGGGGTGGTTAGCGAGCTGGCGGGTAAAGAGTATTTAGAGTGATTAAAGTTAAGAAGTGGTGGCAGAGAAAAATGAAAAACTATCAAAAAAAAAAAATATTTTTATTTTGATATTTTCGTTTTTCTATTTAGAAACTTATAAAATAAAGTGGGAAAAAGGAATTAAAAAACTAACAAAATCTTTTGTTTTTGTAATTCTAATTTCTATTAATTTTAAATTTTTATTAAAATCCAATTTTAATATTTTTCATTTAAAAATCAAAAATTTTATGCCACTATAATTGGGTTGTTTTCCTTTACTTTCCTTTACTTTACTTCAAACGTATGTTTATATACTTATACATGTGTACGTGCACATGCACACAAGTGAATTTTCCAATTTCTCCGCCCGCACAAATCTTGCAACGACATTTATTTAATTTGTGAATTCGTGTTATCCGCTTTTACGTTTCACTACATTCGAACAGTTTTCTCATTTTTCTAGGTTCTGTTTCTTTTTCATTTGCAATTTTCTGTGTCCTCCTTCATTTGAAAGACTTTTTTCCGGCATTTTAATCCTGTTGTCCTTTTTACTATGATGATGATGGTTCTTTTTTATCGTTTATTTTTTTGTTCTTCTGTGCACTCGTTCGCCATCCTTAAGTGAGTATTTGCTGTTTTACGCTTGTTTCTTGGCATTTTACTTCTACTATTACCGAGGACCCAGAAACGATTGAGGAACATTTTTAAAATGTATTTGTAGCAAGTATCTTGCTCTACATATACACTTGCACATGTCGGTCTATGCGGCTGTCTGTCTATCTGTCTGTCTATCTGTCTGTCTATCTGTCTGTCTATCTGTCTATCTGTCTGTCTATCTGTCTGTCTATCTATCTGTCTGTCTGCTTGTCGGTCTGTTTGCCTTACTGTGTACATTGTACATCTTTGTGCGAAATAATAGCGGTAGAGTAAAGTTACTTATTCACACCAATCAAAAACTAGATTTCGTTATATGTAACATTAATATTTTTTTGGTTTGGATTTCTCGGTATGTAAACATTTTTTTAATTATTCATATAAACGACCTTTCAAGCTTTAAGGGCAACGTTTTCGAAAAAGTTTTTAGGCAAATACAATTTTTAACGATTTCCAAAGGAATTGATCGAAACTAAATAGAAGGTTCTTTAGAAAGACTCACAAGTTTTAGGATTTAGATTTGTCGGTTATTGAAGGATAAATTGTTGTATATATCAGGTTTTGATATCAATTTTTTTTTACTATTCATATTAAGGAACTTTTAAGCTTTGAGATCAACTTTTTGGAATAGATTTTCGTCAATATAATTTATTTATCGATATTTCTCAGTTTAAAAAATTTAATAAAAGGATTTTTAGAATTCCGAGTATGGGATTTGGTGGAGATAATTGTTTTAAAAAAATCATTTTTGTCTAAAATTTTACTTATTGTTTATTAGATTAAGGGAAAAAGACGCACTTTTTTGTACTACGTTGTGCAACTTTTCACAAATCCATTTTAATTTAAAACTGATTAACTTAGATATAAAATCGAAAGAACATTAAATTAAATAACCGACTTTAAAATAAAAAATTTACATGTTAAATGAAAATGGACTAACAATGACTTAAGATTGCTTCAATGTTAAACGATAATTGAGAATGAAACAATTTTAAAAGCACTTAATCAACTAATATTTAGGTTGTAATGGCCGGCCATTCAAACTCTCGGTTGGTTTAAAAGCTTGTGTCAATATAAACGTTCTTCTTGGCACGATGATAAAGAAAGAGAGAGAGAGAGTAGTCGTTAGTAGTTATCATTATACGAGGGTGGTCTGATAAGTACTTAGCCTACAAAAGAACAACGAAAATTTTGTAAAAGTCTCAACATAACTCGATACACTTGACCCAGCGATGCTCCAACTTCTTTAACCCGTCTGAAAAATACGTTTCCTCGAGGTTTGCAAAGTACGCCTTCATTGGGCGGTGATGCTAAGTACTTATCGGACCACCATCGTATTTTGTTATTTGCGGAGGTGTATGTTTCGCACGGCAGTGCTCAGTACCAATTCATTAGCTTGGGTACGGCCACCGGCAAACATAATCTCTCGCTTCATTATTTCCTTCTTCTGTACTTAATAATTTTGTTTAAATAAAGTTTAATTTTGTAAGTCAAATGTTCTTCTCAATTAATGTTTGTGGTCGAGACTCATGCTAAGCTTACAAGGTTATTTTAATATGCGTTTTTGAATTGAGGTTGAAACGTTTTATAACAAAAATGGTTTTTGTTTCTTTTAATATTCGATCTGTTAAATTTGATATAAGCTCGAAACTTTATTAAAAAAGTTGTCTCAATTTTAAAATTCAATTAGTTTGGGATTTTTGAAATAAGATTACTCGTAGTTGTTATAAACACTTTCAACTTTGCTAGACTTTCATAAACGTTTTACTTTGATTTAAAGTGGATATTTTTGATATAAAGTTGTCTTTTTTCTGAGTGTATATTTGTGTGCAGGTTTTGCTACCTAACCTACCAAGTTAAGCTTTCTATTGATGTTTCATTCGCCGCGTTATCATCAATATTTACCAAGAATTGTTCAAATTTTTGGATGATTGCATTCTTTCGCGCACAACTGTTGTAATATTTGCACTGGCGTCAGCGCAACGTAAGTTCACCGACAATTGTCTATGTGTGTGTGTTTGTGTGTTTATACACGTCGCATATTAGCGTAAGAAACGTTTGTCCTGCCATAATAAAAAGGCACATTTAAGAAAGCACAAAAAAATGCTCCACTTTTAAGAATTTATTACGAGAAGTCTTCGTCGTTGCTTTGTGCAAATTCATTCACTGTGTGTGTGTGTGTGTGTTTGAGAACGTTTGTGTGGCGGCTTGGCTTATTCACTTTTTAGTTCATATGTTGGTTAGAATGTGTGTGTGTATAGGTTTAATGTAGTGTAAGTAAATGTGTTGTAGTGCGACTGCTACAGGGTAAGTGTAACTTAAAGTTTACTAAAATTAGAAAATTAAGACTCTTAAGCAATCTTTCGGAATCGTATTTTTGCTTATAAAAACGGAGAATAGGAGGCGGGAGTAGTTTGGATCCGATCTTGCTCATCTGAGAACATAGCCTCCGCTTGGAGAATGGAAGACATATTTTTTGCAAATTAAATTTTTTTGTTAGCAATTTATTTAAATTAATTTATGTTTTACTCTGTATATGAACATATGACATCCTGTCATCCTGTGCATCCTGTACAACAGTAATTACTCTTGAGCGCCGCACACACACAAGCCAACACAAGCAAACATGTTTAATTGCATAGAAATATATTTAATTGCAGGCAACTTAATTTCGCCAAAGGAATTAATGTCGTGGCACAGAAACACAAATACACACACACACATTCATAAAAATTAAAAACTAACCAGGGGAAAATTTAACTAGCGCCCGAACAATTCATCAGTGCATTCACGCTTAACTGAAGCCTGAGAAAAGTTCTTTACTTTCCATTCAGCTAAGAACTCTTAACTGAAGCCTGAGAAAAGTTCTTTACTTTCCATTCAGCTAAGAACTCTTTGATGAATTTATTCAGCAGTGATGAAATTTTCTGCTGGCTTACAGGCAGTGATATGCATATGATAATCCTCGAACATTTTTTGTTGTTGGTTTTTCTTCTTATTTTTTTTGTTTCCTTTTAATTTTGTAAATTTCCACATAACCGAATTTTAATATTTGCACATTTTGTAAATTAAAATCGATAAAATATGCCTGTGACCTTTAAAAGAACGAGAGATACGTAAACCGCACATGTACGTCCGTCCGTCTGTCCGTTTGTCCATCTGCAGGCACACACCAAAAAATGGCCCCCAGACTAGAGCCCAGTGTAATCGTATGGGTGTGGGTTTGTGTGTCCTTTTCACTAACATGCACTAAATGCAATTTAATATTTCAGAGTCAGATTAATGCAAAGCGACGACCTTCAACTGGCAAGGAACGATATTACCAAAAAAAACTAAAAAATATACAAAAACAACATAAACGAAGCCCCTTAAAACCGAGCGAAAAAAAGTAATAAGAATAAAGTGCATGACTATAACGTTCAGCAAATATGACCAGCTGACGCACAGTACTTTAAAGTGGCAGAAAAATATGACAAAAATAAGGTTATGCTAAAAAGATTGCGGAAGAATTGTAAATATAAACAAATTTTTAATTACTTTGAATTAAAAGAATTTTTCTTTTGACATTAAAATAGTCACCTTTTACATTATGAAATTAATCTTGCGCAACTAACAATTTATATAGTGTAAAAGGGGACTATTGTGGCACATATTTTTGTAAATAAAAAACAATTACAAACAAATAGTCCCCTTTTACATTTGAACTTGCGCAAATAACCATTTGCATAGTGTAAAAGGGGAATAATTTTATAGAATTGATTAACTTTAATAAAGTCAAAAATGACAAAGATGACAACTTTAATTACTACGGAAAATTGCTTTACTGTTGCCCGACAAGAAAAAAATATTCTAGCGCAATAATCAAAAGCATCTCCAGAAATTGCTTCTCATTGAAGTTTCCTAGTATAAAAGGGACAATAGTTTTTATTATATTAAATTGACAAGATGAAAAAAAATGTTTTCGTTTTTATTACAAGCTTTGATTTGAATCATGTCTGCAAGTACTGTGCGGACAAAACAAGCATTTTGGACTAAAGTACAACCTTACATGTAGTAGTATGTACTAGTATATGTATGTAGTGTATATGTCACATTGAAAACTGTGTGCAAATATCTATAACCGGGTGATAAAAAGTATTTCGAACATGATGGACCAAAATGCATGGGAGTAAAATAAAAAAAAAATGTGTGACGCGCTTACGCAAGAGAATATTATCGAAAGGACAACTTCACCATTAACGGCAACCAGCGACAGTCAGCGTCATCATCATCAACATCAACATTATCACCATCATCAAAAGATTATGTGCGCCACCATCGTGTGGCATATATCAGCTGAGAAAACATCATCATCAACATCATCAACATCATCGCCATCTTCATTGCAAATCATCGTTGTGGTAATGTGGCCGCTTAACAGTGTCGGCCATAATAATAAAACATTTTTATTGATCAAAATTATAAATTCACTTTTACTCGAGATAATTTTAGTGGAAGGCAATTTTCAGATTCTCCTTTTTTCGCAATTAAAGCTATCACTTTGGTTTGTCTAACATTCTCGCAAATAATGTTAAATGCACAGCCAACTTCACGTTTCCGAAACAAAATTAAAAACCAATACGAAATTGCCAGTAGAGGCGAGCCGTACCTAGCATCTGCCTTCCAACTTTTACGAACTCATTAGTTAGCGCAAGTATAATTGCCTTGTGTAAAAGGAGATTTAAAAAAGTGTTGTAAATTCATTGCTTTACAAGACGACTACACTGTGAAATTTCAAACACGTTTCAACAATTTTAATTACACTCAAAGCTTATTTATATGGCCACAACTGTGCCCATGCGAGTATGTTGAATTGTCTCTCTCTATTGGCGATATTTTGCTGGTGTTTGTATTTATTATTTCAAAAGTAACGCTGGCTGCCGTATGTACATATGTTTGTGAGTGTATTTACGTTTATGTGTGTGTGTGTGTGTTTGTATTTTGTGTGTTTGTAGTTAAATGCAAACATGTGCCAACATGCCGTAATCGATAGTTGTCAGAATATAGCCTAGAAATGTCCTGTTTTTCGACGACTTCGTCTTCTCCTTTTTGTTACTACTTCTGTTGTTGTTGATGTTGTGGTTGTTGTTGTCATCTTGCACAAAGGCATCACCTTAAGGATTTTGTGTACGCTATTCTTCTCTTTTGCTTTGTTTTGTGTTTTGTGCTGTCTCTACTGCTGCTGCAAATACTGCCGCAGGATGACAAACACGTACACGTTCAAACGATGTCCTGATGTTCTGTCCTGATGGCTACGTCCGGAACACCAAAAAACAAAAACATCATCACAAAAGCAAATAAAAATTAAGGCAAAACAAAGTGAGACGAAAATAAAAACAAATTTTTGCGACAAACATTTTTGAGCCTTTCGCTGCTGGTGTCCAGGAATTGAAAAGAACCTTAAGGAAGTCTTAATCAATTGTTGAAAATAAAGTTGTTAGTAATATGTTGATTTTTCTGAAATTTTGATATATTTTTAGTTAAAATAATCAATATTTAAAATTTGATAAAGTTTTGCTTTTAATATCTGTGTACCAAGTTCCCAAATGTAAACTAAGTTTAAAAAAAAAAATTTTATATACATTAAAAATTGTTTCCTTTTAAAAATTTAATATAAAAATGTTAAGAAAATGTGTTCTAGAACATTAAGAGAACGTTGTTTTTTTCCGTACTTGATTTAAATGCAATTACCCAATCAGCATTTTATTAACAAATTGATCAGTTTCGAGTCTTTTTTGAGTCGCCTGCGCGATTGAAACAGTCACAAATGCGCTCATTTTTTGATCATGAAAGACGCTTTCGCCTGGATAGAAAAGTGCCCTACCCGCGACTCTGTTTAAAGTGTCTTTCATTATCAGCTTTTCTGATCAGTTTCGAGTCTTATTCTAGTCGTATTTCGAATCATTTGCGAATGTTTTTCAATGTTTCGTTGGTTTTGTTCCATCTGCACTTGGACATTTTCCTTTAAATTTACTTTTTTTTATTTTTTGGGCACATTATTTTTTCGACTTCTTTCTAAGCCAATATTTTTAATTGATTGACTGACTTTTTTTATTTATTTAAATTTCAGTCACAGTTCAATCACTAACATTGATCAATTTGCAATTACTAAACATTTTGTTATTGAAAATATTCATTCTAAAAACGTAATTGTTAATCATTTTCGAGTCTTTTTTAATCGCGATTAATCCGTTTTCAATCTTCAAAAGTGATCGAAGAAGTCTCAGTAAGATGATTTTCTTTTTAAATAATTTTCCAAATGCTGAGTGCGTAGTATCTAATTGTATCCTTTTCTTGATCTTTATACATTCGTATCTATATTTTTATTTTGATCAAAAAATATGACAAATTCAATTAAATGTAAATTAGTTTCTGCTTGTGACTTTATAACTTTATAACGTTACGATTTCCCATGAAAAAGTCAAGCGAACTCAATTTGCTTCCAACATTAAATTTAATCTTATTAGACAGTTTCTTTTTCTTATTTTTTTTAAGACACTCAAATAAAATCATGCACCCCTTCTGCACAATCTCGATTGCCATTAAATATGATTTATGTGCTGTCGTTCTCAAATGATGGAGCAGTCAGCCATAACATATCTGAGCCATAACCATTGAAATAGCCACATATGCAAATAAGTCGTCGGAAATTTCAAATATAATTTTCGGTTGGTTTTTCTTCTCTTCTCTTTTTTCAGTTATTTTATTTTTGTCCTACGCAGCAAAACAGCAAAAAGTGTTCTTTTGGTTGATTTATATTTGCTGTACACACACACACTCACGTACATAAGTACTTGTACATATGTAGATGATGTGCATGTACTATACTTGTGCACTTTTGCAGTAAGTGCACTTTTAAGCGCATAAAGTCAAAAAGAGCAGCTCGTGAGTGCAAAGCAGATAAAATATTGCAGCGCTGTGCCAAAAATCAAAAATATCCAATATAAAAAACAATTCATAAATAAAAAAAAAAAAACAACTACACACACAAAGAACTTTTACAAAAATACTTTCAATGCTTTAATAGTATGCGTGTAAAATTCAACAAAGAAAATGTTGAATGAAAATTTTTTAAATTACACGAAATATTTAAAATTTCAACTAAGTTGTAACATTTACAAGACACTGCATATGCTTATGAGGCATTGTGAATTTAACAGGAGACAATGTAAATTTAACATGAATTTAAATGTTATTTTGACATGATGAAAATGTTGACTTAATGTCTAATTAATATTTTCTAAGGCAAAATCGTGGCAAAGTTGTCAAAGATCCTGCAAAAATAAACACGACAAAAAATGTTAAATTAACATGAGATCCTATTAGCCCAATATTTGCTATTGTTAAATATTGATAGAGTATGTAAAAATTTGTATTTGACAACTTCATAACTTTCATATTTTACAATACAATATATTAACCCGAAAAAGTATTAATTTCATGTTAATTTTACACGATTTTTTCTGTGTGTAGCAAGTAAATAAATTGATATAATGAGAAAGAAAGACAATTTAACTTGGTTTAGACTATATTAAAGAAATGTATGATTAGTGTTTTGGGCGAAACTTCATTTTGAACAAATATCAGAAATTTAACAAATATTTGCTTTTAATTAAAAAAATTTATAAAAAAAATTTAAATTGAATTAAATTTAATTTGAGACAGTCGGAATACATATTCAAAATGGTGTACCATTTCCTCAAAACAATTTTATTAAATTGTTTTGTCTTTCTTTATTTTAAGACAAAAAATGCTCACTTCCAATCGTAATGATACCTTTTCACAGTCATTTCTTTTTTCACACACGCACACTCGCCCATAACCGCACTTCTTAATGCCGACCCCAAAAAAGTATTTTACGCTTTTCTTGCATTTTTCGTTTGCGTTTTTATTTCATTTTATTTTTTTGTTGCTTTGTTCAATGTTCTTTTGCGCTGATTTTCTTAATAATTTCATTTTGATTATAATCATTTGTGATTATGTGTGTACGGTTGTACGTATGTGTGTGTGTGTGTGTGGATGCTGTCGTAAAACACGCACACACACACGCATATACGCACAAACGTTTTTGATTTAAACTCAGATGCTAACGCACCATACAGCCACATAAATTGCTTTATTCATAGCTTTATGTGCGTCTGAGTGCGTATTTCCGTTTCCGCGCGCTGCTTTACATTTACTCATCACCCGGTATCTGCGTTATCGCTTTAAGTACGCCATTCGGAACGAATGCTATTCGCCTTCTTCGCGCTGTGTGCGAATTAAGCGAAATGACTAATGAAAAGTTTAACAGTCAATAAATAAAATACGCTGACAAGATGAAAATCAGCGAGGAAAATAAAGGAAAATGAAAATGGGACAGGGACAGGGACAGGCAGAAGCACAGGCACAAAGGAAAGAAGATACAAGCCAGGCATTCTATGGAGACAGAAGTTTGGAAAAAAGAGGCAAAGCAGACAATTAAAGTTTCGCTTATTTGTAGAGACAACAACAAAAAGAACAAGAACAATAGCAACAACACAACGACCCAATTTAAAAAGCCAATAAATTGTGCTTTTAATTTTTATGTTGGGTATTAATTGAGCTATTAGTGCTATGCTGTCCTGGCTGTACGGATAAGTGGGCACGACAGGAACTTGAGTTGTATTTGTTCGATACTTTCTACTTTGTTTTCTTCTGTTCTTGTGTGATTTATTTTTATTTTGCACATGGAAAATAAAAAAAATGATATTTGAAGTAAAGTTTGTCGATTCAACAATGTTTTTATTTGTATTAAACAAATATTTCAACAAAAAGTAAAAATTTTTAATAGATATATTAATTATTTCAATTGATTTCCTACTTCAAAATAATTGTTGGTTTTTAGTGACTTCTCATGCAAAACCAAAATTTGAACAAATTTTTAATTGTATTGATTAATTAATTAATGAATTTGCATGGAAAAACGAAATTTTGAACTCCACTTTTTCTTTGCAAAGTTTTGTATCTGGAGACTTATGATAAAAGTTGTTTATGTAATATTCATGACGTGTAGACGCGTTTTTTTGCTGCGCTTCATAAATCTTTATTTTTGGCTGATTTAAGGACTTTGAAAAATTAAGGAGTCAACATTCTTCTTAAATCGTTTCCGTGTTTTTGATTAAATTGTTCTTTTCGGTGAATCCAGTTAATTTTTGTGATATTTTTCAAATTAAAAGTTTGAAATTATATCACTCAAATCTTTTTGTTTTTGCCGCCAAAAAAAAAGCAACAAAAAAACAATAGACAAAATTAAAAACAAATACAAAAACAAACAAACAAACAAAAAAAAATGAATACCGCAATTGTAAACAAATAATTCAACAACAACACCAGCTGACCACGGTAAACTTTTTTGTTGTATCTTGCACCTGTAACAACAGCTGATCGTGCCCAAAATTTCTGTGTTGCCAACTACGCTAATCGTTCCTTACATTCTTGAACTGCCAACTACGCTGATCGTGTTAAACATTCCTGAGTTACCAACTACGCTAAAAACTGAAATATGTCGATAGGAGCTCCGAAGCGAATGCGGTTAACTTCCCAAAATCAAAATTGTATTTTGAACACTACACCGCGGTCTTCCAACACTGATTCCTCTTCCCGCTTGTTACAATTAATTGATCGCCGCTTCGCAGAACAGAGTGAGTTAATTGGTTCTAATATACTTGCGGCTAAGGAAGAAATTGTCGTTGCTTTATCTGCCAAAATAGATAAAATCCAACGCGAAGTTGATGAAATTTCTGAACGAGTTACAAAATTAGAAAAAGATAAAACTGATGTCCATGGCTTACGATCAGAAATATTGACATTGAAAAACAAAATTGAAATGTACGATAACTCTGCCATTGCTTGTGAAGTTCGTATGCATGGAATTCCTCAGCAAAAAGATGAACAATTGTTTCAGATTTTTGAAAAATTGTGCACATCAGTTGAGATTTCACCACCACTTCCAGTACAAAACATTTATAGACTTCAAAATAAGAGAAACGCAAATACAAGAGTCGATCCACCAATATTAATAAAATTAATGACGCCGTTTGATAAACATTTTTTGTTAAAAACAATATCTGACTTTAATCGACAAAATAAAGATACCCTACATCTACACCATGTAGGCTTTCAGTCATCTGTGCCTTTCTATGTCAACGAAAGCTTAACAAAAAAGAATCATGACATTCTAAAGGCAGCAATCCAATTTAAAAAGAAAAAGCTACTATGGTCTACGTTCACTAGACGCGGTTTAATTTTTGTCAAAAGCTGTGCCACAAATAATTCAGTACAAGTGAACACTTTACAAGAACTGAATCAACTTATCAGTGATGAAACACAACGTAGTAACTACAACTTTCGTGACATTCCTGAGCAAATTAACACCAACAATATTCAGTTCTAGACGAAACAAAAATATATATTATTTAAATAGTTTATTTTACTTTATTTTTTACAATTTGTTAACCAAAATGTTAACTTTATTTCCATTAATGTGTGCATGTGTTGCTTATGAAAAAAAAATTAGTTTATCTTTTATATGTTATTTAAATGATTTCTTTAAATAACAACTTCAAAAGGTATTCCAAAGGAAACTCCTACAGCATGGTTCGTGTATTGTCCAAACAAAAAAATGGGCTTAAAGTTTGCCACATCAATGCTCAAAGCCTGGTTAAAAAAATTGATGAATTTAGATATATCTTTGAAGATTCGACGGTTGACATTGTTTGCGTTTCAGAAACGTGGTTTAACATGAGTATGAACGACGAAGTCTTTAAAATGCAAGGTTTTAGAATATTTCGATCTGATAGACATGGTCATGGTGGTGGTGTAGCTATTTTTATAAGAGAAGGAATAAATTGTCGTATAAACTGTAAGTCGAATGCTGATAGTAGTGTTGAATATTTGTTTTTGGATTTGTTTTGTGAAGACTATAAAATTCTTATTGGGGTTGTGTATAGACCAAACAAAAATATTGATATTAATCCGCTCATGAATAAAATCGAAGACCTTATGTTATCATATTCAGATATAATTATAACTGGAGATTTCAACAGTAACATCTTGAAGGAAAATCATTTAACTTCTCATATGTGTGGTTTTGGATTATTTCCAGTCAACACTTTAACTCCAACACATTTTTCAAATACATCAGATACACTTCTTGATTTGTTTTTTGTCAATGATATATCAAAAAACTTACTTTACGATCAAATTTCAGTACCAAATTTTTCAAAACATGATTTAATCTTTCTTACTTATGACTGTCAACTAGTAAAACAAAATCATTCATTTTTTTTTACCGCGATTTCAAAAATATTGACTATTTAAGCCTAGAAACGGAAATGAAAAAAATTGATTGGAATGTGATTTATAATAATCCTTCAGTAGAAGACCAAGTTTCTTGCCTTCAAACAAACGTTCAATATCTGTTCGAGAAATTTGTGCCTCTTAAGAAAAAAACAATTAAAAACTCTGATAAACCTTGGTTTAATAGTGAAATTAAATCACTAATACTAAAGCGAGATTTAAATTACAATCGTTGGAAGCGTTACAGGACACCTGAAGCAAAAACTATTTTTATTAATTTTAAAAGAAAAGCCCAAGAAAAAATAAAAACGGCAAAAACTAACTTTTACTCCAAAAAATTCGGCTCGATTCAAAATAATAAAAATACGTGGAAGCTCGTGCGTGATATAGGTTTGAGTAAAAGTAAAAATCATTCCACCAATGAAATAGATAACATCGATGACCTTAATGAAAAATTTGTAAACTTGCCAACGCCTAAAGTCAAAACTAACCATTACGCAGATTTACAAAGTCCTCTTACTCCTGAAATACAATTTTCCTTTGAGTGTGTTAGTCAACTTGATGTGTTACAAAGCTGTTTATCGATCAAATCGAATGCTATCGGTGTAGACAATTTAAATCCCATTTTTATGAAAGCCTTGCTACCTAATCTGCTACCATATATAACATACATCTTCAATTCAGCAATAACTACTTCAAAATTTCCAAGTAATTGGAAATTTGCCAAAATTATACCTGTGCTAAAACCTAATAATGAGTATAGGCCAATTGCAATTTTGCCGTTTTTATCTAAAGTTCTTGAATCTTTAATATATATTCAAATGTCAAGATTCTTAAAAAAACACTCGCTAATTACAGATCGACAGTCTGGTTTTAGAGTAAACCGTAGTTGCATCACAGCGCTAATCGATGTTATTGAAGATATACGCGTAGCTCTCGATGACAATAATATAACGTTTTTGACACTTCTTGATCACTCTAAGGCATTTGACACAGTCGACCATAGAATATTATTAACTAAATTATCAACTCTATATGGTTTTTCAACAACTGCCACAAAATTTATTGCATCTTACCTCAATAGCAGATCGCAAGCAATTTATTGTCATAATAAAAATTCGCAGTTCTTAACTCTTGACAGGGGCGTGCCGCAGGGATCATTACTGGGTCCCCTTCTTTTTTCATTGTACATAAATGATCTCCCGAAAATTCTAAAAAGTTGTAGTATTCACATGTATGCCGACGATGTGCAAATTTATACTTCGTGCAAATTAACAGAAATAACTTCCTGCATAATTGACCTTAATAATAATTTATCTCAAATCAATAATTGGGCGACTATGAATGGATTACATTTAAATCCTAATAAATCTCAATGCTTAATAATTTCAAAGAAAATGTTTGATACATCTCATTTACCTAAAGTAACTTTGAATAATTCACGTGTTAACTTTGTCGATCACGCGAAAAATTTAGGAATAACCTTTAACAGAACATTATCCTGGAACATGCATATAAATATTGCTGTTGGTAGGGCTTATGGAATGCTTCGGGCACTTTGGCCAACACAACATTTTACTCCTTTTAAAATAAGAATGCTACTCGTTAAAACTATCCTTATGCCAACTTTGCTATATGGTTGCGAAATATTTTCAAATTGTGATGTGACTAGCAAAAGAAAATTAAATGTGGTCTTTAATAATATGGCACGATACGTCTTTACACTCAGACGGTTGGACCATGTCTCAAATAGCGCTAAGTTAATCTTCTCGATGAGCTTTAACAATTTAATTAACTACAGAACAATGTTGCTGTTGCACAAAATAATTTTCACAAAAGAACCTTTTTATTTGTATCAAAAAATTAACTTCTCAAGATCGCATCGTAACAATGCAATAATTCAGTTAAAACATTCATCGTTAGTATCTGAACGCCAATTTTTTATTTCTGCAATTCGTCTCTGGAATACCTTGCCTAGTAACATTCAATCAATAAGCAATGCAACACACTTCAAAAAAGCAATTTGTAATTATTTTACTAAAAAAAGTTAATCAAACATATTAATAAAAAATAAATAAATAAAAACTTTCAATTGAAATTTAAAGTTCAAAACAACAGCCCCAGGAGGGCGTATTTTAATTTTTACTATTGTATTATTTTTGGTCTGTACTTTAATATTTTTATTTTGTAATCTTGTAATTTGTATTATTATTGTATTATTAATGTTATTATTATTGTTATTTTTATTTCTTGTCATAATTGTTATATGTATATATCGTGACTAGTACTGTTTTTATAAGTTATTAAACTTTTGTATTAGGATAACATAAATAAATAAATAAATAAAATAAATCTCTACACTCTGTTTTTCAACTGGATATCGCAATTTTAATTAATTATTTAATTAAAGCATATAATTTTTTAATTAAAAAAAATATTTCTTCCAAGCATGAATCAACAAGTGATTGAATGCAAAACAATTTCTATTCTCAATTTACGCTGTTTATTGTATGTACGAAAAGTGATTGGGGTTGGATTTTTAATTAAAAATTAATTCTGTCAATAAAAAATTTAATTATAATGATTAAATATGTTTTGAATCTCTCACTTTGTATTTAAATCAATTGAACTTACTTTGTAGTTTCTTTATGTTATTCTTTTAAAATTCCTAAAAGTTCATAAACCAGACGCACGTCCTGTTTTTTTTTTAATAAACGCCAACTTAAGCACACAAAATCCCGTTTTAATACGTCTCTCTAAATTACAAAAAAATGGAAAGCAAAAAAAATTTCAAAACTTTACCATCGAAAGTCAATGAAATATCTCTAAAATATTGTTGAGCCAGCGAAAACTTTTTCATTTCACTTTGTTTCGCTTCATTAACTTTTCGCCTTTTTAATATACTCCACTTCCGTTCGTCTGTCCATCCGTCCTTCCGTCTGTCGGTCCTACTGTATGTTCGTCTGTCCGCCCCGCAATTTTCTTGCATTTATTACTTTCATTCATTTCCGGGACGTCGTTCAAGCGAAACCAATCGGAACAAAAACATACAACAACAAACAACATTTTTTTTTTTGGAAAGAAGGCAGCTCACGCACGCACCCATTTATACATACATACATACACACACACACGCACATGTGTCTTTCAACAAACTTTAGCTTTTATTTTGTCAAGTACAAGAAAAAAAGAAAAGAGACAAAATAAAAATTTCCGAAATGAGTAAGAAAAGTCTCCCGTAATGAACCTTGAAATGTTTATGAATAGCTTGGAAGCTGCAAAGCGAAATTGTATGTAACACAGGGCGAAAATGGAAGTTGGAAGTACACAACCAAATGAAGACGACTGATAAAAATTACCAACTTACACGAACACATTTTTGGGTAAATTTTACATGGAAATGCTTTTGCCCTACGAGCTGCAAATAAAGGCAAAGACTTTGTGAAGTTCTCAATTCGGGCATTTTTGTTTTGAAATTCATTTAAACGAATAAGTTTTTGACATGAATTTATTGTAATATTAAAAAACAACAATTATTTAAAATGAAAAGCACTTTGCTTAAAAAAGCATTTCAAAATTTTGTACATATAATAATTATAAATCTCTGGCCGATGTTACACTACGCCGATGACATACGAGAGTGGTCCGATAAGTATTTATCTCATAATAGATAAACGAAAATGTCTGAAAAGTGGCCAATTTATTCCTCAAAATGTTCCCCTTTTAGCTCAAAACACTTTAGGATTGATGCCCTAACTTCTTTAACCCATCTGAAAAATACGTTTTATCGAGGTCTGCACCCTTGTATATACTATTAAAAAAAGGTTTTAATAAAATGTCCTTTAACACTCATGCTTGCCAAGAGATGTATACTATTTGTCTTATAGGTCACCAAAGGACCTCAAACCATTTTGTTACGAAAAAGGTTTTCATATGTTGCTTCTAAAATAGAAATTTTATTTTTAATTTGCAGCAGACAATAACAAAAAATAGATGGAAAAATTCACTTTATATTTTATTTTTTCTGTCCTTGCACTGGACTTACTCTGTGACCAAAATTTTATTAGGAAGATCCTATAAAATCGGGATCACAAAGTGGCACCAAGGATCATTAGTACAAAGTGGCACTTCTTAATCAAACTTACCTTTATTAAACATAATTTTATTTATTCAAAATTCTGGCTTTGGAGTATATGAGATTTCGTACATTGACTCAAGGAAAGAAATTATCAAGTAAGAAATTATAGTCGGTCATACCGACTATTTCAAATGCAGCACATCGATAAATATTACAATCAATTTAGAATGGTTCCTGAAGATATATAAAGAATAATCTTGATCGACCCTTAATTTTATAAACCATGGACCACAATAATTAGATTACTCTTCTTCAGTTCGTCTAGGGTATAAGAGCAACCAGTATACAACATTTCAGCGCAATATCTCTAACAGTTCTTTGGCTTTTGCGTTAACAAGAAATATTGACACACAGATAGATGGACATGGCTAGATCGACTAAGTTTTTGATGCTGATCAAGATTATATATATGTCTATATCTATCTTACAAAGGTTTGACCAAACCCAATATACACCACAGAGTGGTGCATACAAAATTTGGAACCTTAACATTAAAGTTGTTTGTGGTCACAAAATTAGCCTAAAATTAATATGAGTGTTAAGGTTGGGTGCTAAGTTTTGCTTTGAAGTTCTTGTACTAAAAAATCCGTATTAATTCAAAGAAATTCGAACATTCGTGTTTGTATATAAAATTAAATTATTAATTGGATAAATTGAACTTATATTTAAAAATATTTAATACAAGTCAATCAAGAATATTTTGTCCAAAGTTTATATAATAATAAAATATTTTTTAATGACAATTTTAAACTACAAACTTTAAGTAAAAACAAATTATTTTATATATGAAAAAATTAGGCGGCAGCGTAGTGCGATAATCAGTACATTGGCCTTCGACGCGAAACGATTCATGTTCGAACCGCGGTTGATGCTAAAAACGAGAAAAGTTTTAAATTGGAAATTACTGCGCGCAACAACTTGCCAACTTGTAAAAGATTAGAGAAACAATTTTATACACACTTATCTATTATTATTAATAAAGGCTATAGGAGCATTGTGACCTGAAAGATTTATTGTGCAGCCTCGTTGCCCTACAAACACAGTTCTAGACTATTTGTAAATCTTGTAATCGTTGTGGGCTGAAGTTTTACTATGTCATTGGGCACTAGAATCCATTGCCTAGGTAGTTAAATCTGCGTTTTGCCACCGCTGGACAAGTACAAAGAACATGTTCAGCCGTTTCCTGCTCCTCTTGGTTAAATGTTTTCTTTAACAACTTTATAAATAATTTTGCTATAAAGATTTTAACTCAGGAAATTTAAATTATCAATTATTAATATGTGAACAATTTTGTTTTTAAATTGTAATTCTTACTAAAAATCGTTAACTAAAGATTTTTTACTTATTATGATTTGTGCTACAAAACTTTACAACAAAAATTTTGATATAAGGAATGTATTTGAAAGAATGTGAATAAATTCGATACTAAAATGGACTTTTGAAGTGCATTTCTAAGCACACACTTTTAAGTACAACAATTTTGTTAAAATATTTTACTTATTTATTTGTTGTTATTTTTATTTTTATGCATATACAAAGCATAAAAATATTAATCTCGCTTTTAAAAGCGTTTGCAATCCATTGAAATGCCTCAAACAAAAAATATTTACCATAAGGAAGCAACCGAAAAGCTCTCAAATTAAAACTCAAACTCACACACATCACTGAACACATGCGTACTATTATGACATACAGACACATGCACCCTTCTGCTTGGGCGCATGTTTTTGTTTGTGTTGATGTGAATGACTCTCTGGTGGTTTCTTTTTCACTATGTGCGCTTGTGCTTATGCGAGTGTGTGTATGTGTGCTTTGATACGTGTATGTGTGTGAATGTGTACAGTCGGTCGTTGCAGAGCGTCGTCCGTGTGGCATGTCCTTGCATAAATATTTCAAATGCAAAACTGCCACTTTTGCAAAAGGTACCAAACAAAACGAAACGAAACTAACGAAGGAAGGATAGAAAGAAGGCAAGAAGGACCAGTTGGATAAACAACAACAGCAACAACAACAACTAATGCAAAAACAAAACAAACAGGAGAAAAAAACTACAAGTATGTCGAGGTGAGGAAGGAAGCATAGCTGGTTTATTTTCAGCGGTTTCCATTTAAGCGACATCGAGTGCGAAGCGCTTTGAGTGTTTTTGTTGTTTGTTGTTGTAGTTGTTGTTTCGCAAAATACTAACAAAAAAAACCAACTAAAAAAATAAAAAAAACAGACTTTTAAAAAATTCAGCTGTGAATGATTTGTAAGCAAGAAAAAGCGGCACTGGCCGCCGCAGCTGGAGGCTATTAACGCGCGTAAATATTTGTTTTGCAGGCGTTTTGCGTAAGGAGGTGTGGCGCGGGTAAAGATGAAGAAGTCCTTTTTAATGTGGCTGCGGTCTGAATGGATAGTGGAGCACTTTTGCTTAACAATGGTTTATTTAAAACCGAAGTTTTTTTATTACAAATAGTTTCAAAAAGCTGCTCACTTTAGTTTACTACTCAGATGAAATGTTGATTAAAAATACAAAAAAATTATTTATCACAAAGAATGTTCTACAAGTTTTATATTAAGTGAGGAGCTTTAATTAAAAAACCGATACACGATATTTAAATTTGGTTTGAAAGTACAAATACAAATGTGGACAAATCTGAGCAGTTCGTTGGCTATGGAACTTTAATTATTTAATTAATCAATAAATTTATAAAGAAAAACCAGAGCAATGCCGGGTACTAAAAGATATGTTTATATTTAATAAAAATCTCGAGCAACGCCGGATACTATAAGCCAGTGGATAAATAAACTGGAAATTAACTGCGAATAATCAACAGAAAGAAAATTGCTTCGTTGGTATTTGCAAGCTCACTTTTCCATTCGCTGGCCTTGAATAATTTTTAACTTTTGAGTTTCCATTAAATTCTCGCTTAATTCTGAAACAATAAAAACTTAGGAAAGCACAAAGCTTCATTTCATTGATATAAATTTGAATAACAACGTTTTAAATGTGCTATACATACTCGTACAAGTATAGGAAAACGAATTTTTTGAACTTAAAAATTGCGCATATAACAAGCACTCAAAATTCAAAAAATATGCAATAAAAACAAATAAAATATGCACTTAAAAACTAATGTTTGTTGTACAACTATATTTTAATATAATTAACTATATCATTATATATTGCCTGGTTGAAGTAAGCAAAAAATTGTCTTTAAAGTTTTCAAATACGAAACTTTGAGTCTTGAAAAATTTGTTCACCGATACAGACCAATTTACTAACACTGTGCAACATGAATAAAGACCCCAATGAATCCAACGCGAAATGAAAGTCGACCCTCAGATGAACAAACCCAGAATGGAATTTTGAAAGATAGCTGACCATACGAGCTTATATGAAGTTGCATTTATAATCTTCTGCTGTTGAGTGACCTATAGTAAAATTTATTGAGGATTATTTTTCGATAGTATACTAACTCCATATTTCAGCCTTTTATGGGTCTTTTGTGGTCTCAAAAAAAGTAATCAAGATGGATACAGAAAATTATATTTTGAGGAATAACATGTACTAGAAAAATGTTCCTCGTTTAATATAGGTCACAGACACAGTCTCAGAAGCGGATATATAACTATTTTTTAAGTTGTATTCGGAGATATTATGTCAACTTTAAGTGGCCATAAAAATATACGAGCTTTTTTCCAAAACCCTTCTTGGGATTTTAAAGTCTTTCATTTCGTGTAGGATTCATTGAGGCTCAAAGCGATGAACCAAACTTGAACAGCTTTCAGGAAAAGATTAGAGAGAAATTTTACTATTTCGAATGGTTGTATTCTAAAAAGCTAAATAAATTAATGAAAAAAAGTAAATGACGTTCCAGAAATATGCAGCAAATATGCATTTATCCACAAAAATATGCACAGTTTTCAAAAAATATGCAAATTGAAGCATTAATTCTAAAATATGCAAAACTATCCACCATTGATTGAATATCATTTTAAAGAGAGATTTACAATGCATTTGCTTCAATTTCCTTTAACCTGTGATACATTTTCCGACGAAATATTTTATGACACCCTGCGGCTACCTCGCGACCTTTTAAGCATATTTCATTACTTAATTTGAATTTATGTCACATTTCCACATATTTTTTTATTTTATTATTTATAAATATTTCCTCTTTTTGTTTCGCGCTCAAAACGACGACATAAACAAATGCAGAAAGAAAGAAAGGAAAAAAGTAAATAAGAATTCCATTCGGGCAAGCAGAACGCTCGTAAAAATCACAAGTATCTTTTAATAAAAATAACGGCTTATGTATGTCGCGTCCTCGTCTCGATCCTCATCCTCGTCCTCATCCTCGTCCTCGACGTTGTTTCTTACAGCGCGCGTTCGCTCTTAATTTGTTTGAGTGCTTTCTTTTGCTTCGCTTTTATCTTAACGCAGCATATACACGCATTTACACAGACGCGAACACACACGTGCATACAGAGACGCTAACACACGCTCACAAAACTCTACGCGGCCCAAATAAGTATGCAATAAAAATACTTCGCTTCTCGGTACAAGCAAATAAATAAAGAAATAAATGAAATAAATAATTTCTGCTCAGCGCTGCTCTGCTCAGTTCGCCTTTTGTCTTTCCGTCGCTTTTTCTTGTCTCAAGGTAAGCTTTTATGTTTGCCCTTTTTTTTGCATGCTTATTTGCTTTCTTTTGTTTTCGTTTTCGTTTCATTTGCTTCCATTTTCTTTCTTTCTATTTTATGACCCCACCCGAAATGCGTTCTTATTAATTTCTTTTACGCAGTCGCTCACAGGCGCTGAGTAGGATGAGGAAACGAAAGAAAATGAGCGCTGAATTAGTCGGAGGATGGGATGCTCGTATGCCATTAGGTGCTGCGTTCTTTGTCTTTGTTCTGCTTTATTCTGTTGTTTTATTGTACTTTCATTGTTTTCCTTTTACTACGCACGTTTTTATGTTGTGTTGTTGTTTTTTTATGTTTTGTCTAGCTTTGCGTTTGTGTTCCTCTTCTTATTTTCTTTTATGTTTTTTCTGTTTAGTTTAACTTTGTCTTATGTGTACATTTAGCGCTTCATAATTACTTTAAGCTGTCTTAGCCGGGGATATTATGTTATTTTTTCCCCTGTTGCTTTTGTCTGTACTTTGTCAACTAACTGAAATAATTTGTCATCACGATTTCACTTGACTGAAACATTTTCGCATGTATTTGTACAGTTTTTGTTGTAGTGTTTGTTTATCTGGTGTTTTACGCTTTCATAAGCTTCAACTGAACTTAAAGAAAAAATTGTATTACTCAGTTTGTTGATTTAACACAGCTTTTATTAGTATTAAACAAAAGTTTAACCGAGAAACTCAAATGACAAACACAAATTTGAATTGTTACAATTAATTTCCTAATGGAAGAGAATTAAAAATTTTCAAGAGACTTTTTCGAACAAGTTAAACATTGAAACAGATCTTTAATTATATTGATTAATTGTATTGAAGAAATTTTTAAAGAATGTATTTTTGAGGTTAAGTTTTTGACCAAATTTGAATTTTTTATTAGTTTTTTAAATTATTGCGAAGGTTTTTGGTCTAATAGTTTTCCAGCTTGCTCGACATTTCGTATTTTTGTGTTGTCATTTCAAACCGAACACCCTGTCAATACATGCACAATACATACAATGTACATACGAGTACACGTATATGCAATCTTGCTACTTACAACTAACTGCATAAAGTATGTAAGCAGAGGAATAGAATGCCTTATCGACTGCGAAATGACTTCAGTCAACTTCGATCATCTCGGAGAAAACTTTTTGCACATTTGTTTGACTTTACTGCGTCTGACTTTGTTTGACTTTTGCGGTTGCTTCTGACAAATGCAATTTCTCGTCTTTCGTTCGTTCTTTCTTTCTTCCTCTATTTCCTGCGTTGTCAATTTAGCTGAGCAAGTGAATTCGATGCGCCACGATAAAAGGCTGTAAAAGGAGGAGGATGACATCTAAAAGTTATTGATTCAGTTTGTCTTTAATTGTAGAGACTTTTTTCTATTATTTCTAGAAATATAAAAAAAAGTTTGGGGGAATCAATTTTGCACAGAGCAAATTTTAATTGGAAAATACATTTTTGTATTCTGTTGAAATTCTATAGTAAAGAAAAACTTGTTTTTCAATTATTTTTAAATTTAAAGCAATAAATATGTACTAAAATATTGTTTTTTTTTTAAATTTAGTACAAAAGAAAGATGTATGAGTACTTAAAGATTTTGTATCAAAGCTTTTGTAAAAATTCGAGATTTGGTTAAAATCTTGTACTAAAGAATATTTTATAAGATTATGTACTAAATTTATGTTTCTTTTGTAATGTTGTACTAAAATAGTGTATACCAAAGTTTTGAAAGTACAAAATATTAGCTTTAAATCGTGTACTAAAAAATGTTGGTACTTAAGCTGTGTTTGAAATTAAATACTAACAATTGACTTTCTACGAATTATAAGAACCAGAGCTTTTAAAGTAGTTTGTTTGCGTAAAATTTTGTACTAAATAAAAATCAAAGTATAAATTTAATTTAGTACTAAATTTTGTTTCTCAAAATCGTGTACTGAATAAAAATATCCAAACTAAGTCATTGTTTTAAATTTAATACTTAATACCATTATTAGATTGCCTAAAATTTAGTACTAAAAATTTATCTAGTTAAATTATGTGATAATTAAAAATAAAGTAAAATGTTTTAATTTATTCATTAACTAAATTAAAACTGAACACTTTAAAGCAATTTTTTTTTTAATTTTACTTATATATAGTGTACTAAAAATGTTGGACCAATGTTTTATAGAACACAAATTTTTCTAAAACACATGTACTAAAAGCGTGTATTAAACTGTTTTGTTAGTTTGTACTATAAAAATATGTTTATGAAAAGGAATTGCAATAAAAAATATGTACTAAAAATGTTGTACTAAGTCTGATTAGTTTAATTTATGTTTATGAATTTTGCATAGATCAATTAATTAAAAAAATTAATTTGCAAACAATTTTGAATTCCAAATTGAAAGCAACAATAGAAAAATTTTGTAAAATAATTACTTCCTTTGACTTTAGTACAAAATTGTGTAGCCACAAATTCGCCCGAAAAGTCCCGCTTACACGCACACACAACTTAAAAATTCGCATATCTTTTGTACATAGATGAGGACAACCCCCCCAACACATCCACGTGTACCGACCTCATAGCAACCAAACGCCACCACTTCCTGTGGCACCATCAGTTTCCTGACACGGAAACTTTTGCCCAACGTCAGGAAAAAGTTTTTGAACTTTTGGTCGCGGCACAAAGGTGCGCTCCCCATGTGGGCATCCAACATAGGCAAAAGGTGGTTCGGAACGAAGGGTGCCTATGCGCAACAATTAACTGCGCCCCCTGTAAAATGAAAAATAAAAAAATACCAACAACTTTTAAATGTGCGATAACGAATTGTGCAAACAAGAAGTGGGGGATAACATTTACCAAGGGGGCAGGGGTGCCGCAAACAGAAATTCGTTAAATGAAACGCATGTTTCAAATCCATTGAAATTATGTTGCTGGGTTTTCTTTTTTCTTTTTTTTTTGCAACAAATTCCAATTGCAACAAAAAGTTTTTAAATTAAAATTTCGAACATTTTCGTTTGAGAAAATTTTAAAAAATTTGCGAAAATTGTGAAATTGCAAAGTTAGAACAATTTAAAATATATTTCAAAAGTTGAAAAATTTTCAATTTTCAGAAGCGTTTTATTTAAATTATTATCTTCTTCTTTTCTTGAAAACATTTTTTTTCTTCTTTTAGCTATAATATTAAATTTTTTAATTTAGGCTAAGTGCCAAAAGTGCAAAAATAAACAGAAATAACTTGTCCAGACATTATGACGGGGACGCACTTAAAAATCGCTAAAAATGTGAAAATGTGCCTAAACTGTCTGAAAAGGCGCATTAAAATACGTTTTCACTCACTCGCGAAAATCAATAAAAATCCATTTACCCAGCCACGACCTGCTACGCTCACGTTGCCTCTCCACACTCTGCCTTTCGACACCTCCGTCCTCCGCCCACCGCCTTCTCATGGCACACTTCCGAGTGTGGTGCTGCTTTTGTGTGGCATAAATGTGTCGCGCAACAGTTTTTCCCCGCCTTGAATTTGGAAAATCTGTTGCTTGCGCTGCAAAATTTCGGTTAATTAAAGTTAACGTTGACGTGATTAGGTAATAGCGGGTAGTAGGGGGGAGTTGGGGAGGCGGGCACTGCTATCGGTTGTCGGTGGCACAAGAACAATGGATTTATCGAGAGTTTGTTAAGTGCCACTGCCACTGCCACCGGTTGTTACGTGCGCTATTGTTTGAGGGGTGTAGGTTTTGGGGCGTGATTTTGCAGCTTGCTTTTAAGGCGAAGCAAATTTTTAATTCCTGAACTAATTTTCAAGTACGTAAGTATCGATTTTTGGAAAATTAAAAATGTTCAATTGATAACTCAATATTGAGCTGCTTTAAACATTGAGTTATCAATTGAAAACTTTTAGTACAGCACTTTAAAAGTTACAATAATTTGAGCAAACAGTTTTAAGTACACAGATTTAAGAACATGTTTGTGTGTATGTATGTCATCTCTAGGTAAGCTTTCATGAAATATACGAGTATTTTAAAATTTATTTATAGGCTAATAATTTGGAGTATAACATTTTTAGTACAAAATTCAATTTTTTTCTTAAGTATAAATTTATATACTGACAATTTTTATATCAATCTTTGAAGCATTTTAGTATACATTTTAATCAAACATTTTTAAGTACAAAGTTTTTTGGGTACATAAATTTAGTACAGAATATAAGTTACAACAACACATTATTTTAGTACATAATTTAAATGTAAACAATTTTAGTACTAAGTTTCAATTATTTTATAAAACTATATTCTCTCATAAAACTTATGTCTAACATTTTAGTACATTGTTTTTTAGAATGTTTCTACAGTACAACATTTTAATAATGCCAATTAGGAGGGGCTGTAATATAAACTAATGATTAGCGTTTGATTATGAGTCGATTTAACTATGTCCCTCAGTCAATCTGTCCGTCTGTATGTCTGCCCGAGCCATTACCGTCGCAGTTAAAAATATTGAATTGAAATTTGATAGGTGAGCTTTTGTTTTTAAATACAAATGTGCCACTATAGGAAATTTTTTTTATAGATTCAGACAATCAGAAAATATTTGGATTTAAAATAATGTAGGGTATTTAAGCGTTGGCGTAGCCTCTTACTGATTTAACATGTTTTTAGAACAATATTAACAACAATATTTACCACACAATTAATGGCGATCCATTTGCTGGGTTTGTCTTTTAGTAAAAAATTGCGCCTTTAAGTACTAAAAGTAGAATAAATTAGTACAATATTTTAGAACTTAATTAGTTTTTTTTTATACTTGATAAAAGCATTAAAATTGTAATTCACCCTGCTCGCAATTTTTTAGTTTCTCTAATTCTCGACTTTGCCTGCTGGGGCCTTGAGCGCTTTTTTAGGCCAGCTCATATTTTCATTATTTTTTATCTTCTGTTGCACACTTAATTTCATCACCTTATTTTCATTAATTTCCGTTGTTAAAAAACCACACAACACAAGCACAAGGCGAAATAACGCGCGCGCCATTATTTGCGCTCGCACTTCCGTTTCCGGTGCGTCATTGGCCGTCGTGTGGTATTTGTGGCACTTTTTTAGGTCTTCAAAACAACAACAAGAACCAAAGCAACAATGAAAACCAGAGAGAAAAGAACCGTTCAACTTTATGTGGGCGCTTCGCACTCTATTTCCGTTTCCGTTGCCACACTTCCGAGACAGAGAAACCACCAGCAACAACAATAGCAACAACCAACAAGCAAGCAACCTTCAATTTTTATTTTTTTTTTGACTTTTTTGGGTTTTGGTCTTTGGTCTGAAACCAAGAAAATAATACAACAATAACAACAACAATAATAACAACAACACAAGTTAAAATAAATAAAAACACTCATAATGGACACTCAAAGCCAAACAAACTCATCATTGAGCCTCATTAGCCTCAGCGCCTCGTCGTCCTCAGCGGCCATGTTTGTCGTCCAGTTTCGTGTGTCAAAAGCAGGGCACAAACGAAACGAACGAGAAATCGAGGCAAACGCCAAAAAACAACAACAAAGACAAATGATGCCAAAGGATTATTACGAGCCAGCTGAGGATTATAACGGCCATTCATGGTGACATTACATTATTTTTGTTTTTTTTTCTTCTCTCTTTTTCGTTTGTGCCTTATTGAACGTTTAATTTTCACAACAACAAAATGAGGAGCGTTGAAACAAAAGCCGAAAAGCAGACAAAGAGTTGAAAAAAATTTAAACAATCGACAAAATAAATTGAAGCAAAAAACAAACAAACAAAAAAACGACAGTTAAAAATTATGATCAAGGTTGACCAAAAACAAACACAAAAAAGAGGGTCACCATTGGTATAGCACAGCCCAAACTGAAGTTGGAGATACGCAAGCAACCATCATCAACAACAACAACATAAGAACAACAACGGAATTACAAGAAAACCAAAAGTATTCAAATGACAAAACCAACAAAAAATCCCGGCGGCTCAAGTTAGTCAAAGCGATAAGTAAGAAAATACCGCAAAATGAGATCAAGTTGTCTGCTGCTCTTTGTTTCCTCTTCTCTTTAACGAAATATTTTCAGTTTTAGGAGAAATTGAGACGCTGCTTTGCCTGTGTGCTTTAATAATAACCACGAACAAGAATTGTCGGGTATAATTTTTAAGCCACTTTTGTGTTGTTTGTATGTGTTTGTATGTGTGCATTTTTCTTTACTTTGTTAAACTATAAAATTTTCCTGTTAGCATTGTTTAACATATTATTTGAATAATTAACAATATAAAATGTTATTCCATTATATATGTGTATATGTATAATGAATGTTTTTAACTTTCCTTCTTTGTACTTTGTATCACTCAACGGATTTTGAAATTTAAGAGACTTGCTGTCTTCACTTTCTTAAAGGTTTTGGGCTTACAAAATCCGTCACGCCCACCTATTACGACCATAATTTATGAATCTTAGTAAAAATATTCGTTAATTTTTCTAATATTGCTCCTAAAAACTTCGTATCTGATTTTGTAGCCTTTCTGTCGACAACTTTGCAAAATGGGCGTGGTTTGAACAATATAACGTAAATCGGCAACGCCACAAGTTTCGCTAACTAATTATATTAGAGGGCGTGTGCATCCTAACAATGCACGTTATTGGCATAGAAAATTGTTTGGTTTACTTCAGGTTTTCCGAAATTTTGTTGTTATGTAATGACCGTTTTGCTGGTTGGATTAAAAATAAAAAACAGGATCTTGAAGCTTGATAAGAGTCCCTCTAAACATAGAAGTTCTTATTATAAATCTGATAACGTTTCATATCTTTTCTAGGGTACATCAATGCATGAGAATCAACGTCATTAATACCCCTCAATTTTTCGTTGTCTAGTTAAGCACGTGGCCTAAAGCAACACATATTTATATTCAAATTAAAACCTGGTCAACGTCGGGTACTATAAACTAGTTACATATATAAAAAGAACAACAACATTAAATTTAATCTCCTAAAATGTATTACATCAATTTCAATTTCTTAGAGTTTAGTACTTAATTCTTTAACGTCTATATTAAGCTCTTAGTACAAACTGTTTTGTTAATTCTTAATTTAAAGTACAAAAATTTAACAAATAAAAATACTGAACTTAATTTTAAATATCTTTAATTCAATTACTAACCGACGCAAAGTAGAAATAAAATTTTCTCATTCCATTATCCCCAGTCGGAAAGTTTGTCCGCTTTAGAAAATTTAATTTTCGAGTGTATAAGTTGCAAAAATCTGCTTAATTCGTTGATCGACTACTCAAATTTTTAATGTGCACTTTCCTCGTAATCGCAAATTTGTATATTAATTTGTTAATTACCGTCAACAAATTTGTTGTATTTGCAAATGAAATGCGCCAAATTTGTCTTGCAACATTTTAAGAACGCATTAAAAAATTTAATATCGCCGCGATTTGTCTGCTACGATGTTGTTAAGATTTTATAGGCGCCTGTTGACGGCGCGATATGCGCCAAATTGCTTACCAACAGCCAATTAATTTTAGCACCCATCTCAGACGATAGTTTCGTGCCGCATTGAGAAATGCGTCCATTAACGCTTAAGCTTATAGTTTAAAGAGTATAGAGAGTCAAACGCTCTGGTCGGTGGCAAATTTTTAAATACTCGTAAAAACCGAGACACCGCAGCAGCATCCAAACTGAACGGAAGCACTGAACCGTGCTTCTCGAGTAGGTGGCTGTGTGTAGCTGCGTGTCTGTGTGTGTAAGTGATTTTGCGCGTGTTTGTTTTGTCGTCGACGTTGTTGCTGCTGTTGTTGTTGTGTATGTAGAGTATGCGTGGGTGTGTGCTACAAAAATCACTCATGTTTGAAAATGTTGCGCACACATTGCGCACACAGCCTAATGCACACGAGTGCACTTTTATGTTCATACTTTGATGCAGCGCCGCAGACTTTCCTTCTTCCTTCTTCTTTTTTTTCATTTATTCATTTATTTCTATTTATTTCGCTGACGCTGTCTCACATAACATATTGTATGAGCGACAACCGACGGTATGCGTGTTGTAATTTGCTGTATGTATGTGTCCGTTAGGTACAGACGTATTGGTGTCAACAGAGATTGACCGCAGCACCTGCACACACTTGTCTGGTTTATTTTGTAATAAAAAAATAAAAATTAATATCACTCATACGTCGTGTATGGTAGAAAAGTAAATAAATACAAATAACTTCCACTTGTAAGCGTTTCAGCAACTAACTAAGTACACAACTTTAAGCCACACCAAAAGCTGTAGCTTTTGACACACACACTACTTGTAACACACCTATACCTGCAATATAGATTACGCTCACCCGCCCCACCGCAGATACCATTTGCCGGCACATACCGCATATCGCACTTATCGCACAAAGCATTTTTTCACTCAATTCCCAACCGAAGTTAAGCTCTGCTTAACCGCACATTGTTGTAGTGATTCTTTTTTTTTCCTTTCGTTTTTGTCATGCTATTTTATGTTTTACTTATTTTTTTATTTTTTGTGCACCTTTTTTTTTGCTGACGACTTTTTTTATTTGCATGCCAGAGCAGCGGCGGCAACTGAATGCAAATCCTTTTGGAGACAGGATAAAGCTATGATATTTTTTATTTTTGTCGCCCTCCCTTACGTCCCCTTTTCGATTTGTTTGTTTCTTTATGCATGACGAGACCGTTTTGCAACACAAATGCAAATAATGTTGTAGCTGCATCGGTGGTGGTGGCATGTACATGCGTCCGTGTTGTGCAGCATGTTGCATCAAAGGCAGCGGAAATGTTTTTTATTATTATTTCGAGTGGAGAAAAATCATGTTTGCTTTCGATTCCATTAGTCTGACGTGTTCTGAAGCTAAATAAAGTGGATATTTGCTACGGATTGGAGTATGCAAACATATTCAAATAGCTTGGAAGGATTTAGTTTTCATATTTTTAGTACTGCATAAATTTGTAAGTGTATCGTGCAGATGTTTTTAAATATTTCATTTCATTTTAAAGCATTAAAGTTGTGGTATCAAAATATGGCAAAACGTTTTTTTAGTACAGCATATGTGAATATTTAATGATTTTAGTACTTATACAGCTTTTTTAGTACTTTTTTTTCATATCTAAGTCTTGCTTTCATTATAAACAATATAATATTAATAAACCAAAAATTTATTTTCTTTCAAGAGTTTCCGTAAAAATTATGAATTATAACCACAGTTTTAGAACAACTATTTTATGTAATAATAATTTTAGTACAACAATTTCAATGCAAAAATTTGTATACAAAAAACGTAAAACATGAAATAATATTAGTAACAAAAATTTAGTACAATAATTATAAAATTGTAACTTTTTTATACTTTTTAATAAGGTATGTTACACTTGTTTTAGTACAAGCAATTTAGTATTTATATAAAAAAATAAGTATGAAAAAGCGGTGTTTTTAGTACACAATTTGGAATACCCAAATTAACACAACTATTTTAGTACAATGATTTTGGAACAGTATTTTTAGTAGAACAATTTATATTTTACAGTTTTAGAACAAACATTTTCGTAAAGCAATTTTAGTACAACAACTTTAGTACAATAATTGTATGTATTATATCTATAATTTCTTGTATTTAAGTATGGTAACTTTTGTGTTCAAGTTAATATAAATTCCCCTATTTTTAGTACTCAAATTTTAGTAAAAACAAATTTGAATAACAGGTGAATCCTTTTTTAGTACACAATTTTTAATACACACATTTTTGTATAAAACTTTTAGTACAACAGTTTTCTTAAAACATTTTTAATACAACAGTTTTTTGTACGACAATTTTAGAACAAACAATTTAGTACAACAATTTAAATACTATACAATGAACATTAATTTATGTACTCAATATTTTTGTTATTAAAATTTCACCACTGCAATGTTTTACCTACAATTCGAAATGCAACAAAATTTTAGTACCAAAAGTTTAGTACATAATAATTTCAAATACATACATATGTATGTTTAATACTAAATTTAATCGACATGCTGAATAAATTACTATTCACTTAATGTACCAAATAACAGCAATTATAACAGAAGCCATCGAATTTATTAAAGCTGCCTTAAGCGGCTAAAAACCGTTTTTTTTCCAGTTGGCCATTTGACATCATGAATTTAAAAAAAAAAAAACTTTCACGAAGGATCTCAGCCGAGGCAACAGCTTTTGTTAACCTATTCAGGCATACACATTCGTATATAAATGTACATGTATAAATTTATTCATGATGTATGCATGACTGCCTGCCTGCCTGCATGCATGTGTGTGCGTGCGGTTTTTACACATGTGTGCGTGTGTGAATTAACGACTTTGCCGTGACATGAAACAAAAGTTTTACGGATTCGGTTTTTGTTTTTCTTTTTTTTTTGTGCAAAATAGTTTTATGACAGCCAATAAAATTGTGTTAAAATTTAACCCACAAAAAAAAATATTCCATTTAATAAAAACTATTTTGTTATTTATTATTCATAATATTTTTTTTTGGAGACGCAAATAAACAACAAAAATAAAATATGGGATTGAATTTTCATGTGAAATGTTTGGATGTTATAGAATTGTTGCGGTTTAGCATAAAAGCGACAATGGTCGCAGACTTATGCATTGTATTAATAATAAAAAAAAATATGCAATTTTACACACACATACACACACAAAATAAATTTTTGTGACAACAAAAAAAGGAACCAATTTACTTATATTATTAACATTTTGTCGCAATTGTTTAAATTTTGTGGTTTTTGTGCAACTAGACATATGAATAAAATGCTCAATAAAAAACAAGAAATATATTCTGGCATACGTCATATATGAAATCAGACTGGTTTTGTGCGAGTCTGTTTAAATTTGAAGCATTCTCTGAGAGTAACAAATTTGTTGATTTAAATTATTTGTATTAATTGAAACATACTTTTCAATAACATAAGGCAATCTAGGCCTAACGAATGGTGAATGAAATCTTTACAAACTTGTTTTTAGAAAAACAAAAATATTTAAAGAAGTTTAATTTTTATTTAAATTTTTCTAATCTTAAACTAAATTTACAAGGAAGAGTGTACTCCGTAACGGTTAGCTTTTCGTATTTTTTGAGGCAGTTTCCTCATTGACTCCTGAATTCCTTTGGTATCAATGGTTTTAAGCTCCTTTTTGATTTTTGCTGTGTATCCATTGCTGTTCACTTTTCTCTTTAAATAAGCCCAAAAAGTTTCAATCGGTCGCAATTGCGGAACGTTTGGAGGATTATACTGCTTTGGTATAAATTCAATGCCAAGCTTTTCCAAGTCCGGCAAGGTTGCCTTCGTGTAATGCGATGATGCTAAATCTGACCAGAAAACTATTTTGTCGCGTCGATGATATTTGTTAACAAACTTTTGAAGTGCAGGGAGGCATTATTTTGTATAAGTTTGAGCAGAGACTGATATCTATCTATCTATCTATCTATCTATCTATCTATCTATCTATCTATCTATCTATCTATCTATCAATCTATATATCTATCTATCTATCTATCTATCTATCTATCTATCTATCTATCTATCTATCTATCTATCTATCTATCTATCTATCTATCTATCTATCTATCTATCTATCTATCTATCTATCTATCTATCTATCTATCTATCTATCTATCTATCTATCTATCTATCTATCTATCTATCTATCTATCTATCTATCTATCTATCTATCTATCTATCTATCTATCTATCTATCTATCTATCTATCTATCTATCTATCTATCTATCTATCTATCTATCTATCTATCTATATATCTATCTATCTATCTATCTATCTATCTATCTATCTATCTATCTATCTATCTATCTATCTATCTATCTATCTATCTATCTATCTATCTATCTATCTATCTATCTATCTATCTATCTATCTATCCAGCGGTTCCACTTTCTCTTAGTGAATAGACAAAAACTTTGATCTCGATTAGTGATTTTGGTCCATCACGAAAGTCTCAGTCTTTATAGCAAAATTTTTGAGTTATGAAAATTTTATTTTGGCATTATCATTTAGAGATCTTAACGTAGCCTGTCCAGGTTAAGCCATTCTACTTTTGACTAAAGCCTGACAGTGACAAAGTAGATGCTCCAGTGTTTCCATTTCCTCTGATCAACCGAAATTTATACACCAATTGTTTGTGATTAGTCTCAACTGGTAGGCATGGTGCCCAATCAGACAGTGATCCGTTAGCTTGCCTCTTAGTGTACTGCACTCTTTCCTACTTAACGAAATTATGTATGTAGAGTCTGGCCATGGCAACAAAAAATTTAAATTTTATGTTATTGTTATGCTTAGTATAAACATTTCAGCAAATTATTATTTGCATTGATTAAATTATTAATCAAAATAGAAACTAGAAAATGCTTACTTAAACTCTACTTGGTACATTCATGTTTTGTATCTAGACAACTCGTAAAACCTATTTTTATCCAGATATTTTGTACTCAAATTCGATACTTCATATTTAATAAATTGTTTAATTAAAGCAATTAACATTTATATTGATAAAACTATTATATTTTGAGTGTAGTTCAACCAATGATTGAACTGAAAAACAATTTATATTTTCAACTAACGCTGTTTGTTGTATCTATCATACAAAGACGGTTTGTTGTATCAACAAAAAGAGTTTCAATTAAAAGTTAATTGTATCAAACAACATTTTCTTTAAACTGATTAAGTTTTACCTTTAAGTTTAATTTTAATGCGATATATGAGTAACTTTTATTTGAAACTCTTTCTGTAGATACAACAAACCGTTTTTGTATGAAAGATACAACAAACAGCGTTAGTTGAAAATAGAAATTGTTTTACAGTTCAATCAAATCGGAAATTTGGTTAACATTTTATTGAACCCCTGGTTAATAATTCAAAATTTGAACAATTAAAGTTGTTGGAGCAACCATTTACTTACAATTTCATGTATACATTATTTATTATTATATACAAGTACATTAAATATTTTCTAAAAATTAAAAATGCAACAAAACTTTAAATGACATTAGTACCGCGTCCGGTTCGCATATTTTATTAACACTTTTCTATTTGTCTGGCTGACATATTTTGTTAACTAATTTATAGTTTCACATAGTTTCAGTTTGTTTGGCTCAAACATCCGTTTTCATTAGAATTCTGCAGTAGTTATGCAAATTTTTTGCTTTTAACTATATTTTCTGTTGTTGTTGTTGCATTTAAACTGGAACGTATGAGCAACATTTTGTGAAATGCTCGAAAATGCAATGCAAATTCGTGACTTTAAAATCGATTAAAGCAATTATTCAGCGTCAGATTTGTTTGTGTAGCTATATTCACTTGTGCAAACGTGTGTGTGTTTGTGTATGTATGTATTGAAGCAGATTTATAAAACGCCGGCTAATTTATGCCAATCGAATTGCGAATTAACAAATTTCGCACAAGGTAAACAATTTGATTTATACTCGACTCGACTCGACCCGACCCGACTAGAGAATTGCATAAATTTTGCCGTTCACAATTTCACGGGCGATAGTCGTGTCAATCGAAATGTCACACCAGATAACGGATATGAATTTTCAAAAATATTCCATAACCAGCGGCGGATTTACGGGGGGGTGATCGGAACTTGTGCTAAAAGATTTGTTGGTAGAATAAAATTTGAAGTTCAGAGAAAATTTATACAATATAGACATTTATTTGTTCAATACAAATAATTTTTGATTAATACAACAAACAGCGTTGATTGAATTAAATAAATGTTTTGCACTCAGTCTTTTGTTGGTTTATACTCAAAATAAATTATTATTTTCAATTAAAAAGTTATTTGTTTTTGATTAAACTTTTTGATTAAAGAAACAATATTTATAATTGCAAAGTAAAATTTAAGTTAAAATTTTATGCATTTTCTTTTAATTAACAAATTAATCAATACAAGTAAAAATGTGTTTAAATATTTATCTTGTTGAAATATCGCTTTAAACTTAAAAATTAATATAAAATAAGAAATTAGTTATAATAAACAGACTTGTTGAATTTTGATTAAATATTTGTTCAATACAACGGAAAACTTTGCTGTATCAAGAAATTTTCAATTACAGTCGTGTCTGGAAATAGGGAACTAATTATTGAAAGGACTGTTCACTATATCCGGGTTGTTCACTCTTTCAAGGTGGACATTTGTTGTTGTTGCGTTCAGAAATTGACTTTTTTACCACTTTTTCATTTCGTAGTTCTAGTATATCAGCATCATCTATAGAGTTTTTTTTCACTAACCTCCAAATAGTGAAAGAAATTTTGAAAAGCATTTCGAATGTTCAATATTTAGACTATTCTATGTAAAAATTTGGGTGTTCACTATACCCAGACACTACTGTATTGAATTCATGATTCTGTATTGTATTTTATTGTGGTTAAAATCTGAATATCAGCTGTGCATTAGCATGACCGATTTTGAGGATTTACCATAACCGCGTTCTTCGATAAAGGAAATACCACAAAGTCCAAACTTTTTCAACAGTTAAGAGATCATGCGATTTAAATCTTCAATCCTTCCTTACCACATGAACAAATCTGATTAAAACTATAAGGCTTGATTCCCTTTCCATCTAACTGCCTTTTGAATAATTGTTCACTTTAAAAGACAGACAACCATTACCCGAACAAAAAAAGTTAAGCGATTTACATGCGAATAACCCTCTCCCCTTTGTGGGCAGATCTAGTCAGGTTTAGCCGCCCTCCCCCGTTCCTTTTACACTAAAAATAACTTCAACAATTGTAAAGGAAAAAAAACCTCGCGATTAATTTGTTTAGCTCCTAATTCCACTTGCTGAAATCCTAGATCCGCTGCTGGCCACGAGCATGTACGAAACAAAAGTAATTTATGCCATGTGGTAACTAAAATTAAACTAGAAAAAAGAAAAAAAACGGAAGCATGAAAACTCGCTCATACCATTTTTTAGTTGTTTATCTAAAAATGTATTCGCACGAAAACACAAAATAAAAACAACAACAAAAAGAAAAAAAAATTGTTTTTGACAAGTTTTTGTCGGCAAATGAAGAGCAAATATTTAAATTAATACCATAATACGTGCTCGCTAGAATACAGAAAAAAAACAACAACAAAAAAAGGTTACTTTTTTGTGGTTACAAATGACGGTTTGTGACCAAGCACGTCAGGAAGTATTGTCAAACAAAAACAACAACAACAGAATCATGGTTTTTGTTTAGGTCAGCACATATTTGCAAACTATTTGGAGTTCGTTAGTAAAACAAGCGCATACTATACATACTTACATACATACATACATACATACATACATACATACATACATACATACATACATACATACATACATACATATAAACATTCAAACAAACATTTCATATGCAGATATCCCGTACAACAACTACAAGAACACATGAACCGAACCGAAAAAAAGGGACACAACAAATAGCGCAAGATAAAACCGAAAAAGGGTAAAATTTGTGGCTATGCGAATGGTATGAACCGAAAGGAAGAACAACAACAACAACAACAAAACAAAAAACTGAAAAGAAAAATAGATAAAGTTTAAAAGTGAGTGTAGGTAATTTGTAAATATATGCACAAGTTAGGCTAACTGAAGCTTATGAGCCGCAGTCAATGAGCTGCTGCTGCTACTGCCGCCCGAAATGACGTGCGAACCGTTGTGCGCAGCGGCGTCCCTTTTTTTTGCGATTGAATAATTACAGGTCACTCATACGCCTTTAGGCGGTAAGGAGACGCAGAGCAGACTGTTGTCACAGAGCACACTAAAGGGTACTCCATAAATTATGTGCTAAGGAGTAGTTGTAGTATAAAATAATAATATAATATCAATTTTTTAAAGTTTTTGAGATTTAAAATCATTTAGGGAAAGTTGCAATCAAAAATTAATTGTATCAATCATAAAAATTGTTTGTATTGCTTAACTTATTTCCCCGAATTTTTCGTTGTGCGCTATTTAATTAAATTTACCGACCTTCTTCTTTTGTTCTTTTCTTCTTACAGATATGAAACATATAAAGCGACGCTTAAGAAAATTCCTGCCACACGTCTGTCGCGCCTCACCGAAGCGCTGGCCAACTATGATCCTGTGCTCAACGAATACTTCTTCGATCGGCATCCGGGCGTCTTCACACAGATACTCAACTATTACAGGTAGGCAAGGCGCCTATAGGCGAATACCGCGCGTTACACAACACAAATAATTAATCTTTTAAGCGCGACGCGTTCAGCTGTAATTAATAACGACAGCCCGCACAAGAACAAACAACAAAATAATGTCCTTGCGAATTGGAGCATGCTTCTATATAAATTTTTTGTTTCGTTTTTTTTTTTTTAAATGGCCAAAACAATTTCTCGAACGACGACAACAACAATTAATTTCGCACAATTGTGTCGACCTTTTTTTGGTGGACGCTCTTTCGTGCTTCATTTTTTGCTAACAGATTTTGTTGGTTTTTTGTTTTGTTCCTCTTAAGTTTTACTGCTGCTTCTGATGTTGTTGTTGTTGTTGCTCTTGAGTTCGCAGCTAATTACGAATACGTGCTTAAATCGTTGGCTTGATTTTGATAAATGATTTCGTTTTGAACGTTCGCTTTTACAGCGCGTTAAGTTCATTTCGGCCAACATGGCGTATGATTTATTTTAATTTACTTAATTGAGTATTTGCAGCGCGAGACTTGGTGCAAATTCAAAATTAGTTAACAGTGCTTTAAGAGCACACTTTGTAGTGGTATTTGGTTTAGTTTGAAATATAGTTTAATTATTATTTCAACGGTTAAACATTAAATAAATGTTGAATTGAATTAAAAAAAAGTTTTAAAATTTAATTTATTTGCATTGATTGAAACATAGTTTGTTGATTTAGCAAAGTTTTCAATTGCATTGAACAACTATTTGATTAAAGAAGTACAAATTTCAAACAGAAATGTTAATTATTACAGTTAATTTCTTGTTTAAAAATAATTTGTTGTTTTGAGTGACTAATATAAACTTTAAAAACAACTTTTGATTGTATTGATTAATTTATTTGGTAAAAGAAAAACTCGAAAATTTTAACTGAAATTCTAATTTGCAATTGAAATGTTGTTTCTAATCTAATTGTAAATCAATTTGATATAAACATTTTTATTAATTGCTTAATTAAAACGAACAACCTTTCAAATGAAAGAAATGTTTTCGTTTGAGTATAGTAGTAGTAAAATAAGTGGAAAACTGGTGGAACCAGCACAAGTAGCCTAGTTAATGCCGTTTTGATACTACAATCTCCTGAAGGGGGGGGGGGGGTGGAAGTATCAGTACTGGCGCTATCCCGAATTGTTAAGGAATTTTAATATGTTCATTACTGGACAATCTGATACGACTCTCAATGAGGTTGGAAAGGCCGAGTGGAGGGTACGAAGCCTGACTCTTGCTAAAGCCGGACAGTCGCAGATGAAGTAAATCAGTGTCTCTGGTTCACTGGTGATGTTGCAACTTCGAAAGTGGACATTATAGGCGATTCCCAATCTGCGGGCATGCTCGCTAATAGGCCAGTGTCCAATGCAGATGTATGTAATTCGCGCGTTGAGTATAAAAATTTTGTGCAAAACCAGCTCCAGTTTTAATTAACGATGTTTGTTGTATTTACAAAAACGTTTATGGGTTAAGTTTTAATAACAGTTTAATTGTATCAATCACACAATGGTTTATATTGATTAAATTGTTCTTGAATATTTCCTTCAGCGTTTGTCAAAAGTTTTTCAACTATTTATTCAATATAAAATTTGTATGAAAATTCTATTTACTTATTAATATATATGTATTAATATATTATTGATGTACATATGTAATTAAAACAAAAGAAGTGCTGCAAACTATTATCGTCCTAGAAGTGCTTAAAACGTGTTTCCTCCCCCGACAATGGAAACTTAAATTGCTCTGCGATGCCCGAAACTCAACAAAAAAAGTTATTCCTGCATAAAATTATTAAATTTTTTTCGATGTCGTTTGCACCCGCCAAAAAAGCCAATAAGCAATTTCTGCGCGCAACATCTTCCGCAGCGCATTTTTTTGTTTTCGTTTGCTTTTTGTTATGTGTCGGTCGTAGCATGGTAATTGCGTCGACAGAAAATGCGTGTACAATGGCGACAAAAACGACAAAAAGAAGAAGAAGCAGAAGCAGCAGAGGAAGCATGAAAAACAAACGAGTGAAAAAATGGAATTTTCGTAAAAAATTGCACTTATCAAAAAGATGAAAATACAAAAGGATAAAAATGCGCTGAAAGAGGGCAACAATACAGCCATAACCATTTGCACGTATGAGTGTTATGTTTCTTTTTCATACACACACATGCACACACGCACACGTGCACATGTGAATACCTCTACCAACACACACAGACAGTGTTGCAGTAGCAGTGGCAGTAGCAGTGTTGCCAATGCATGCCATTGCTGGTAAATTGCATTTACTGCTATTTTTAACTCCTCGTCAGTGCTCTGTACAGTACTTATTTGTAGTGTAAAATTGGGTTATTTTTAAATTAATGTTTAATTTTTATTAATTCATTGATTCTTTTTCAACTTAATTGAAACTAATTGTACATTATAATTATACATTAACCAACTTTAAAAATTTTTAAAAAATTAGTACTAAAAGCTGATAATTAAAACTGTACTAAAACAAGTACTGTAAATTATTAGTAATAATCAATATTTTTGTATTGGCAATTAAAGTTTTTTTAAAATACTTTAACTTAAACTCAAAAACTATGTTAATATAGAATAATCAAATTTTAGTACTAAAACCAGTGTTTCAAAAAAAAATGTACTAAATTTTTGCAGTAAAAAATTAGTACTAAAACTTATACTGTTAAATCAATTAGAAAAGTTTTAGTACATGTTTATTACAAGCATGTGTACTTAAAATTCACAAAGGTTTTTAAGTTAAACTGTATACTAAGATTATGTACTCAAAATTCACATAAAGTATGTTTGTGCTCAAATAATACAAAATTAGTACTAAAAACAGTATTTCAAAAATATGTCCTAAATTTTGAATATACAAATAAATACTAAGACTAAATTTGAGTACAAGTTTATACTAAAAATGTGTACTAAAAAGTCATGAAGACGTTTTAGTTCAAGTTTTTACTGAAAATTTGTACTAAAAATTCACTTAGTAATTTCTAGAAAACAAGTACTAAAAAAATTATACAAAAACTGTGTACTAAAAGTTCACTAAGTAATTACTAGTGGGTAAGATGTACTAAAATAATAAGTTAATGCTTAAAAAAATCCTTTTACAAGTGCCAAACATTAATACATATAATTAGTATACAGATACTAACAAAAATTACTAATACATGTATGTGAAAAAAAATTATCAAAAACAATTTAGAACTAATGATAATAAAAAAGATCTAAAATGCAAATTATAAACGGAAGCACAAATATTCAACAAAAGTATTCAAAATTTTACTTGAAATTGTAAATTATCGAAGAACTAAAATGAGTACTAAAAATTTTTCAAAAACACCAACAAAATAAGTATTAAAATTAGTACTAAGTGTATAAAGTAATTTTTTTTTAATTTATGGTAAAAAATTTGCACATTGTTGTTATTTCGCATTCTTTAGAAATGCAAAATTTTTATCAAATTCCTCACTGCAACAAAGTACTGTGCGACAGTGCCCCTATACCAAGTGCAAACGGATGCCGGCAACTTGTGTGCGGGTGGCATGGTATAGCAACAACAATAACAAAAAAACAACAAAAAACAATAACAACAACAACGGCAACTATGCAGCATGTTGGTTACGCTTTGCTGCTGATGTTGCCCCGAGCAGGATTTCACCTTTTTAGATTGTGCATTTTTTTGTTTAGTTTTAGTTTTTGTTTTTTTTTTGTTTTTTTGTTGTTGTTGTTTTTCTACATGTTTTTGTAGCATGCACGTAGTTTGTAATAACGCGAGTTAGCAGAGTTTTGCAGCGTTGTTTCTTTTTTCTATTTGTTTGCTGTTTGTTTTTTTTTTATTAAAAATATAGTTGTTGTTGTTGTCGTTGGTTTTTATGTCGAGCGCATAATTCGATTATTGCGAAAAGTAATTGTGTTTCGTGTTAGACGCGGTAGCCAAGACCGGTTGGCATACACACAAAAAAAAGGGATGATTCTGGCGGTTTGCATTGGTTGAAACACTTTTTTTTCGTCTTCGTCTCTTTTTTGTTGTTGATTTGTTTTGTTTTGTTTACGTTATGACTTTATTTCGTGTGTACGTCTAATGGACGTGTGAGTGTGCGAGTGTGTGTGCGTGTGTGTGGTATAACGACGTTAATCGAGTTGTGGCTACAAAGCCATTTCGGCTCACATGGCGTATGAGTAATAATCACAAGTGCTGCTCGCACACTAAACCGAACTAGATGCGATTAGTCATTTAATTAAAGTGAACTAACGCAGTTAGCAGTTAAGTGCACAAGCTGATGCACACATTAGAACTAAGCGTAAAGCGATTGAAAGTAAAACAACAACAATTATTTGAAAGCGGTTTTTTGTTGTAATTATGCACTTAAATATTTTTAAAATTTCCTTTGCACACTTTTCAGAACTGGCAAACTGCATTATCCCACGGACGTTTGCGGGCCGCTCTTCGAGGAGGAGCTGGAATTTTGGGGCCTCGACTCGAATCAGGTGGAACCGTGCTGCTGGTCCACATACAGCATACATCGAGATACGCAAGTACGTTGATTACCCCGCACAAGCAAAAGAAAATAATTTTGTTTCCGATTAACTTTTCTCCAACAACGCCAACAGAATACCTTAGCTATTTTAGATAAATTAGATATTGAGAATGAAAAACCATCGGATGAGCAGGTGGCGCGTTTATTTGGTTTCGAGGATGCGCTTAGCAATGGTGAGCTCAATTGCTGGCAGCGCATTAAGCCGAAGGTGTGGCAGCTGTTCGATGAGCCATCGAGTTCGACGGGTGCCAAGGTAAGTTGCTGCGATACATTTATTTGTGTCATGCGATCAAAATGTCTCGCATGCGCTAAAAACTAACAAGTTTCTCTCTCTTCCTCGCAGATTGTAGCTAGCATGTCGGTTTTCTTTATATTCGTTTCTGTGATATCATTCTGCCTGAAAACCCATCCGGGCTTTCGTGTAGATTTTCCCACCAACAACCTCCCACAACAACAACAGCAACAACATTTGCCAGCCTACAACCAGCCAACGATACCTCAGCATCATCAGAATATGCCAACCATTGGAAGTGGCGGAGGCGCCGGCCCCGGCATTGGCATGGGCATTGGCAATCAGCCCACAGCGACTGGCGTTGCCCCGTCGTCGTCGTCTCTACCCACTTTCAAGTTAACGCCCAACTACACGGGGACAGGTGGCGCTAACTTTAGCACCAGTCGGCCCACAGCAATTGTCACGTATTCGCTAAAGGCGGCGGCGAGTGTTGGCGGCGGCAGCAGCACATCCACAACCACTTCCAATCGGCCGCCGCCGCCGCGTCTGAAACGTTCATTGCTCGGCACCAATGTGAGCAGCATCAATCGATTCCTAGAGCAAAATCTGCTCGGTAATGATCGGCATGCGCACGGCTGGCATCAGGCCTATGGTCAGCCGCACGAAGCCTTCTTCTATGTGGAGCTCGTTTGCAATGTGTGGTTCTTCATCGAAGTGCTGATTCGGTTGATTGTGAGTGCACACAAACCAATGAATATCATGCGATATATTGTATATAACAAACGTATTTTGTTGTTTATTTCATTGTCCATCAGGTCGCGCCCAACATTTGGCAGTTCGTCAAATCGCCCGTTAACATAATTGACTTCACCGCGACGCTCAGCTTTTATACGGACGTCATGCAGCGTATGGGCGAATACACCGGCCTGCTGGAGGCGTTCTCGATAGTTCGCATCATGCGTTTATTCAAGCTGACGCGTCATTCGCCCGGCCTGCGCATTCTCATACACACGTTCAAAGCGTCGGCCAAGGAACTGACGCTACTCGTATTCTTTCTGGTGCTGGGCATAGTTTTCTTTGCGAGTTTGGCGTACTACGCAGAAAAGCTGCAGGTAAGCAGGCGGTTTTAAACGCGGATAGGAAAAATCACGCGTTATTTTAAGCAACCGTTGTGCGCGCTTATAAACGCATGCACAATAAACGCGCGCGTTTTTAGACGCATCGAAAAATTTAGAAAGAATCTTTTCATTTACTTCCCTGTAGGATAATCCTGACAACCAGTTTAAGAGCATACCGCTCGGTCTGTGGTGGGCCATTGTGACTATGACCACGGTGGGCTATGGCGATGTTGCGCCCAAAACGTATCCGGGCATGTTTGTGGGCGCATTGTGTGCGCTCGCTGGTGTCCTGACGATAGCACTACCGGTACCTGTTATTGTTAGTAATTTTTCAATGTTCTACTCACACACGCAGGTTAGTCAAATGCTGCCAAAAATTATCGCATGCAATATAAAATTTGTTTGCGAAGATCGCAAGCGATTTGAAGAATATTTCACATGCTATTAAAAAATGCAAATCTTGCTATAAAAAGGGTTTTAAACTAATTTAAAATTTAAAAAATAATGCATACGATTAAAATTTTCTCACATGCGATAAAATGTCTTGCACGCATTTAAATATTGCATTTTGTTTTATATTTGTATTTCGCTAGGCGCGTTCCAAACTGCCGAAAAAGCGTCGTCGCGTCTTGCCGGTCGAACAACCGCGCCGCAAACGCGATCAGGGTCCACCGCCGCGAGGACGCACCAACGCCATCAAACAGCAGACGCCATCGGTGTCGGGCATGACGACGACACAAACGACACAGCCGCCCATGTTCAAGGATCCCTTTGGCAGTGCCAAAATTGGTAAGTTGACACCTCTCCCAGGCGACTGGTTTTTGCTGTGATTTCTGTTTTGTTGTTAAATATCTTTTTGCGTTTGTTTTTGTTTTTGTTATTTTTCTTTTTTTTGCAAACAAGAAGCTTACAAACAATATTACACTTTCTCATTTACAAACACACACGTACACAAACACAGCTAAATAGACAAACATGCCAACAAGGAGAGCGCGAAAAAGAGAATAATACACATACAAACACATAAATAACATTAGACTGGTTTTTGTAAAAACAAATGATATAGGAACTTTTAGAAATATTCAGTTTAAACAAAAATAGGTTAACGAAAAAATAATTAAATCAAAACCAGTCTTAATACATGCACACTTACATACAGACACGCCTCTGTTATCTCTTGTTGCAATTAATCACAGACAAATGTGATTTTTCTTTCGTTTTCTTTTTCTTTTTCCTTTTCCTTTATTTTTTGTTTTTCTTTTTTCCACGTCTTCTCTTTCATTTTTTCGTTGTGGTTTTTATTTTTGTTGTTGTCATTGTTACTTGTTATTGTTGTTGTTACATTTTACATGTGTATTTCTGTATTTTTGTATTTTTTGGATTTATTTTTCTCCCTATCACCCTGTCTCGTTCATCTGCCTTGCCCTGCCCTGCCATGCCCCCTCGTACATGTGTATGTGTGCCATATTTGATTGTGGTTCGCTCGCTCGCTCTATCGTTCCTTCATTCGTTCGTACGTTCGTTGGTGTTGTTGTATGTTATTATTGTTGTTACTGTTGCTGCGCTGTGCTGTGCTGTGCTTAGGCAACGTCAATGGCGTTAATGTAATTGGCATCAGCATACAGGGTCCGCGTGTACCCTTGGCCGCCGTCATGAAATCGCCAACAACAATGCGCAACACACTGATGAAGGTTCACGACGCTGCTGGCGGATGTTCGCCGGTCATAAGCTGTAAGTGCCCAGGAGCCGACACTCCAAACCAAACTGCGCGCGCTCTTGCGAAGATCAGAAATGTTTCCAATTAAATACATAAATAGAATTGTGTGCTTTTTTTTTGTTTGTGTGTAGTGGATTTTATCGCAATAATTTTTTTTAATAATGCACAGAAGGAAAATGCCAGCAACAAAAAAAATATGTGAAAGATTAACATAACAATTTAATTTATCGCATGCAATTAATTCTGCTCATCACACAATTAAATTACGCGCTCTTTTTTGCATTTTGTAGTTTTCCGTGAACATTTTCGGTTCTTTTTGTATAATTCCTTAGCAGAAAAAAATTTTTTTATGGCATGCGATTTTAAGTTTAATGCATGATATATATTTGTTGAGTGTAAATAATTTATGTGGCATCATTTTGTTAGACGATTTAGAATAAACCAATGTACTCGTATATACCTTTGTAATAATTAAAATATGACAAATATATTAGTTCTTTATTCAGAGCAGAAGCGTCTGCTTCTGTCTGTGGTTTTATTCTGAATGATCTTTATGCTTAAACCTAAGTATGTTATGCTTATATCTAAGTGTTTTTGTATGTACATATGTATGCAGAAGGCATGCATATGTTATGTACCACTTGAGCTGCAAAGTGCATGCTCAGCATTCCCACGCGCTGCGATCGTCGGCTTGTATATAAGCGTTGGATCGTATTGCTTGTGCGCTGGAATGTTTATGTTATTATGAGTGGTATTATGACAAAGTGACTAAGTGTCACAATGTATTTATGGTAAAGTGACTAAGTGTCACAATGTAGGGTAGATATGCTACACCTCCCTTTTTAAAGAAATGACGTAATACATGTAGTCATTTAGAGATTGTTAGTTTAGTGTAAAAATATAATTAATAGTAAAAATAATAATTATTTTAAAATTTTTTTTTTTTTATTTTATAAGTGTATTGAAATGTGTTATCTCTTGTTTTAAAATATTTGTGCTTGTTGATAAAAATATTTTTTTTTTTTTATTTTACTTTACTTTAACTCCATTCAAATTTAAATTTTCATTCGATTTTCATAAAAGAATTTAAATTTACTTTATTTCATTCCCATTTGTTTTTCATTATATCATTATACTATATTTTTTTTTTTGTTAGGTTGATCAGACCTTTTTTTTTTTTTTTTCATGAAACGTTTCATTCAATATATTTTTTTAACCTATCCTTATGTACTTTCTGTTTCTTATCTTTACTATTTTTAATAAAAATATTGTCATTATCTTCTATTTTCTCTACTATATATGGTCCTAAATATACTGGGTCTAATTTATGCCCTGCTTCGTTTCTTATAAGTACTTTATCTCCTACTTTTAATTCAAAATTTTTGGTTTTTTCATCAAATGCTAATTTCCTATAAGCCTTGGCTTTTTCTAACATAATTCTAGCCCTTTGGTATGCTATTTCTAATCTAAACTTTATTTCCTTAGAATAGTCATCTAAATTGTAAATAGGATCTATGTAATTAGTTTTGTTTAAATCTATGAACTGTTTTGGTAGTCTGCCAAATACTAGTTCGTATGGACAGTACTCATGCGTTGCTGATGGTGTCGTGTTGAAACAATAAGTGAAATATTGAATCCAGACATCCCAATCAGTTTTGTCTGCAGAGATGTATGAACGAATGTATTCATTAAATGTTCGATGACTTCGTTCTATTGTCCCTAAGGTTTGATGATGATATGCAGTAGAGATGAGATTCTCGATCTTCATATACTTGCATAAATCAGTTAAAATCTGGTTTTTATACTCTGTTCCCATGTCCGAGATGAACGTCTTCATTGGACCGAACTTGAGTATGAAATTTTCGAATATAGCTTTTGCGACATTATTTGCGCTTTTGCTTTTTATTGGAATGGCTACTAAATATTTTGTAAGGTCACATATTAATGTGACTATGTATTCATTGCCATTTTCCGATTTAGGTAGCGGACCAACTGTATCCACTATCACTATATGGAAAGCATTCACAGGTGTTTCTGTGAGTGTCAAGGGAGTTTTCGTGTGCGTCTTTGTTTTAGACATTTGGCATTTTTGACATCTACGTACGTACTCTTTTATATGACGTGTCATATTTTTCCAGTAGTAGTGTCTTTTTATTTTTGCTAGCGTTCTTGTTATGCCGCTGTGACCTCCTTGAATTGGATCGTCATGGAATGTAGACAATATTTGTTGTATCTCTTTTTCATCTTTTATTAGGGTCACCGGTTGGAGTAGCGCTACTCTTAATGATTTTAATATTTCATTGCCCATTTTTTTAAAAGAGTCTATTGAAACTGATTCAAAGATCTTTTCACTCGGTGCCACTTTGAGTTGGCTGATTTTTAATATACCGGCCTCTTTTTCGAGCCTTTGGAAGAACTGACCTAGGTCGAGAATTCCATTAGTATATAAATCGCTAACTTCAATTCTTGCGATAATTTTATTTCCTTGTCTAAATAAACATTTAGATTCTGTTATGCGCAAGGTCACTACTTTTCGTACTTCATCATTTGTAATGACTTCATGTACGTTGGGCTTAGATACATTTTTATGACTTTGCCTTGGCAGAAGTTCATAATTTTCTACTGTACAGTTTTTATTTTGTCTACTTTGTCGCCTGGTAGTGACTTTCAGGACTTTATGTTGAATATCTTTGAGTTCTTTTATATTAATACGTGAAAGTGCGTCTGCTACGAAATTATCCTTCCCCTTTAGGTATTCTACTGTGAAGTCATATTCTTCAAGCTCTAGCCGCATGCGAGTTAATTTCGAACTGGGATTAGTCATAGAAAAAAGATATGTCAATGGTCTGTGATCCGTTTTAATAGTAAAGTGTTTACCATAAATATATGGTCTAAAATGGGTAATTGCCCAATGAATTGCCGCTAACTCTTGTTCTGTTGTGCTTTTATTGCTTTCCCCTTTTGTAAATGAACGGGATGCATAAGCTATTGGGAGCTGAATTCCGTCCCGGTTCTGAGTTAGAACCGCTCCGCAAGCTTGTTTACTAGCATCTGTTATAATGCAAAATTCTTTGCGAAAATCAGGATATTGTAATAATGTGGGGTGTATAAGTTTTTCTTTAAGGTATTGGAATGCGTATTGGCATTCACTTGACCATTCAAAAGAAACATTCTTTTTACATAATCTAGTTATGTGCCGTGAATAATCGGCGAAGTTTTTTATAAATCGACGATAATAATTGCAGAATGCTACAAATCGTCTCGCGCTGTCCGCATCATGAGGGACAGGATAATTTTTGATGACGTCATATTTCTTGTCATCTGGCAATACTCCTTTGTCAGTGCATTTGTGACCTAAGAATGTCACTTCATGCATGAAAAATGAACATTTTTCTGGATGCAACTTTAGGTTATATTTCCTACATTCATTAAAAACATCAGTTAAGTTTTTAAGCATGTGTTTTTCGGAACATCCTATCACCATTAAGTCATCCATATAAAGGAATGCCTGAGAGGGTTCTAAACCCGAGAATGCTATTGTCATCATTCTCTGAAATGAATTTGGTGCTATTTTAAGACCAAATGGTAATCGCGTGAAGCGATATGAGCCATTGCTCGTTGAAAAAGATGTTATATTTCTGAATTTTCTTCAAGTTCAATTTGATGAAAGCCTGACATTAAGTCAAGGCATGAAAAATATTTAGCTCTACCCAGTTGGTCTAGAATATCATCAATTCTGGGGAGCGGGAATTTATCAGAAAGTAATTTTTTGTTGATTTGACGATAGTCAATTACTAATCGCCATTTCTTTTCTTCCGAATTTGGTAAAGATTTTTTAGGAACTAACAAGAGTGGGCTGTTATATTCGGACACAGATGGTTCTACGATTTTATCGTTTATTAATTTTCCTACTTGTTTTTGGATTTCCTCAACATGGCTATGCGGGCTTCTGTAGTTTTTGATATAAATGGGTTCATCATCTTTAAGTCTTAATGTTTGTTTATAGAAATTATTTGTCGCTATTGGTTCGGTTTCCAGTCCGAACACATCACTATACTTGGTGCATAATTTTGTTAATTGATTTCTGAATTGTTCTGGAAAATTTTTCTTTAACTTTGAAAGTACTTGTTCGGACCTGTTTATTGGATTTGTTATATGAATATCGTAATCTGTTAGATTTTCATATTCAATTTTGTTTACTTTGACCAATTGGTCGAAATTAGTTGTGTTTAGAAGGCGAATGTATACATGTTTGGATGCTGCTATTGTATTTGCAACATAAATTCCATTATGTATTTCTTGATTTGGAACAAATATATAATCGTTTATTGAATTAATCTCTATTTTTCGAATTACTTGTGATCTGGCTGGCAGAAGAACTGTATTGTTGCCAGCACTATATGTTATTGGAACATAAATAGGATAATTTAAGTTTTGAGGTCTAATTATAAACCAGTCTTCGTTTGGTTTGAAGTCTAATTGGCAATTGAATTTTTTAATAAAATCAATGCCTATTATTCCATCACATGGTATTGAAAAATCTGAGTCTACTAAATGAAAGTCGTGTGGAATAATATATTTTGTGGATTGAAGTTCTATCGAAGTTGTTCCTTGAGATTTTATTACACCCTGGCCTATGCCTTGGATGTTTATAATTTTATCTTTTTGAATTTGGAAATTATCTGAATTTATTTTTAGTAGTGAGATATCTGCACCAGTATCTATTAGGAATGTGAGTTTATTATGAGTTAAGTGATTACAAAAGGTGACAAATATATTAAGACTATAATTGATTGAATGAACTTTTACATTTATTGATTGTTTCCTAAAGGGTGCTGAGGGTTTTCCGACGCATTTTGCGCCACTCTCACGTTGTTATTATTATTATAACCTTGGTTGGAGTTGCCTCGGCCTCTTCCCCGATTTTGGCCTCGTCTTCCTCCACGGTTATTGTAACTATTGTTGTTGTTGTTGTTGTTACCGCCTCGGTTGTAACTGTTGTGGTTGTAACTTCTGCCACGATTATAACCTCGGCTTCCTCTATTATTGTTGTTTGCACCTCGTCGATAATACAGGACAGTGTTACTTTGACCTGTTATCTCCGTGCAACTATTGACGAATTTGGAGACGGCATCATTCATATTTGTGAATGTGCCTGCCTGCATGATAAGTTTTACCTTATCAATCGAACAATTTTGTGTCATAGCTTTTACAGCTGTTGTAGTGCTGTATTTGTTAGCAAGTGATTGGCTTAGACCTTCACTGACATAGGCTCCTTCAAGGGCCTTTGCCAGTTTTTCAACCTCTTGGGTGTATTGGTTAGCCGTTTTGGTTTTCTGTTGCAGATTAAGGAGCTTAGCAGATACAACTTCTACTGATTCTCCTTTTACTGCATTTGATAATTGCGTAATGATTGCAACAATTGTCTGCTCATTACTTATTAAGTTTCTCGCATGGCCTTTTAGTTTAGTTTTTATAAGGCTTATGGCTGTTAGCTCATGTGTGCCTTTTAATGTTTCTAATAGATCCAAAGAATCTAGAAAACTTTGTAGATTTTCCGGCTTACCATCAAACTCTGGTATCAGAGATGTGGCTAGCTTAATAAATTCTACAACTGATTGTGTCATTTCGGAAATTGTTATTGTTTCCGTTTTAGTTTTGGCTGTATCGCTTTCTTCTAGTGTTTCGATGTCACTGTCAGATTCAGCGTAGCTTGGTTGAATTGATTCGTTCAATTCTTTAAATTGGTCGGTATAGAACTCCGCCAATTGATTTAGGCTTTCTGGCACGTTTATCAGAATATGTCGCCTATTGGAGACAGTAATTAATCTTGTGTTTAGAGATTTTATTACTCTTAAACATTTAATACTGTGCTCAGATGTAAATTTATTTTTATATATATTTACTAAAGTAACTATATTGTTGTATTCCCTTACTAGTATTTCTATATGGTTTTGTAGGGTTTCCGCCTTTATTACTGAATCTTTATTTATACATTTGTAAGATTTGTCAAATTTGTAACGAAATGCGTCTATTTTTTTCGCAATTTCATTCCATTCCATTTTTTTTTTGGAATAATCTTACTTTTGTAAGCGTACTAGACATATTGTTGTTATACCTAAATATGGGTTCCGCCGAATACTTCTATGTAATCAGTCTCGAACTGATATATCGATATATTTTCATTATGGGAATGTAAAATTTTTATAGCATTAATGCGAAAATTTGGAGATCTTTCGTATACGTGATCTATTACTTCCTTATTCATTTTTAGATGTGTAAATGTTATAAATTGTATTTCAGAATCTCTCTCAAAAGGGATTTTTAGAATCCATATAGGATTATAATTTTTTTTTAAATTTTTAATAAAATGTAATAAATTTAATGTAATAAATTTAAATTTAACGAAATTTTTAACCCTTTTTTTTTTAGATATTTTGTAAATTATTCGCCCTACTCATGTATTTTTTCTTAATAATTTTGTTATGCTTAACATAAATTGTAAGCAGAAATTGTAAGACCAATATTATCGTGATAATTAACAAAAGGATCCACAATGAGTTAATGTCATCTGTGTGATCAATTATCTTAACGTTGTTTACAACGTTGGCAGTATTGTCCTTTGCCTCACTTGAATCGCTAAACCACCCCATTATGTAGTTCTAATTGTCTTTGTATATATTCAATGAAAAGAAGAAAAAAAATTTTTTTTTTTTGATCTAACGTTCATGAAAGAATAATAAATTTTGATCTTCAAAATCTTAGTTTAGTTTTCATTTAATCTTTTTTCTTTTTATATGGGATTAATAAAGAAAGAAGAAATATATTCCCCGCTTTGAAAATCGAAAATAAAGATTGGAGTGATATTTTCATTGCAGTGAACTTGTCAATTACACAAAGATTCTAAACGCAGTTAAGTATAAATACTCAACGCCAGAGACGTGGAAAAGTTAGTTGTTTAGTTTATGTGGTTGGCTCACAATTCAAATTACATTTCATATATATAAAAAAAAATCTCCAACCACATATGTTAGTAATGAAAGCCTAACAGGTTTTAGTGTTTTGCGACTTGCACTGACGTGCTTCAATTCGCATGTAGATATTAAATCTATGGCAAGTTAAGGCTTACGCATGTTTGCGGCCCCCTTGCGTGGCTTCGCTCGGTTGCGAAGTTTTAATTCAGCTTTTAATTCGTTGATGCGCTTTATGTAGCGCTCTCGGTCCTCTGGTGTCGTCGCTACCGCCAGCAAATCTTGTTGCAGGCGCTTCTGTTGCAGTAGTTTTCTCACTTGTCCTCCACGTTTTGTCTTCTTTTTCTCTGCTGGTTTTCTTTCCTGCCGTGCCCGGTACTCAGCTATTGTGAGTGGGCGTGTTCCATCGTTTGGAAACACCTTCAGGTACTCCTGAATGGAAGGTGCTTCCCATTGCTCAATGGGAGCAGAATTAACGTTGTCGTCACTCATAAGGCTTAACTTGACGCGTTAAGCGGTGCCGGCGCTGGTCATCGCACAGGCTACGCATGTGTTGTTTCACTTTTAATTTGCCTTTTTGTTTGGTAGAATTTTCTTTATGTATTTTAAAGTGTTAATCAGAATACACACACATTTCAATATTTTTTAATTGTCGCACATTTTTGCGTATTGTTTGTATATTGTTGCACTTTTAATGTGTTTTTTAGTTGTCGCACATTTTTGCGTATTGTTTGTATATTGTTGCACTTTTAATGTGTTTTTTATAATTCCATTACAGCTTCGTGAAACTTATCACGGTCGCCATGTAATAATTAAAATATGACAAATATATTAGTTCTTTATTCAGAGCAGAAGCGTCTGCTTCTGTCTGTGGTTTTATTCTGAATGATCTTTATGCTTAAACCTAAGTATGTTATGCTTATATCTAAGTGTTTTTGTATGTACATATGTATGCAGAAGGCATGCATATGTTATGTACCACTTGAGCTGCAAAGTGCATGCTCAGCATTCCCACGCGCTGCGATCGTCGGCTTGTATATAAGCGTTGGATCGTATTGCTTGTGCGCTGGAATGTTTATGTTATTATGAGTGGTATTATGACAAAGTGACTAAGTGTCACAATGTATTTATGGTAAAGTGACTAAGTGTCACAATGTAGGGTAGATATGCTACACCTTGAGCTGCTTTATGTAATTACGCCTGAAGTGTAAATATGTCCCATGAGATACAAATTAAGATTTAGGTTTTTTTTTGTTATAAGAAAAGATTATTTTAGTCACACAATTAACTCGATACTTTTTATTTTTCATCCAAACATCAAATTTAAATAAATATATTTTAAATTGTTTCACTATTTTTTTCTCCCAAGCGTCAAAAATGACTCGCACGATACAAAAAACAAGTTCTCACATGCCATTTTGAATAGTGCAATATAAAATTGTCTCCCATGTGACAAAAACGTCGCTCATGTGATAAATAATTATTTATTATATAAGATTATGTTAAATTAGATATGATTAGACCTGCTCAATTTATGGGTTTAATCCAAATCTGGGCACGAACTAGTTAAAAAGTTAAAATTTATTTAACGAACTTACATTTTTTTAAATTTTCAACTTTCACGTTCATTTCGAAATCCATTAAAAAGTAAATTAACTTGCGTTAAAAAAAATAGTGAAAAACATTTTTTTTCTTATTTTTGCTATAGAAACTTTTACTTGTACGTTTAATTTTTAACGACATTAACTTTTCAACGAGATTTAAGAAATTAATTTAACGATTTCAATAGTATTAAGTTGTTGGGTAACTTTTCTCGGATTAACGAAGTTAAATTCTTAATTAACGATGTCCATCTATGGTCTAATCACAACTGAATTCCGTTATGATCTGATCAAATTTGATTTAAACTATTTTACATGGATCTTCTATTTTTATATCCCTATGCATCAAAATAGACTCGCATGCAATGAAAAAAATTGTTCTCACACGCAATTTTAAGAAGTTAAATATAAAGTTTCTCCTATATGCAAATAACGGCTCTCATGAGATAAAAAAATATCTAACTTTAACTTTTGATTAAATTTCATCTATTTTTAAATTATTGATGCAAAAGAATGGATGTTTCTTTGCATGAAAGATGTTTAAAAATAACGCTCGACATTAATTTATATGTATCAGACATAAAACTAAAAAGTTTTCTCCCATGCTACGGAAACTTCTCTCATGCTATAAACTATTATACAAAACTTTTGCATTTAAAAATTTTCATTTTACTGAAATGATTTTCAACCGTCAAATTAAAAACTTTTAAAACGTTAAACCCGTTAAACCGACGTTACACACGCTCGCGATGGTTTTTCCAAACCTTTGTCAGCGATTTTTAAACAATTTTCGCGATAACATCGCACCATTCAAAGCAGTTGCAATAATTTCGAGCGTTGAGCTTAATTCTTTTTTTTAAGCCAATCAACAAACAAACGAAAATAAAACATGCCGCCAATTGCAACGTTAAATAGAAAAAACTTTTTCAATTTGCGCGCTTGCCGCCGCCATCGCCGTCGTCGTAGCCGCCACCAAAGCAAATGCCATAAAAATTGCATGCATTTTAATTAAATCAAATCTGCGATGCAACGCGCTCTTGATACTTGATATCGCATGCGAGCGAACGCTGAAGCCAGGCAAACACTGGAGCGCATGAAAGCGAAGGGAAGGGAAGGCAGGCAGCTGCATACAAAAAAAAATTAAATGCAATTTAAAAAAAAAAATTAAAATTCATTTACAGCGCCGTAAAATATGCAACGGCTCGCAAAAATTTGAAATAAAAAAAGTAAAAAAAAAAGAAATTCGCTTGCCTTGCCATGCCCGAAAAAAAGTGTGCCGCTGGCAACACTCAACACCGGTCGACTGTGGCAGCAAATAGTAGTGGTTGCCTGCGTTAGGTAACATCGCCGCCATTTTACATTGTACACCGCAACAGTAGTGGGCGCGCGCTGCGTTTGAAGTCCCATTTGCGGTCGCCGCCGCCGCTGCAGTGTCACCACTGCGGATGCCTACAATTTGCGTGTGGCCCTACAGTCGTGACGAGGACTATAAATTATTTAAATTAAAGTTGACGAGAAAGTATTCAACTATGAAGCGTGAACTTTTCGAGAAAAAAATGGGGAAAATAATTATGCAGCTGCTAAAGCTGACAAAAATTCCAAAGTAATATTTATGGCATAGTTTAAGGCGTCATAGAAAAATTATTTGTGATAATGCCAAACTGACTTTATTAATATTTCGCTTGCATACATTTTGATATACATTTTATATGGCATGAACATTTAAAATATCGAAATTTGAAATTTATAATTATGGCATAGTTTTAGGCGCCATAGAAAAATTATTCAATACTTAATGCATTTAAAGCAACTAGTTTTAGTAATATGTCGCTTGACTAAATTATTTAAATACAAAATTTGATAAAAATTGTGAATCAATTATTTATAGCATAGTTTTAGGTGCTAAAAAATTATTTAATGCTAAACATTATTAACACACTCGTACATAAAGAATACCATTACAAAAAATGACAAACTTGTATTATTTATGGCATAATTTTAGGTGCCATAGAAAAATTCTCCAATAATGCACGCAACTGGCTTTATTTATATTTTACTTGCATAAATTATTGAAATAAAACAACAACAAAATTGTATATTTTAATATATTAAGCATAGTTTAAGGCGCCATAGAAAAACTATTTCATAATAAACGCAATTAACACAACTAACTTTATAAATAGTTCGCTTTAAAATATTTTAAGAATTCAACAATCGACAGAACTTATAAATCAATATTTATGGCATAGTTTTAGGCGCCATAGAAAAACATTTTAATACTTAACGTAATTAACACACCCGACATTATTAATATTTCCCTTGCATAAATTATGAAATTATATAATTAACTATTTTATTGCATGCAATTTTTGAAATGTCACTAAAGTTTCGATGATACTTTTTCGTTTCGTTTTGTTTTGTTTCGTTTATTCTTTATGCTTTTTTTTTCGATTTTGCATAAAACTTTTCGGAAAAACTTCAACACTGTCGTTATGTCCGCAAATGAAGTGCCTGCATTAGCACCCCGAATCGTATTGCATATTTTGCGGCGTCGCACTTAGCACTTAAAAAAATAAACTTTTACTGTTACACAACACAACACGACGACACATTTTTTATAGTCGCCTTTTGAGCTTTTGCGCAGCGCTAATAAAAGTATTTTTAATTCATAATAATAATTCCGTTCGACGACAAAAGGCAAAACTTTGTGCAACGCAACGCATCGCATCGCCGCCTTCTGCGTATATTCCCGTTTGCCGTTTGCCATTTGTCGACGTCTGCGCTGATTGCTCGCCTAAAAGTATGCTACAACTTTTCGTTTGTGCGCGCGTGTTCTTATTTAACTTTAATTTCTTCTGTCGGCACATTTTCTTTTTTTTTTCAGTAATTTTTTGTTGTTGTTTTTTCGTTGCACATTTTTTGCGAGATTCGCGCGCCCCACCACCGACCAATGTTGCCTGCGAAAGAATTTCTTTGTACTCGTATTTGCCCATTTTTATAAAAATAATATTTTTCAACAATTTCCATTTTCTTCTTTTTTTGCTCTTCGATTTGTTTCTGTTTTTCTTTCTTTCTTTCTCTCTGGTTTTTGGTTCGTGTGCTTTCTTAGCTGACTATTTGAGTGTGCCGCCTGTGCAGAGCTTGCAGCCGCGCGCCGCCACAACTGGACATGACTTTATGTTGCCGCTGCAGCCGAAACTGTTGGCGCCTCTGGGTAAGTTGGTCCAATTTTTTCGAGTTTTTTTTTGTTTTACATTTTTGCTTTACACTTGAGCCTCGGCCAGTCCCGGGCGAGTTAAGATAATTTAGTGCGCTTACAGTACTTGCAGTAGTCAATTGACTCGGAAAGACTCTTGAGGCATTCCTTAGTGTAGCGAAAATTTCCTTTTTGCGCGCAAAAAAAAATTAAAGAAAAAATAAAATTGGATTTTCAAATTTTTTGTTTGCGGTTGGGAAAAGTTTTGTGGCATGCAGACGGCAAAAGGCATTCTTTATTACAATTGTTAACTGTGGCCAGTGTTGCTCAGCTGTGCACTTTTTTTCACTTGTCCGCTTTTATTCTGTCCCTTTTACTTTTTATGTAGTTTTCTTTTTAAAAATCTTTTTTCACCATTCCAACTAATGCGGAAGTTCAAAGTGTTGATGATAGCAGAAGTGTTGCCGCTGCACATGCCACACTGACAAGCACTTCCGCTTCCGGGGCGTCTGCTAAAGTTAAAATCGCATTTAATAAATGTTAACAAATTAAGAATGCGGTCGGGCGCTTTTTAAAAGACTTCAATTTGTTCTAAAAATTTGATTGTGCTAAATCTACTGAGACAAATTTTTAGTACTTATATTGAATAACTGATGACAGTTCTTGCTTTAGTATTTATTTTAAATACTTCTTTAAGTACTAAATTTTAGAACTAGTAAAAGATAATTCAGTTAGAAACAGGTTTTAGTACAAAAATGTTTTTTATTAATTGTTTCAAATAACTTTTAGTACTTAAAATATTAAAAAATTTATTTCTAATAAATGACATAAATACTAATTTATTGCATATATAAGATACTAAATTTTAATAAGTACTATTAGAGTTTTAGTATTAAGTTTTGAGATTCATTTATAATACTAATTTTAGTACTACTTTTAGTACTACTATTAAGCACAACTTCGAAGTAGACATTTTAAGAACCACTTATAATTACTAATTTGTAGTGTCAATTGGAAGTACTTACTTTGTGAATCAATTTTAAGAAGTAATTTTGAGTACTAAATTCAAGTACCCATTAGTTGTACTAATTTTTGGTAAACAAATTTTACTTATTGGCTCCAACTTTAAGTACTGATTTTGCCCACCAACGATATTTTAATCTAAAAATAAATTTGTCTTTAAATTGTATTCACTAATTTTTAGTACCAATCTTAAGTACTATATAATACAAGTACTAAATTTAGTATAAAATTAAGGAACAAATTTTTGGTACCAACTTTAAGTACCCACTTTGAATACTAAGTTCAAGTAACTATTGTTGGTACTAATTTTTAGTAATAATATTAGCACATACATTGGGTTCTAATTTTAGTACTAACTTTTAATACTAACTTTCATTAAATATAAATATTAACTTTATTTTTAAATGTCCGCTATTGCCCGCAGAACGCAAAGACCAACATCCACTGCAGCTGACGCCGCACCAACTCGCCACAGACAACAGAGACGTTCAGCTGCATCACCATCCCCACCATTACCCACCACAACAACCAGCACAGCAACATCATCACTACTCACCCTCGGCACTGCATGTGCCGCCCACAATAAGCATCGCGAGCACACAAATGCCGCCAGGCGCACGTACTACACCTAATTTTAGTTTGCGCGCGGCGGCGGCTGCCCAACAGACATCGTTGCTGGCCAGTAGCGATGCCGCCGCCGTCGCCGCTGCCAACTATAGCGGCATCACAATTGCGGTCAACAACTCGACGCCGGAAAAGTTTAGCGAACTGTTGCACCAGCCACCGCCGAAAGTGACACTGCTCGACGACGGCGGCAGCAGTGATTGTGGCGGTGACGATGGCAGCGGTGTATGCGGCGATTACGAGCAGCACAACGGTGCGGGTAATGACAACAACGGCGGCGCTGGCGACTTAAGTAGCTCATCGAATAGCAATGGCGGCGTCTACATGGGTGGGCCAACGCATTGATTAAGCGCCATCGAATGGACGTTTCCATTTTAAAGGTGGACACAGCGAGGCGCGGCTTGAAATCGAAAGTTTGCAAGTGTAAAAAAGTTTGAGTTTCCTTTGAGTTATAACGGAAAGTATGTACAAATTCATGATTTCATTTTGAACTGGACACGAATTTTGGTATCATTTAAAAGGAGAATTTCGAAAACAAAGCAAAAATTTGTATATACAATATTTTTTATTTTTTAAAGAAAATTGAAAACATTTAAAAAAATTTGAATTTTATCTGAAAAGTTCTTGTTTCGAATATCACCATTTACACTAGGCAATTTTAGTGGCTTGCAATAATTTCGCTAGCGATTAGACCGGGCATATATAAACTAATTTTCCTTTGGACCCAAAGTTTTTATCTTTGCCTCATCTGACATTCTTACAATTAAAGTTGTGAGAGTAATCCGAAGCCAACTTCACGTTAACAAAACCGAAATGCATGCCAAAACGATATTTCCAGTACAGATGATTGCCTTTTTTCTCACCTTCCTATAAACTCCCTTACTGCACAAGTTTAATTGCCTGGTATAAAAGGAGACTAAGCTCAAGAGCTTTTCAACCAACTATTTATATTTTAGTTATTACATTTTTTTATTTAAGCCAAACAATTTCTCTCTGAAAAAATCTTCAAATTTTCCACCATTTTGAAAAAGTGAATTAATTGAAAAATCTCCAAATTTTCCGCCATTTTGAAAAGGTCAATTAATTGTGAGCGTTTTGTGAAATCAACAACGCTCTCGATGGTTGAGAGTTTCAAATACGCATTAAAAATAAACACGTACAAATACAGCGGCAGACATTCGAATAATTACACATACAAATAAACAAACAAACATACATAAGCTCTTTGTCAAAACAACAATAACAACAAAAACAAAAACACTGTTTTCGTCAGGCGGTAGTTGTTGTTGTGGTTGTTGTTTGTGTTTTTGACATGTGTCCAGCGGCGTTGACAAGCAATTGAACAAACAATTACAGCGCCCTCAACAAAGCCAGCCAAAACAACTGCTGCTGATTAGACTGGTTTTTGTAGAAAAAATTCAAATTATTAAAAGCGAAGTTTGATTTCACCTTTCATTAAATTAATTTTTTTTATTTGAGCTTTTATAATTAAAAAAAAGGAAATTTGTTAAAAATTTTCAAAAGTTAATTCTCAAAACCAGCCTAATCGAACGCAGAATAGTGCCCCCTGACTCACCACGACTCACGCTGTGCACAAAGATGCCAAGAGCACACTTGGAGCACACACACACACATGCGTAAAACACACACACACAGAGCCAAAAGCACACAGGTGGTATAGGTGACTGACAGACCGACGAATGGACGAACGAACGAACGTACGAACGGTAAAACTGTTGCAAGCGAAAGGAGAGTAAACGGCTCCAACGCCGTAACATGTGGACATGTGACGTTTGAGTTGGCGCCATTTTGAAGTCACAGCGAAAGCGCTTCGAACGGCGCTGAAATCACGCAGACAGACAGACATACCGACAAATGCTCATATACATGTACATATGCAGGTTTGAATCACAAAAAAATGAAGGCGCTCATATGTGTGAAATATATTAACGAAACGTTTATGTACGGAAAATATTTCTTATTAAAAATCACTTTAATGAGATTTTCTTTATTTAGAAAGCTTTCATTTATGGAGTCTAAAAGAAACTCTCATTTATTCTGTTGTGAAAATTGTGAAACACTTTTTTAAAGCTTTCATTTATAGTGCATTCTATAACTTATGAAACACTTTTTTATATAACATTTATTTATGAAAAAACTTTTTTATGAAGCATTTATATATGAGCTTATTTGTTAAGCTTTCCTTTATTAAAAGCTTAGTTCCGTTTAGACTAGGTAGCTTTTGTGGCGAGCAATTTTTCATTTATCTTACGATTATTACTCTACGACAACATTAGGCAACCGTAAATAATATTCTTACTACATTTTTTATCATAGCTTCTTCTGACATTCTCCCATTTAATATTATTTGCATAGGTTGGCATCGTTAATAAAGAATTTAACTTCGTTAATCCGGTAAAAGTTAACCAAAAACCTGACTTCGTTAGGTTAACTACTTTAAACTCCTTGAAAAGATGACGTCGTTAAACATTTAACGTACAATTCAAAATTTCTATAGCAAAAACAAAAATAATTTTTTTTTACTGTTTTTTTTTTTAATAAAGGTTAAATAGAATAGAATTCTAAATGTCGTTTAATTTGTGATTCAGTTAGTTTCTATCTAATTTTATTTATTTATATCCCAGAAGTCAGTATCTTTCATTCGATTTGCCCGAATTCAATTCCTAATTTTTCCTTTTTTGTGATTGATTTTACTTTTTAAATTTTTCATTTTATATTTAACTTACTTGAATTAACGGAAGAAATTTAACGTGAGTTAATTAACTTTTGAGTGGTTTTCAAAATGAACGGTAAAGGAAAAAATTAACAAACAAAAATAATTTCGTTAGTTAACTTTTAACTTGTTAACTAGTTTATACCCTGGTCTGATAACAACGCTAGCGACAACAACGGGCAACCGTCAACCAATTTTTCTTTTCAATTTAAGTTTTCATCTTAGCTTCTTCTGACATTCCCCCAAATAATATGATATGTATTATCAACAACCAACTTCACGTTTTTAAAATAGAATTACCGATACAGTAGAGCGTGCAATCCTCTTTTTGCATATTGTCCTCTTTCTACCACAAAGCCGTTAGTTGCACATGTTTAGCTGTCTAGTGTAAAAAGGGACTAATTAACGAAATATTTATTTGTCAAGTTTTAAAGAAAAATTTTATGAATCTTGCTGGTATAATTCGTTTATTTATGTGGAACTATAAACTTGCTAATGAAGATTTTTCCAGGGTTGTACAAAAGCTAACGTATGACTCGCTCGGTAGCTCAGCTCAACAAGTCGAATGAGTTAGCGAGCGAGTCATAAGTGAACTACATCGCAATTTTGTGTTTAGCACACATTGATAAGGCACAAATTATTTATTTGTATTTGTTTTTTCTTATTTTAAACCTTTTTCAGCAACGATAAGTGTAAATAAAACTGCAGAGCTGCAAAGTTGCCAAAAAGAAAATTAAAAAAAATATAATTGAAAAAAGAAAATAATACAATTTATTCGATTTGTAGATATGTTAGTAAACATTTTAGATAATTTTTTAGATAATTTTATTAAATTCGTTGAAATACAAAACAAAAAAAACAAACAAACAAATTTTGTATATACAAACTCAAAGTAGTCTAATTAAATAAAAAAAAAATAATAACAACAACAACCAAAGAAAATCACTAAAATTAGCTGTAAACTGTAATTTTGGTCCAACGTTAAACATTAATGAAAAAACAAAATAAGAAGAAGAAGAAGAAGCAGAAGAAAACAAAGTTTTAAACTACTTAAACTAATTAAATAAATTAACAAAAAATTAAAAGTTCACTTGCTACCAGAAGAGCTGCCCCTAAATTATAAATTAAAAAAAAAAGAGAATAAAAATTATATAAAAAAAACTTAAATATTAAATTAAAAGCAAAAAAAAAACAACAACAAACAAACAAACAAAATTAGGGCACTCTAAAACATTTAAAGTTATCATGTTTAGCATCTAAGTCAAGGCCCGCAGCAACTCATTAACTCCTGTTACTCACATTCGAAACTAAACTTAAAAAAGTTAAAAAAAAATAAAAAAATTAAAAAAATTAAAATAAAAAAAAGAAATAAAAAAAAAAAATTCAAAAATTTTATAAAATTTGTTAAATTTTACAAAATTTTATGAAGCCAACCAAGAATAAAATCGAAAAAGTTTTCAACACTCCAAACGAAGTGTATGAGACATTTTAAATGCATACCACAAAAACAACAAAAACAAAAAATAAAAAACAAAAAAAACAGAGTTTATTGTTTTTCCTTAATTAATGTTAATTATGCAAATTTTTTAAAAACTTATTAAAACCAAAAACAAAATTAATAAAAAAATAAATAAAAATATTATTAAATTGTTGTGTATATCAGTCAGCAACAAAAAACCAAAAAACCAAAAAACAAAATAAAAATAAAATAAAAAATTGAAGCCAAAAACAAAACAAAAAACTAAAAGCAAAAGTTCAAGTGTGACAACAAAAAAAGTATTTGAATAAAAATTATTAAATTAATTATGCGGTTTTTTTTTTAATTGTTTAAAATGAAGCAAAATGAAAGGTAAGTCAAGTAGAATAGCAAATTATTATTATTATTTTTTACATATTAAATAAGTAAATAATATATAATTAGAAGTTAAGTTAAAGTTGAATTGTGCTTTTGCCAAAGCAAAAGAAAAAAGGGGTATGCCCTTACACCTGAAAATGCCTCGAAAACCTCAAAACTTCTCAAATTTGCAAGCCTGGAAAAAAAACGGTCAAACATTGTACGAATCAAAAATTTAGAGCGCCTCGTATATACTCGAGGCAAATGAGGGCGAAAGCAGCCTCGAAAAATTGCTCGTGTGATTCGGTGTTAGTACGAGTATGCATGGTGTATTAAATATAAGGTGAGAAAAGTAGAAAATTGCTCCCCTCCACCTCAATATTGTCTCTCTTTGTAAATTAAATTTTTTGTGTAGTTGCTATTGTTGGATTAAAATTATTAAGTAAAGAAAAACCACAACGTAGTTTGTTGCCAAAAATTATAAAAAACCAAACTTCAAAATATTGTAGAAAAATAATCCATAAATCGAGGTGAGTTCGCTCAATTTGCGTACTCATTTCTACTTTCCTAACCTTATTAATACACCATGCGAGTATGTAAAAAACTACTAATGACGTGAAAAAAGTTGATGTTTTTACTTTATGTTACAAAATGTAGAACAATAAAAGTAAATTTTTCTTTTTGTTTTAAAATAAGCTATAAATATAAAAAGTAGCTTTGTAATAATATTTTTAAAGCTTAAATACTTGTTTGAATCAAAACAAAAGACTGGCAAATCCGATTAGTTCATTTTTTATAACATCCGATACGAGTTTTCCATTTGCAAAAAGTACTTAAATTGCGTATATACAACGAAACCCTGACTGAACTGTCGAATTTCTGAATTTCACAAATGTTTTCGAAAACGTGAAGAGGTGCATTGCCAAAAAAAGAATTTCATCTCTCCGTGTTAATAAGTTTTCATGTTTAAGGGAATAGCCTTAGTAAAAAAAATCACCATTATAAAGTGTTTAGTAGAAAGGTTAGATTATGATCTCCTCGTTGACCAAGGCCACGCAAAGACCTATTAGTTTCATAGCGATACCAAACAGAGTCCACTAAGGTTATTTTTTCTAAAGTACGCTTCAATTAACATGCAAACGTGTTTAGAAAATCGCATAAGAGAAGCCAAACTGAGTCTGAAAACTTCTTTTAGTCTCTTAAAGCTCATAAGTGTCGTAAAAGTGACCTCGAGAGCGTGTAATAAGAACGCTGGCAATGCTTTAGGGTTCCCCTTTCATAGTCTTCATGAAATTTTCTGCATCCTTAATTATTAGTCGGTCATAGTTTAAAAGTATGAGTTCCCACTATGCAGTGACTACTCAGTCCAACTTAGTATTTGTTTTGGAACAATTCTCATTGTACGGTCAACATAAGAACTTTGAATTTTTATAGAAAGTTTGGTTTTTCCATCTCGTATTTGTCCTTTTCTAAACGAGCCTGCCAGAGCAAAAATTCAGTGATCTGCGGAGCTCTCTTATAGATAACGAGACTTTAAAACTACAGAAGAAAGCTCTGCAGATCACTGAATTTTTTCTCTGGCAGGCTTGTTTAGATTTTTTCAATATCGTCTACTGCCTCATTTGCATATATGCCCTTTTAGCTTGGTACCCAAAAAGCTTAAAATATCTAACGAGAGTCAACATTGCTACTCTGCACTTAGAACACTTTTGGATGATGACCATTGCGATCTTAACTCTTTTATATCTGCTTGATTATCTTGATACATATTTATTAAGTAGTTATATATCGCGTCTAAGCAGGCTAGCTCCGCGACTTTAGTATAATGTTTTTAATAAAGATTTAGTTTACTAAAAAGAAAAGTGTTCACTATTAAATAAACTATAAAACAATTGAAAGCTTCAAATACTCGGAGGACTCAGCTAGCGAGTGACTCTTATAATTGCTTTTTTAAAACTTTAGTAAAAACAACATTTTTTAAACAAACTTTTAATTTTTATTTTAGTCAAAGAAGTTTTCTAATCAATCTAACGAAAGCATTTTTATTGAATAATTTTATCAAACGAATTTAGCACAACCGGAGCGAAACTAATTTAAATGTAAATTTCTTAAAAAAGTCTTTTGTAAGCATCTTCCTTTGTTCTTCTTCTTCTTTTTAGGATTATCAGCCACAAATGTTATTCAATGAGCGTTAAAAATGTGCTCCTATACACACACAAACGTACACACATGTGCCCACTCCAAGAGCAGCAGCAACAACATCAAAGGACAAATTCATCAAGCACCGCAAAAATAAAAAAATAGGAAAGGAAAGGAGAAAAGAAAAGAACAACAACAAAAAAGAAGTAAAAAGAAAAAAATGGTATCCTGCCTTTATCCTTTAAGAAAGATAAATGAGGAACACCTGCTTGTCGACAAATTACGCAACATATTTCACAGCATACTTCGACGGGCACACATACATACCTACATAAAAACAAACACATGTGTAGTACTCCTACACACACACAGAGGCACACAAAAGTACATGTTAAGCATGTAATTCGCATGCATGCGTGTGTAGCAACGTGTTATCGCCAAAAAGTATGCTATGAAAAGCACACGCACATACACACACACACACACACACGCAAAAATAGAAGTGGAATCGAAAAAAGTACCGAACCGAAGCGTAAGAAAATCACTGTCGTAATTTCGCCAACTACAAAATAAAAATTCTTCATTGCCATTTTAGCCAGCAGCGCGCACTACACACACACACACACACGTGATTTCGGCCTTTCAGCATATTTCAACACACACAAAAAAATTTATATTTGACTGGTTTAAATAAAATTATTATTAAATGAAAACAAAAATATTTTACAATTTTTAAAACTTGAGAAACTGACTGTCCAAATTTAACTCAAACGCTTGAGAAAGTCGAAATGATCGGTTTGAGTATAAATGAGTATAACTGAGTAAATATGAATTTTCCAATTAAATAATTTCCATTTTTTGTTTCAACAATATCCATTAATATTTTTATTATTTTAATTTCAAGAATTCAAATTGTTAATCAGTCGATTTGTTTGAACAACAAAATTTTCAACAATTACAAATTATGTATTGAACTCATCAAAGCTTTGTAAATTATTAAGCTTAAATGGTTTAAGATGATAACAATAAATTTATTAATAAAACGGTTTCAGATGATAACAACAAATATTTATTTAAAAGGAACGCCCATTTTTGGGGAACTTTTCGACTCTGATACCGAATTTCAGATTTTTAGAAGTAATATTAGCGAACTAATCGAATATTTTTACTTAGTTATACAAGTTGTGGGCGTTATATATGGGCGTGGCTAATTTTTTTGCCAAAACCATCCTTGGCGTGAGCATAGCAACTTCACAAAATTTTATCGCAATCTCATCCGCGCTTATCTCAGACGCGCTTATGGTAGAAAGCAATAGATATAGAAAGATACATCTATTTTTATATATAATATATATATATAAGGAATATACCGGTTATATGTCTTTTATTTAAAAATTTGATACTTTTTTGTAAAACCAACAAAATTAAATTTTTGTAAAACCAGTCTAACTGTTATATACTAGACAAATTTATTGCAAATTTATGCATAGCCAAAAGAAACGTAAATGAAGCGAAGGAATGCGATGCGATGCGGCAGCTGTGCTCGCACACAAAAGACAACACAAAAGCACACGAACACAAACGCACACACACGCACACACACACTCGCACTCACACAAATACCCATCGAAAGCGAAATGTTCACACATAAACAAGTGATTTATTTGGGACTGCTTAAATTTCGCAAGCAAGGCAACAACAACAACAACAATAAGAATAACAAAAAACTAAAAAGAAAATAAAAACATTCAAGAAAAAAACTGGCTCTTGTTGCGTGGGCGGGGGCGTGGCATATGTCAGCCGAAGAATGTCTAATCACAAAAGACATAACTCGAAGCAAAGCCAAAAAGAAAAATCAAAGCGCACAGAATTGGTCGAAAAGGATTAAATGCGTAGATAAAAGAGAACCGTTGCCTTAAGTTCCGGCAGCAGAATTTCTTTTGTTTTAGACTCGAAAACAAAAGCTACAACTCGCTCATACATAAGCCAAAAATATGCTGCGATGCTGTTGAAGAAAATAATCAAACGTCAACACAAAATAAAGAATATTTAACATTTTGTTGATATAAAAAAAGGAAATTTTCGCAATCTAGATTTAAGCGTTAATAAAATCTAAGGGAAATCAATTATCTTTGATCAAAGGATTGATTGATTGATGGATTGATTTTTATACTCGTACAAACACAAATTTATTAACTAAAATACAGTTTGTTGTTGATATTTAACCATAAATCAACAAGTTTAAATATTACAATTAACTAAAGTTGTTCGCCTCTGAGTAGTAATTCGCAAAGGCAAAACAAGACGAAGACAACAAATGGATATCTTGGTATTGGTATGTAAACCCAAAAAGGATTCACGTAAGACTCTTGAATTAATCAATAATATTATGAAAAATAAGCTTTTGAACTTGTATAACCTGAAAGATCTATTGTGCAGCCTCGTTTTCCCACAAACACAATTCTAGACAATTTATAAATCTTGTAATTGTTGTGGATTTGATTTTAACTATATCACTTGAAACTAGAATCCTGCGTCTTTCCACCGCTGGACAAGTGTAAAGAATATGTTCAGCCGTTTCTTGCTCCTCTTGGCAGAGTCAAGTAATTTTCGTTAAAATAACCCAAAGCTCAATTAATAATTACTTCAATAATATTGTAGTGTATTTAAGATTCTAGCAAAACTCAAGATTCTCGCAAGATTAATAAAAAAAAAACAAGATTCTTGCTTTGCCGACCAAAGTCGCGATATAACCCCTTGATCCCCACAAGACTCTCACAAATATTGATAATTCTTGAATTCCTTCTGTTGGTCTCACTCTTGGTTTGGCGTTTTGAGTTTTGGTCTTTTTCGCGAAAGTAAAATTCGATCTGCATCTTGGTCTTGCCTTGCCATGGAAAAATGCAAAACCGAGTTCAAGAAGCGAGAGAATTTTAAAAACATATTTGAGGCCTGGATTCGATCTCAGTCAGCAATGTGTGACAGTGTTACTTAGAACGGTTGAGTCACAATTCAAAAGGTTTTAAAAAAAAATTACTGACTGGCGCTTCATAAACAAGTTTAATTCTTCATTAATTGTTTAATTACAACAAGTAACTTTTTAATAAAAAAAATCAATTGTATATAAACCTGAAGAAGTGAACAAATCTTGGTGATTAAATTTCATGTTCAATTAAAGCTTTTAATTGTATTTACAAAAACGGTTGTGGGGGAGATTTAATTAAAAATTCATTGTATAAAACAAAAATTTATTTACGTTGATTCAATACCAATTAACTAAATTTATAAAAACCAATCTTACAGTTTTTCGGTTTTGTCGACCTTTCATACTTTTATCAATGTCTTTTATGTTGTTGTATTTGTTGATTCTTTTTAAAAGCAATTATTTAAATTTGTTTAACCTTTGCAGCAGATATATTTTGCCTGAGGCAAAAAATTCTTAATTAATTTAAAAGCTTAAATTTTGCACACACTCTCACATATACATATATACAAAAAACATAATAAGACAAATTTCTAAAAATATCTTCAGGGCGATTCGATGACAATTTTAGACGCTTCATATATTTCTTTTAAACACAAAGTTACCAACTTTTCATTTTCAATGAAAATTTTTTATAACAAAATTATGAAGAAATTTTTTTCTTTTACACGCTCTTGGATACGCTCATTCGATTGCTTAACTTGGAAAAGCTTTTGATATTTGAATTTCAATTTCATTCCATTGGTAGCCTTCTACGCTTGCCGTGGGGGAAAACGTTTTACAAGCCAACTCCACGCTCTGAGGTTAATAATTTCACAAGTTGTCTCTCAGAATGTTGTCTCGGTAACCCTTTTAATTGTCTCGTTGTTGTTTTAATTAGCAGGCAAAAAGCGTGTATGCGGAAATGTTCCAGAGTATCTTTGCAGCACATTACTAATGATTACAGAGGCATAGAACATAAATGTATTTAGTAGATATTGTGTATACATATTTTATGTTTGTGCTTTTCTATTATACAACAAAAAGGAATGGAAAAAAAAAGAAAATCTTACATAGACCGAAGCATGTAAACCTTTTAATAACTCACTTGAGACTTGTTGCCGTGGTGGGCGTCGGTTTATTTATGTGCGTATTTATGTGTGTGTGTGGGTAAATGACTTGCTGTAGGTCCCTTTCATATAAATTTTACTTGCTAAAGAATTTCATTTTAAAGCGACAGTCAGAAAATTAAAGTTTTGATGTGTTTGGCCAACATGACGTATGAGTGTTATTTAATTTGCAAATAAGCTTTAAAGTGCAGTTACAAAAGAAATGGCGATATATCAGAAAAAAGTGAAAACACAGTTCTAAAGCTAAAACTTAAAGATTCATTTTATTTGATATTTTGTTTATAACAAATTTTATATTAAATACAATTTGTCACAAAACAAAATTTCTTTAAAATGTACATTTATATTCTCCTTATTCTTAAAGCGGTCTCTTCACTGCCACGCCCTGACTTTTTCGCTACACATTTTTGTCCGGTTTTATTTTCCTTGAAGCACTCAAATTCATATGCTGCTTCCGAGAAAATTAATTCAAAAGGATTTGTTTCGAGTAGATTTCGGTCTTTAAGATACGATACCAAGGCCAAGACCCAAATTTAACCCTGCTCAACGCTGTTAGCTTTTAAATCATCACAAAATCCCCAATGCAGCAACCAGCAACATTTGCCACAACAACAATATCAACAGCAACAACAGGAAAAGAACAATATAACAATAGCAACAATAGCAACAATGGCAACAACAACGAAACAAGAACAACTGCCCACAAACTATAATTACGTTTGTAATGCCAACGTAAGCTTTTCTGCAGCATAAGAAAACAAACAATATATTCTCTCTGATACACAGAGACACGCAACAACAGCATTAGACTGGTTTTGAAAAAGCACAAAGCTTTGAGTGTTGTCTTCAACGTTATTATTATTATTAACTTACAACCAACCTAAAAGCATCTTATATCAAAACTTAGTTTACTTTATAACAAAAAATTTTGTTAAACCAGTCTAACCGTCAGGCAAACACCTACACACTCATACGCAACTGTGTATGGCAATTTTGCGAGTATTATTGTTGTTGTTGGCGGTGGTTTCCGTTTGCTCTGCAATTGCTACACAACATTTAGCTCTGCTCTGTAGTGGCGTGTTGGCTTAGTGCTAATGAAGAGATTTACATGACTACTAGTACAGCGGCAAATACGCTTACATGCTTAGCCATAAGTGTGAGTGTGCTTGTGTGTATGTGTGTCTGTTTGTTTAACAGTCGCTTAAAGTATCTTTAAACAATGCTAAGTTGAAGTTTGAAGTTAAATGGCAACAGCAACTTAGGCATATCAAAGATTCACAATTGGCACACATGTCGTATGAGTGTTATTAATTTAAAGAGACAGCTTTATAATTTTTATATAAAAATGAATGAGACTTAATTATAGAGAGCCAATATTGCAGTCTGATTGCTAAAAGTGTAAAGCTTAAATGTGAATTCAATTTAGTTGGGAACAACTTCAAAGCTCACATGGCTGAAGGTCATTAAACACTTTTGTATTCTTGCTCGCAATTTAATAAATAATATAAAAATCTTTACAAGTGTGTAATTTTAAAAAAGTTGTTTAGTTGTTGCGCCAAACAACGCAAGTGAAAATTTTACAAATTTCTTTGACAAAACAGTTCCAATTAATAACACTCACACGCATCGTACGCCAGCCACAGCAATTAGAATAATTGCCGTATTTATGCTACGCCCAAAACATAAAGATACATATACACAGACACACATACAAGCACATAGACATACGCCGTTCAACACTCAACGTCAAATTACTCACTTTCGGTTTCAAGCAGTTTCTAAAATATTTAAAAGTCGACAGTTTTATGCCAACACAGAAACACAAACACAAATACAAACACAGATACAAATACAAATACAAGTGCAAACACAAGAACATATTATTTAACTTTTGGTACTTAATATTTTGTTGTTGCTGTTGTTCTTGTTGCTTAATTTACGCCGGAAATGGCAGCATGCAACTTTTGACATTAACTCAATAATTTCAACTTTCTCGTTTATTTTTTGTTGGTGTTTTTTTCTTCTTTTCTTTTGCTTTTTTAATTTATTTCGCTGACATTTTATACGCGCAGAAGAAGAACAAGAAGAAGGAGGAGAAGGAGGAAAATTTTATGGCGCTTACATTGCGTGGGCGGTAGAAGAAGAAGGCGCGCGGCTGTGCAGCGCAAAAAAAAGTCTGACTCGTAACTTTTCGCAAAAGTTGTTGACATTTTTCAAACGAAAAGTCACTTTCGCTTGTTGTTGTTCTTCTTCTTCTTCTCTTTTCCGACGAAAAGGAAATATTTTTAAAATAAATATTAAAGTTTTCATGCTGCCGAAGAGAAATTTCGAAATTTTTGCGCAATAGTTCCGGCAGATAAAATTTGTTTGTATGTGAAATTCTTTAAATTTATAATTACCGATAAAAAAATATCGATTATTTTAGAAAAGTTATCAGCAGTTTAAATATAAATTAATGGTATTACAATAAAAGAATTGAAGAAAAACAAAAATAACAAAAAAATTTCATTTATGTTAGTTTATCGATAAAGAAAATATCGATTGTTTTTAGAATATTTATCGATATTTGAAATTAAAAAAGAAATTACAAAAAATTTCCCTATTTGTTAATTTTACGATAAAAAATTATCGATAGTTTCTTGAGAATGTATCGATATTTTTATATTTTTTTTATTAAATTAATTCGGTCTTTGAACAAAAGATTCTTACAGACTATAGAGATAAAATTATCTACAAAAAGAAATGATTTTACTAGCAAAAATTCAAACTATAATTACTTAACGAATTTTAAGACAAGTATTAATTCAAAGAATTTGAAAGAAACAAAAGCTTACATGGCAAAGGAGCGTAAAATAATGAAGGTAATACGACTACTAAAAGTAAAGATCCATGATCCTTCATTTCAGCCTGCTGTTTTAAAATAGCTCCAGAAATCTGAAAAGCCGTTGAAATCGTATTCGAAGTTTTAGCAAATGTTATATGGTAAAAATTTTTTATATTTAAAGATAAGTGGTTCTTTAGACACCAGTAGATGACAGCATCTATATCAGATCATCCGCGTAAAGAAGATAATTGGCGAAGAGAAACAGGAACTAAGTAATGTCATATTTAAAATATGAACTATCGGTATTACATTAAAAGAAAATAAGAAACCAAAATATATATTTCAATTAAAAAAAAATTTCTATGATAAAATAGCGATAGTTTCTGAAACGGTTATCGAAATTTTATATATAAAGTGTCGATATTTTATTAATAGCAAAATATGATTCATTTGATATTTTATTAAATATATCGATAGTTTCATGAAAAGCTATCGACATTTTGAATTATAATTATCAATACTATTATAAAAAAAGAAAAATATTCAAATATTCCGTATTTTCAATTCATCGATTGTTACAAAAAAATCAATCTACAATATTAAAGAAAACTTTAAATATTTTGATTATAAATAAGAACTACCACAAAAAATCAATAATTTTTCATTAAATTGATCGATAACCAAATATCGATAGTTTCTAAGTGTTTCTTAAAGTTATCGACATTTAAAATAAAACTATCAATTCATATTTATAAAATTTATCGATAAAAATTAATCGATAGTATACAGAAAACTTATCAAAAATTTTCAAATTTAATTTTTAATTAAAACATTAAATGTTTGTTTTGGGCGCGATAGAGCTGGAGAGAGTGAGAGAAAGAGGGAGTGAGTGAGAAAGGGCGGCGTATGAGCAACCTTCATTTTTATTATATGAAATGTTTGTGTGTGTGTGTTTAAAACGCGTTTGGCTGTTGCCTTTTTGTTTGCTTGTATTAGTTAACATACGGGCGCAAATTAAAACATTACTCTCGCATACTCAAACACACACACAAAGAAACACACACACACACATAAACACACGGCCACAGCTGCTCGCTTGTATTACACTTCCGCTTACATGCAAGCAACATCCGCATTCGTCGTTGGCTGCCTGCGGAATTTATTTCATTAGCAAAAAAAAACAAAAAAACAAAAACGAAAAACACACAAAAAAGACAGAAACAAACAACAACAACAAAAAATAAGAGGCCAACAAAAAAAAACTCTTTTGCAGGACCAATTCTATTTTTCTTGTTGTTGTAGTTGTTTTAATTTTTCAGTTGCCCTATGCGTGCATGCGTATAGATACAAGTGTATATGTGTGTGTATGTGTAGTTGTGTCGCTGTGTGTGTGTCAATGGCTCATGTGAACATGTTTATAAAATGCCCGCAGTTGGTTTATGCTGCAGCATGCAACATGGTCGCATGTGCTTTTTCTTCTTGTTGTTGCTATTGCTGTTGTTGTTGTTGTTATTTTTAATCAACTCTGATGGCATCATTTTCAATTTTTCTCTTTGTTAGTGGACATTTTCAGAGTTTTTGTTGTGTTTGTTTTGGTTTTACATTGTTGACAAAAGACATGCCACAAAAATGTCCATAAACCAAACGAGATATGGACAAAAAAGTTTAACAACTTTCAAAAAACTTCAATTACCATTGCAACATTTAAGAGTATCGAATTTTAAGTGAAACAGAAATTAACAAAATTTTTTTGAAAGGAAATTTTATTAAAAGTTGAATTCGAAAATTTTTTTGGATTCATTCGACAGGCATTGCGGTAGCAAATTTTGTGGGAAACCCTGTGGAAAATGCAACAAATTTTAAAGTGGAATTAAAGAGCTTATGTCTCAACTAAAAGCGGTTGAAATGCTGACTTTTTAAAGGAGTAAATTCACGTATCTTAAGTGTCGATGTCCGCCAATGAAGTAGGAATGCACATTGTCCATACGAGTATAAGTATTTCTATTAGAAGTGGGCATTATTCTAGATGGCTTACGCCTATTTTTGTTTTGCCAGTAGTATTCAGTTGCCGCTTAAATGCTATATATAAAATTTGAATTGATTATTAACCCAAAAAAGGATTTTCAATGATTTATTTATCGTTCTGATACAATATAAAACTTAGTGTTTGTGTAGAAGGTAGGCGTGGTTCTTATTCGACCTGGCTCAGGCTTGATCTTAGCGAAAGAGAAGCTTGCACACTTATCAAATTTCAAGCCGACATCTCTCTAATCGCTTGGAAATAAAGGCAGATAAATAAAGCAATATCGTCTCCGAATTTGTATATTGCACTTTTGTATATGTACTTATATATATACCTATCATGACCTCTTATGTATACAATAAACCAACATTTCAATATATCCAATGGTCCTTAGGCTCGTGTGATTTGGCGTGAAAATAAATAAGAAAATTTTCTTTTTATAAAAGCTATCGATACTAAAAAATATCAATAGTACATAGAGAAGTTATTATAAACAAAATTGAAAAATATTACACAAAAAATTAAATATTTTTCGTTGCAATAAATGTTTCAATTAGAAAATATGACCAGAAAGAAAATGTTAGGGAAATGTTATCTACATTGCAAATAAATACTATAGACATTTTAATAAGAAATAAGCACAATTTGTCGAAAGTTGTGAAAAATTGATCACAAAGTGGACGACAATGAAACAATATCATGTCAATAACTTTTTGAAATGTACAACATTTTTTATAAAAATAAGCAAATATTAAACAATTTTAGACAAATATATAAAATTACAAAGTGTAATATTGAATGACTTACCAAAAAACAAATAGACGACTTCCGTGAGGTTTCAAAACCACTTAACTGCAAAAAGCTATTTCGCAAAACAAATCAAAAATTCACAAAATCGTTTTTTAAATAAGTGTACTGCGAAAGTTGCCAATAGAAGCTGGTCTACTTTAAGGTGTGCTTTGCCTTAAGCCCAAATGCAAGCTAATAAATTGCCAAAACGCTCAATTCAATTTGCGGCCAAGCTGGCTGGCAGACAGGCAGGCTGGCAAACGAGCAACACGACCGACTCTAATAACAAAAGACACGACAAGGACACCGCATTCAGGCCGACCCGACCCGAACTGGAGCAGATATCAGGTACCGACATAAAATTATATGGCCAAGGTAAAACAGGAAGTTTGCTTTGTTTTCGTTTCGTAACGTTTCTTTCAGAGCGAGCAGCTTGTTTGAACGCGCGCACAGTTGGCGGCGTCAGTCCATAAATGTCAACATTAATTTGGTAGGCAACGACAGAAACAACAACAGCTGGCAGCTAAAGGCAGCAGCAGCAGTCGGCCGGCCTGCCTGCCTGCATCCATTGATGCTGGCTTCCTGCCTGCCCTGACCGGGCTCATAAGAGTGCGTCAAGTAAATAGCAAAATGTGCTACTGTCATGCTGGCTAAGCATATCAAAAATTCATTGGCATTATAATAGCTTTCGTTGGTTGTATTTGTTTTTTTAATAAACCGACAGGAAGTGTATGATTTTTTTTTCACCAGTCAAATTTTACGTAAATTTATGAATGAATTATTTTATAATTAATTTTTTATCTCATGGTACATTTAAGCACATTTTATAACCTTTGATCACATTCGACAACATTTGAATACAAATAAAAATGTTTAACCACATATGATCTTTTTTGACAACATTTGAACATAAATGACAATTTGTTGTCAACAATTTTTGATCACTTTTGATCATGATTGAACACTTTTGATCATATTTGGCCAGTTTTGATTACATCGACAACATTTGACCACTTCTAAAAACATTTGACCACATTAATAATAAATATCGATAAATGTCATTGTAATTGTAACTTCGTCTTGTGATTTTTATTAGCCATTTCCGCCCATTTTTTTAATACAAGAATACGATACAAAGATAATGAAGGATAATACAGTATTCCTCGCTTAAGCGCTCCTACCTAAAATGCACGGGTTTGCTTGTACTTAAGCGGGTTAGACACTTATAAAAGATGAGATTCGTTGGTATGCTCATCATTCTTCTCTTATTTGTAAAGGCGATAGACATGGCCGAAAGTGAATTGTTAGCAATATTTGTTAAGTTTATGGAACTTAATTTGCATTTTGATCGTTTTTCGATTGGTTCCTTTTTGTCTTTGAGATTTTCATCTATATTAGTTTCCGCTGTCTTTATTTCATCATCATTCTTGCAGAATTTATATGATTTTGTTTCATCCTTTTTCTTATAGCCTTCATAACTTTAAAAAAATGTGACTCGGGATCAGGTTCATATTCGCCCGACTTTGTCCATAACACAATCATCGTCTGATTTCTCAAAGTAATCATTGTCGACATCACGACTCCTTTTCTTTCTCCATTCATCCATTTCGCTGATTTTTAGCAATTAGATTTCACCTCTTCCGTTGCTGTTGTCTTTTTCATCCTCATCATTTTTAAGCTGAATTTTCACTGGCACCGCCATCCCACATTAAAAATCAATTTTTTTGGTGGACTCGAAAAAATTTCATTAAAAAATTTGAACTTTCCAAAAGTTGTACATCTTTTAAAAAGTGTTCATTTTCGTAATTTAGTTAAAGTAGCCGCCATGCCTCCGACATGGTCAGTATTATCTGCCGCAACCGCGCGTCGATTCACTTTCTGTACCTCCCCCCTCCCTTTCCACTTGCTGTTAATGAAGCTGCTTGCCTGTCACGCCGCTCTTAAATGCAAAATTAATGGCTTTAGTGCGCGAAGTGACGCTGACTGCTCACACAATCCACCAGGACCCCCACCCCTCCCATCCCGCTTGTAAAATAAAAGTGGATACCTTTGCCGGGTCAAAGTCCTTGACGAAAAAGCGGCCATCTTTGAAAGTTCAGACAGCGCGCATAAAATACTCAAAACCTCGCAGAGGAGCACGGGTAAAACTTTAAAGCAGCCAAGAAACGCATGCGGCATGCCACTTTAAGTTGCCAGAAAATTTTGCGTTGAACATGGGCAATTTTCGCTAGAATAGTGTCTTTATTTTCAATGGGTAACCAGTTTTAAGTAACGATTTTTATAATAAACAAATAAGTAAATTATAATTTTTTGTAATATCTTGCAATTTAAAATAACTTTCTCAAAACAAATGTTTTTTGAAAGTTTTTGTAAAATATTAAAAATTTATTAAATTACAACTTAATACAAAAAGAAAAACCGATACAAAATAGTGAGTAACCGAAAATTTAGACTCTCTTTTCAATAACAACAAAAGATGTAGAAACAAGAGCCGCATCCAGAGGCGAACAACGAACACGGAACAGGGAACAGCAAGCAGTCTCATCATCCGCCATAATAATCTCGTTAATTTAAAAGCTTTGCGCCGTACGCTGTCGCACCGCGGCCTCCAGTAGTCCCGCCCCCCTCTCCGTCCCCAACCGCGCGTCTCTCAATCACATTACGCGCTTCCGTTGCGCACCTGCTTCCGTTTCTTGTCGTCATCGCTGTCGTGTTTTTTATTACAATTTTTTTCTTCTCTAGTTTAACAACAGTGACTGCTCAAAAAAATTCGATCAATATTTAAAACTGTTATTTGTTTTTTATATTAAATTTTTCAGTAATAGATGTTAAAAATTAAAAGGTAATTGTTTTTATATTTACAAGTATTTAGATTTAAAAATTTTAATGGAAAAAAAGTTTCTGAATATTTTTTGTTTTGCTAATTTTAAGAATTTAAAATTAAATCATCATATATATTATTAAAATTTACAATCTTATTTTTAGTTAAAGATGTATATTAAGTGTGGAGTACTGTACTTCTGCAGCCTTCTCCTCTCAATTCTTTTTTTCATTAAATTTTTTCGCTGTTGTTGAAACCGTTTCCTGTCAACAGCTCAAGTAGAGCTTTAAAATTTCTTGTTGCTGTTCTCGTGCTATTGTTGTTGTTTTCTGGCTGTTCTGTTTCGGTGCCTTCTCTCCTTTAAATTTCCTTCTACCTTGTCTCCTCTTCTCTGCGCTTCGTAGTTTAATTTTTGCATTTTTCAACTGGGGCAGGCAACTTTAATTAGTTCAGTTACCGTTTGGCTGCCCTCCTGTCTTAAACTATGCCTCTCACTTTATGCGTGTATCTGCCCCGCTCTTCAATTAAATTTGTTGTTAATGTTTTTGTTGTTTTTGTTATTGCTCACCTTTCTTCGTCAGTTCATTGTCGTCGTTCGCTACTTTAATCGACCGTGTGTCCGTCCGATCGTCCGTTGTCGTTGTCAGCTTCGATAAATTACAAAACTAATTAGTCGCCGCTTCGGGGCAATTGTGAGTTGGAGTTGCCAACTAAATTGGAAATAAACTCTTTAGCGCGTGTGAGAGAAGGTAGATAACTATGTTAGATGAGAAATTATTTTTTTGGTTTGTTTTGTTATTGTTTTTATTTATTCTTATTCTTAAAATTTTTATTTTTTTTTATAATCTTCTTTGCATCTCTTTAATTAAAATAATTCATAAAAGTAATTTTTTTTTTTCAAAACATGTTCCCAGACCTTTTAAATATGATTATTAAATTTTGTATTGTTTTAAATATGACAACTCTGTCCGGTACCGCATTGCCTGTTGTTCTCATCTCTCAAGCTCAAGATGTCTTCTCGTTCTAATTGATGAAATCAATTTAAAATTTGCCTACACAAGAGACACTCTCAACAAAAACAAAATTTCCAACAGTAAATCAAAATGTTCAAATTTGAACAAATCAAGCGACGACTCGCCTCTTCTTTCACTCTCTTTCTTACATATTTGCAACTTGTTTGCTTAGTCATTGTATCACACAGTCAATCTGTCATTTATTCAATCACTCAGTTAATCAGCATACAGAATTGATTTCGTTTCATCTTTGATTCGTGTTCACTAGGCTTTGTCGCTTAATTGAAGCTTCAATGAATTTGAACGTTTGCCTTTCGTGCGACGAAGTTCCTCCTTTCCCCGAGTTCAACTGTCACAAGTGATTGTCACGAAATTAGGAAAATACACAATTCGCCTCGTTCTTCCGCTTCTAACTTGATTCGAACTTTTGCCAATGACTCAATGCAGAACTGCTGCGTATGAGCATCAATTTAGGGAATATAATCGAGTTATTTTGATTTATTTGTTTGGATTTGATTGTGCGAGAGTAGCTCTTTTTCGCAGTGACAAGGGACGACATGAGACATTAAATATTTGCATTTTGAAAATTCAATTGTCGACTTTTGATATTAGAGCAGCATTTGAGGCAAGGCATTGATAGCTGCTGAGGTTGGGCGTTGTTGAAGATTGATTGAAAAATTAATTGTTACAACATTGGGTAATTTATAATTTATATTTATTCTATATTTTCATGCAATGTCAAAAAAAAAACATAAAACGTAATTTAATTAATACAAAAGTTCCTTCGCAATGAAGCAATTTCTCGCTCAATTTCTCAGTTTCGAAATGGCTGACATACATACCTCAAGCAACACATATCACAACAAACAAAAAATATCCCTTACAATTGGGAAATAAAATTAATCGCCTGCGAAGGCATTCATTCACGCATTGCTTTATTCAATATTTTATTTCGTTCATTCATCTCGGGAAAAATTCAATTTCAAAACCTTTCAAAAGAATTTTACGCATTTTTAGTTTCGAATTCCGAGAATTGTGCGCCTGACCAGCACGTAAAACTCCACTATAAGAAAAACAACAAACAGCAGACGAACGGATGGACGGATGTTCGGAAAAATGTCGCCACTCCGCTTAGCCACACTCAATTTGGCGACATTCATTTCAATTTACACTCAATTATGCCACGCCCATAACACTCTATTTTTTTTAAATATATTTTTTTACTTCTTAAATTTTTTCTTTCCCGTTCAAACACAACAAATTCGCATTTGTCGTTTTTTGTGTGAAAATAAAATCTTTTCACATGACCATATTTCAAAAGAACTCACCTCTCCGCGCCCCTTCTCCGAGAAGAGTACAACAAGAAGGCAAACGAGAAAGCAACAATAAAAAATGTCATTTCAATTTTGGCGCAATGGGCGCGCATTAAAATTAAACCAAGAGTAATGCCCGCTTAAAGTCATTTTCGGCCAAAGCTGGCGCCAAGAGCGACAACAACTAAGAAAAAAAAAACAGAAGCAGCAGCACAAGAATAAAATGAAAAATGAATGGAAAAACACCTTCGTCGAGTGAGTGTCACGTCACATTGAATTCGATAATTTTCGCTTGTGGGCGAGAAAAGCGCGCGCAAAAAGTGCCACAAGAAAAAAAAACAAAGAGTGAAAAAATAGTCCGGAAGTGCACGCTGCCGATAAGTTCGAAGGAAAACAGCAGCGACTGCTCGACGAATTGAATTTATTGCCTTTACGTGACATTTTAGCAAATTAAACTGAAGTCCAGTTAGGTTTTATTCGTTTCTTTGCCTTTTTTCTCTTCTGTTGGTTAGGCATTTTTTTCGCACCTTTGATCACTCTACACGTAGAAAAAAGAGAGTCGAAATACAGATTTGTCTACTCTTTTACAGCAAAAATAAAGTTACAACAATTCTTAAAATTTATACTCAAAGTCCTTAAGAAGCAAAACAGTAAATCTCACATTTTTGGATAAAATTTTGGATCTCTCACGAGTAATTGTTAGTTATTTTTGTAAATAAATTCGAAACAAGTTCTGTAATTGAGCGTCGTGTGTTTGCTAACTTTTTTTTTGTAGTTTAAGTTCAGTGTTGCCAAATTAATACAATTTTTTATTTTTTTTGCATTGTTCCTATTTTTGTTTCATGTATAAATTTCTTTTAATGCTGACTTAAAACATGTATAGTCTAAAAAATTATTATTAACAAATGTTTTGAATTAAAATTTATTCAAGATCGGAGACTTAAAAATGTCCAAAAAAACAGAAAGCGTTAGTTTTTCTTTTTAAAGATGTCAAAGAAAATGAGTAAATCTGACTTAAAAAATATCTCACAAGTAATAAAGAGTTTTTAGATAATCCAAAGAGTTATTTTTGTAGTTTAGGTTTACTTTTGATTTTAGATTAATGACGTAAATGTAAAATAGACTTTTAAAAGTCTTTTCTGAGAGAGACAACTTTTACACAACTTTTATAATTTGTTTACCAAAGTATGCTTCTTATTCAATTTTTGTCGGTGTATTTGGCGTTACGAATCCACGCGTGGACTGACCTACTCAAGTGGCTGTTTTTAAGCCAACAAAAACTCAAAAAAATTGCGGCTAAACTTGAAGAAAAAAGTATATAACGAAGAGTTCTACTAGCGAATGTGGCCAATTAAAAATTATGCTTAAAAGCGTACGAAATGAAAATGTATACAAAAAGTTTTTTTTTTTTTAAAGCTGCAAACATTTTTTTTGTTATCTTAAAGGAAAAAAGAAGCAAACGTGGCGCCTATGCCAGCGCTTTCAAGACATTTTAGACTTAAATGCGGCCAACATATGTTGGCGGTGCACTGCGCGCCGGTATGGAAATCAATAGAAAAACGCATGCGAAATGTAAATGTGCAACATGAGGAACGTGGAGAACACATCCTGCCACATTTCCTTTTGCGTCGCTTGCATTTCCATTTCTACTGCAGACATTTTATGCTCTTTTCAAGATTTTTTTCTTCATATTTTCTTTGGCTGTTATTTGCATTTAGGTTTTTTTTTTTGGTATGTGTTTTTTTTATTGTTGTTTTTTAACCTTTTTTCTTTGCGAAAAATTTCCATATTTTTGTAGCAACGTTCGTTTTACAGTTTACAGCCGGGAGCAAGACAACTTTTCTTTGTTTTCTCATGAGATGCTTATTTCAGTGTATGTGTGCACGCAGGTGGCCTGTGTCTGCTACAACGGTAGAAGCAGCACAAACACCGGAAGTTGCCATATTTTTTGTGTTGATTTTTTCAAAGAGGTTTGTTATTTTACCATTTTGTTGCCGCTTGTTTGCTTTTAATAGGTTCGAACTCTTTTCATTAAGCAAGTTGTACCTCGATGCCGCAAAACATAAACAGACTTAAAAAAACTCAAAATGAAAACGAAATTAAGTGGTTGAGTTTTAGCATTACTTTAAATTTAAATTTCAAATATAAAAGAAAATCAGAAGAAAGCGAAAAATTTCTGAATTAATTAAAAAAAATTAACATATTAGAAAATTACTTTTAAAAGTTATCTTAAACGCTTGGTATTCCGTTTTTATTCTTGTTTATGTAAAAGCAGTTCATTTAGTTCAATTAATGCATTTATTTCATTCAGTCAATGTATGTACTTCATTTGGTTCATTCACTTTAGTTAATTCATTCAGATTTTTCTTCTCATTTAGTTGATTCTTACTCAGTTTAGTTAATTAATTTTTTTAGTTAACTTAGTTTATTCAGCGCATTTTATTCATTTATTCAGCTTATTCAGTTTCATTAGACCATTCGGTTCATTCAGTTTATAAATTATTTAAGTTGATTCAGTTAATTTAGTTCTTTTAATTCATTCAATTGAATCAGTTCATTCAACTCATTCAGTTGATTTTTGCATTCAGTTCAGTATATTCAGTTCAATTATTTCATTTGGTTCACTGACTTACCTCAGTTCATTCAATTGATTAAGTTTATTTAGTTCATTCAGTTGAATCAATTCATTCAATCCATTCAGTTCATTATGTGCCTTCAGTTCATTTGGTTCGGTTCAGTTCGGTTTAGTATAACATATTCAGTTCATTTAACTTATTTAATTCATTTACTTCACTGAGGTTATTCAGTTGATTTAATGGATCAAGTTTATTCACTTTATTTAGAACATTTATTTAATTTAGATTATTAGTTCGATTAGTCCATTTAGTTCATTCAATTCATTCCTTTAATTCAGTTCATTCAATTCATGTAATTCATTCAGTTCATTTAGCTCGTTTTTTTCATTTAGTTCATTTTGTGCATTTTGTGTGTTTCATTATTTGAATTTTGTGCTCGTAGATAATTGCTATAAACTTTCCGAACATTTCAAAGTACGTAACTCTTTTGTCCACAAACAAACACACTTATAAATAAACACACAGACATTAAATTTCATTAATATAGGTTAAACAAATATACTTTATATTAATTTGTGTACTATTTATTACTGTTGTTTCTTCAGTAAAATGTTACAATGTAAAACAGTTGAAAATTACAAAAACTAAATCGGACGTGTTCATTCATGTTTTGCGATTATTTATTGGGGTGAAAGTTTACATTGAAGCCAACAACAACAAATTACCAGCATTTTTACTTGCAAATTATGTATTACCAATATTGACATTTTCTCAATAAATGTTCTCTCAAATATGCAATAGTTTGTAATTTACTTAAAAATTGCATTTATTTCTAAAATTAAATTTCAATTTATAAATTACTCATACGTCGTGTACAACAAACTTTGCGCTTAACTATTCTATATATTCACATACAATTTTTTTAAATATAAATAAATTCTCGTTTGCACTTTTCTTTTGCAGCACTTGATCTCGTACTTTGCGCTCATTTATCAGCGCTGCACGAAAAACCGGAAATTACGCCTTAATTGCATTTGCTGCAACATGCCGCATCCCAGTAAGTATTTGCTGCAAAGCGTCGCCTGAGTCGCATGTCATGTACCTCTGCGGATGCGGCAGATTCTTAAGCCGCCTCTACTTTAGTCTCAGCCACAATTGCGGCGCCAGCAAAAAGCAAAATACAAAAAAATTCAACATTCGAATACGAATACAAAAAGATGGAAGGAAAAAAAATCACAAATAAATACGACAACAACTCAGGAAAAAAAACAGCAACAAATGAGCGCACTGCGGACGAGTTAATGACTTTTGGTGGCAGCAGTGGCGGCACATGCCACACGCACACTCACTCACACACAGACAAACTTCAAAAGAAAAATAAATTAAAAGAGAATGGGAAAGGGAAAAATACGGAAAAGGGCGAACAGCAGAAAGAGCAAGCGTCATAAATCTTTTGCGGCGGCTTTTAAAATCAACAAGCATCGCATCGCATCAGCACCTGGCTCCAACCCCCACCACCACCCAGCGCCAGATGAGCACAAACACTTGGACGGACAGAACTGTTACCTGGTGGTAGCGTTGCACAGTGCTTTGACACGCTTACGAAACAGCAAAGAAAATCTAAAAAAAGTTTGTCAATGAATTAAAGGAATTGGATTTCTAAAGAACAGACGAGTTGCGCAAGCGTAAGCTTTTAGCACTGTTGCTCGGCTATATTAACATAAACACTTAATAAAGCCAAGCAGAGAAGCAAAAGGTCGATGAACTACGGAATAAGTTTGATTGCAGTCAAAGATTCGTTTTAATAATTTGAAATATTAAAAAAACATAAAGTATTAAAATATCAAAAATGAAAAATGTTTCTAAACTTGGAGCCTTAAAGCAGCAGGATCATCTTCGGTAGGATTCTCAACAATTTTAAAGGTGCAACATTTGGAGCAGCCGGTAGGCGAATATACAAAAATTTTAAGGGTACAACAATTCCAACAAAGACCACATTTAACACGTCTTCATACCATATCGACAAGAGCGTAACAAATCAGTGTGACGTCACACAAATTGTCCTCATTGCAAAACTTAACATATCCGATATCTGAACTTAAGAATATTTTCAAATTGCTTTCGGGTATTATTCCCCTTTAGCTTATTTTTAAATAATAGTTTTAATACCTCATTTCCTTAGCACAGTTTGAAAACAATTGCTTTACTTTGACATTATAATTTTTTCGTATTTTTTAGCCTGTCACAGAGTACTGTGCACAGCCATGCTCGTTTATATTTAATTTCGTTACTGTTGCTTTTAACATTTTACAAAATTTTACAATTTTACTTGCGACTGCTGCACTCCTGACCAAATCACAAATTCTATAAAATGGAAATGGGAAAATGAAATTTTAATTGAATGCAAATAAAATTCCCCAACCACTTGACCCCCCTCCCTCACGTCCACAACTACGCATGCTTCTATGGAATAAGCCAAACGCTGCGCGTCGCTTCAAATTGCGGCAGTAAAATTCTCGACACTGCAACTAAACGAAAGCCACAAAATTTTAATGGCAGATATTTGAAAATTTGATTTCTCTTCTACGTTTTTATTATTTTAAATTTGCTTCTTTTTTTTATTGTAATTTTGTAGTTTTTAATTTAGAAAAACAATTTCGAACTCAAACTTGGAATGGTGCAACCGCAGCAGCAGTAGCGGCAAAGGTGCAATTGAATGTTGAGCAGTGCTCTTGTGAAACTTATCGGCACACACATGGAACACACTGGAACACACGTACGTGTGGATATCTACAAGCACAGGCACATACACATGGGAGTATCCTGTTCTCAGCGAACTGTTGAGGTCAGTCGAGCAAAATGTTTAGCTAGGTTAAATAGTTTTGCGACTACGCAGCTAAATTATAAACTTGTTTTAGGAATAAGCGAAAAGTTTCTTTTCAAATACTTTTAAACAATTTTAAACTAGTTTTTATTCTTAATATTTTTGAACTCAAGATTACAAAAAGTTGGTTTATCGTCAAGTTAGCAACCGTAATGGAACTCCTCCCTATCGGAATTGTTGAGTCAGTCGAGCCTTGCAAATGGTTTCATAATTTTAATCTATTTATTAAGACATTTGTCATCCCTTAAATATGTTTCAACTAGATTAAGACTAGTTATTTAGTTAGTTAGTTTGTAATGGCGTCCCTTATAAGGAGACACACTTAGGCTTGGAGCCCTTTGTGATGCCATGCGGTATTCCAGTTATACCGCTAACTGAACCATCCTGTACTATTTATAAATTGAAGAATATTAATGATATTCGATTTAGATATATCTACTAGGCCTACGAAGAAGTGCTTTCCTAGATGTGTATATCGTTTGTTGGCTAAAGCGGGGCATGTACACAGAAGGTGTATAAGACTAGTTAACTTAACAATAATTTAAAATGAGTGTATTTTCAACTAACTCTGGTTTCTTTTTAGCTAACATACAATAAAAAGGTTTATTATCAACAAGCAGAAAAGTGATTGGAAAAATTATTCATCTTCTCTTACATATACCAATTTAAGATTTATTTCTATTTTTCTACCTTTCTAACTTTCTATGTTTCCCTCTTTCTATCGTTATATGTTTCTTTTTTTATTTATACTCTATGAGCGTCTAAACCATTCATCCAATTGTATTTGGGAAGTTGCAGTGCTCACGCCCGGAAAGGTCTTAGGCTAAAAAAACATCGCTCATAATTTTTGAAACTAAGTAAATTTATTTAAAATATTTTTCGAATATTGTTCCTAAAAATCTGATATTTGTTTCAAGGGTGTCTGTCGATAACATCACCGAAAATGGGCGTGGTTGAATCAATTTACCTTTGACCGTCGTAATTCAGAAACGTCACAAAGGGGAGTAATTGTAAGTTTCGCTAACTAATTATTGTATATCGCACATACTTCTATTCAAAATAAAATTCGAACAACTCCGGGTACTACAAGCAAGTCATTTATTAAATTTTAATTTTAGCTCCAATACCAAATTTTTCGTAAGCCACTCTTATAAATAATATTAAACCATCGGTATCTATTTCGAGGACGTCTCAACTTAAATTATGTTAGTTTACTCCAAAGGTCGAATTTTAACCACTTGCAGTTGACAATAATGTACTCTGGTATAAATTTTAAACTAGTTTTATTTCCTACAGGTTCCTACATATTGAATATAAATCGTAGCATGTACCTAAAACAAGAACAATCAGAATCTGTTTATATTTGCCAGTTTCCAAAACCTTTTTTTTATTTTTAATATATATTTTCTCATAAAAATAGTTTTCTTTCTTTTCGAGTCTACCGCTTTGACATACGACGCTCTTAGAGTTTCAACTGAGCCCCTCAGAAGACTGTTGTTTTGACACAGTTTTTGCATTATGCTTTACTGTCTTGTGTAGCGCGCTCATAAAAAATATGCAAACTAACACTAAAACTTGGCGTTATTGAGCCACATAAGTTGCGGTGACCTTTTCTCTACGTTTACTGCTAGATATTCTGCTTCAGCCAGTGCTTGTGTTTAGTGTCTTCTTTATGTTATGCCAACATAAAAAGCGTATTTTGTGTCTCTGTATTGGTTCATCTGTTTTACGCTGTAAAAGTGCAATTCCGCGCAGTAGTGTTAAAAACTTTTTAGTGCAACGTAAATAAACGAAATTGCAAACGATTTTACAAAACTCTTCACGAAAAAAGCTTTACGACCAACGTTTAACTTTTTCGGAAGCTTTGCTACATATCGGGCAGAATTTACTAGACAAAAAGATTAAATAAATTATTTAAAAAATAATAATAATTTATTTGATAAAAGTAAGACATTTTGTATCTCGAAAGAAGCGTTCGTTTCGTCTAAAAGTTTTATCGTTCGTTCATTTAAAGCTTCTAAGTCAATTAAGGCAGCCAAACGATAACAGCTGATTGTTGCACGTCGATTAGATAAAATTGAAAGACAGATATAAAAATTAACCCAAACCGGTTTTGCAATGCTGTGTTGACACTTGCTGTCGTCTCGGTTACGTTAAAACATCCAAGATTACGAACGATAACGAGAAATTTACAAAATCCCAATTTAAGTCGATCTCACTTGCATACGGATCGTTCGTTTACCTTTCGTTAAATATATATATAAAAAAAGGTGATTCTTTAAAATAAAGTTATATAAAATTTTTTTTTTAGTGGAAACCAAGCTTTCAAGAGCATCTAATAACACAAGAGATTCCAAATGCTTGCTATCTCTTATTTGGATATAATCCTGCATTCTTAACGGCTTTATAAAGTATTCCCGCGAACGTACCTCACCCGCTTAAGTACCAATAGCTGCCTTAAGCTACTTAGGCACTAATTTGAATATTGACAATTTATAAATTGAAATTATAAAAGCGGGTTTTATGTAATTATCTAACCCGCTTAAGTATCTACAAACCCTTGCATTTTTGGTAGAGACACTTAAGCAGGGAATACTGTAATTGCACACTGGCTTATAGGCTATCATCTCTTTTGAGATGCTTCATTTATCTAACAGTGGAGCAGAAGCAATAATGAATCAGATAAAGAAGAAACGGAAACAACTTACTTGTTACAGTCCAGCTCTACCCTGGCTACAATTGAAGAAGGTACTTACAGGATATATTTATGTCAAAACTTAAAAAATTTCTTCAATGTGCAAAACTTTCGTATTTATGTTTAAAAATTTACAACGAATTTAATTTTATATTTTTCCTGTTAAATTACATTTTAAAGAACTAATTTATGCTGTTTTTTTAATTTCCTTTTATATAAATGCATTCACCTTTCCCTTCCGCTTCCGTAACCCATTTTATTTTCGCATTGATAATAAAATCACTTTAATTGTATCTCATCGTATCTCATTAATCATCTTTTGTTGTGATCATCCTTCTTTCTTTCTTTCTTTTTTTGTTGTTGTCGGCTGTAGCCTCATCATCGCTTTCAATTAGACAAAGGCAATTCAAGAAGTAGTATAAAAAGATGAAGACGAAAAGGAAGAACGAAAGGTGTATAAACAAGCGGCGGTCGAGGTAGCTTAAGGGAATATTAGCAACAATCGAAAAATGACGCAGAACGATTACGCAAACAAATCGAAACAATTGTGGTAACAACAGATGTAACAATTACAACAACAAGAAAAACAAAAAACATTACAACGCACCACAATGCACAGTACTTCGATGTAAGATGTAGGGTGAGTATCTTTTTTTGAATTTTCAACAAATTTTAAAATTTTGTAATATTTTTTAACTTATTGTAATTTTCTTCTTATATTTGAAAAGACAACAAAAAAACCGTATATAAAAAAATTTAACCTGCTTAGTTGTTATATTTTAAAAAGGTTGAATTTGACATGCTTGTCCATTTAAATGAGAATTTTAATGCGCTGACTCTGTCTAACAATTTTTGAACAACAACACAAAAATTGACCTACTAATTACGCTACTATTCCTCATCAGCGGTCTTTTGTGCCAGCTGAAGCTTTATGTTTTCATATCCGTCTAAAAGCTGATTTGGTTTAGAAACAAGCGAGAATCCAAAGAAGAGTCTCAAGTTTCAAAACGCAAGAACCGCTAAAGACGGCCAAATGAAAAGAGCTACAACAACTGAACAATTTTCTTGTTGTTGTTGTTGTTGTTGTTATTTCAGATTTTTTTTTCATGTCGGCCGAATTCTTTTTTAGGTGTCCAACGTGAGTAACTGTACTTTTATTTTTTCATCTAAAATTTTATTTCGAAATTTCAAGTTTTCAAATAAATCTTGAAATTTTCATTTTTGACAAAGTAAATTTCATTTAATATTTTTTAAACTGAAGAATATTTATTTTTGCAATTATTTAAACAAAGCAAATTTTTTATAAACAACAAAGTACTGTGTTTTGTTGTTGTTTTCTTGGTTTTTGCGAATCAATAGAAATTCACAATACCGCACGGCAATCAAAGCAGAAATACAAAACCAGAAAAACAAAACAAAAACAACTCCAGCTCTAACTCACATAGACAAAAAAAGCGCGCGAGGCGCGCAAGTAATCAATCTTCGCTTTTGCAGCTTCCGTTTCCGCTTTTTGTTTGTTTGTTTGTTGGTTTGCTATGGCGGGCGCTGCTGCCACCTGTCAAAGTGGTAGTGTAGTGTAGCGCAAGTGTGGCCGATGAGAGATATTGTGTGCGAGTGCATAGGCGTGTGCGTGTGGCAAATTGTGAGCGCGTAATAAACAAAAAATAACGAAAACAACAACAACAACAACCGAAGAATGAGCAATTCAAATGCGTTGTTTGCGCACAATTGCACGCAATTCATCAATTTTTTTTCTCAGCTGCTGCTGGACTTTTCTTTTTCTTTTTTCTTTTTCTTTTATATATTGCTGCTATTTTTTTTTATACACAAAGCAACTTTTAAAAAATAAAAAATCCACTTATTCTTTATGTTTTGAAAGCTGCTCTGTGGCGATTGCTCAAAGTTTAAGCTTTCTTAATGGATGCACAATATATGACAAGTTCGTTTTTCTTGCGCCGCTTGATTGAAAATTCATTTAAAAATATTCAAAATTTCTGAAAATATAAAATATATATAAAAATATTTAAATAACTCTAATAAAAGGAAAGTAATAAATGGAATTATAAAAAAACGAGTAAGGGAATTTTCTTTTGTTATGCCTAAGTTCAAAATTTCTACGCCATTAGGAATACTCAAAAATGTGCTTCTTGTAGCACATACATATGTGCTACATGAACATATGTGCGTTGTTGTTATTGGATCACGCCTATATTTGGTTTGTAGTTTTGTTTTAGTACTAAAATGTTAAAAACCGAATTTGAACTGGTTATCTACACGTGAACAATTTTTATTCAAATTTTTCTATTTACAAAGGTGGAATTTATTTGGAAGGGTTAAGAGTTTTTGTCCGATCTTGCTCATCTTAAAACACAGATAGGAGAATAGGAGCTTACATGTCAAATTTCTGCTGAATATCTCATAAACTACGGCTATAATCGCTGGGACAGACATACAGGCAAACAGAAGAATATCGTTATATCTACTCAGAGTTTGACAGTGCTGATGTATATATATTTATAAAGGTATTGTCATACCTACCACGTCCTCTAATGGGCGTTACAAATGGAAGTATAAACTTAATAAACCTTCCGGTACTATCTACTCGCGGCGAAGGACATAATCATTTAAAGTTATACTCGACGTATGAGTAATGCGCAATTGCGTATTATTATAAGAAATTCTTTAAAATTTTTGCTTACTTTAACTTTTTTGAATAGATTTTAAAATAATTTAATTTTACTTTTGTATATTTCGAATAATTTATAATCTTACAAATTATTCGAAATTTACAAAACCAAAAATTAAATTTTTTTAAATCTATTCAAATTCCAACATTTGAATGGAAGTTTTTGCTACCAACAGTAAGCGTTAAATGCTCTCTGGCCTCTCTCACCGCAGATAAGTGTCCTGAAAATGTCAAATAAATATCCGCCTATTCTACGCTAAATGTTTATATAGCTCCAAGCTACAATTTTAGGCTTAAACAAATTTTTTTAAATAGAGTTATATGAAAAATCAGGGCTGAAAAGGCAATTTGTTTAAAAAATTTAGAATGAAAACAGCACTGGGAGATGTATAAAATTATGGTGTGAATAGGCGGACATGCGGTATGAAAATATCTGGCCTGAATTTAGTAATAAAATTTTACACCTGACAAATTGTACATTCGTTTAAAAGTTTCAAAGTAAAAAATGTTGGCTTAAATCTTCTTAATTCTAGACGAAATTAACAACTACTAGGACATTTGATAAAATTTTAGTTATATATTAGGTGTACAAATAAGTTTTCGCCGTTTTTTGTTAATAAAATAATATTTAAACGATTTTAAACGATGTGAGACTGCTTGCTGAGTGACTTCTAAACTAAGTGCAAGTTCCTTTTGTGTTTGAGACGAATCTTCACCCAATAATTTCTCCAAATCTGCATCCTCGTAAATTTTCGGCCTTCGACTGGATCTTTGTCTTTTATGTCAAAATCACCTTTTTTAAATTTTTGAAACCACTCACGACATGTTCTCTCACTCAAGGCATCCTCATTATATGCTTCTACGAGCAATCGATGCGACTCAGCAGCAGATTTTTTTTAAATTAAAAAAATAAATTAAAAGTTCCCGCAAATGACACTTAGTTGGCTCAAATTGAGACATTTTTAGACGAAGAAAAATATATGATGCTAATGCGAACTTAATAACATGATAAGGTTATGTTGTTCTGGAATAACAAACTAATTTTCAAGTAGGTTACCATCTGCGAATTCCAACGTAAACCTCGTGCCACGCCATCTTTCTCAAAACGGCGGAAACTTATTTGTACACCTAATATTATATTTTGAAACCTATTAAAATTATATCCATCAGCATAAAAAAATAACATATTTGGAAAAATTAAAAATAAATTAAAAAACTAGAAATTCACAAATGTAAAATTAGTCTAGAATTTAAAAGCTGAAATCAGGAAGAAATTATAAGAGCTGAATTGAGTACTGAAATAGTTGAACCTGAATTTCTATTTTCAAATCGCTACTGAACAAGAAAACTGCGAAATTTGCCACTGCACGATTTTTCGTAGAATAATTTTTTTTTTTTTGTATTTTTTTTTTGAACTTTTATGAATGAAGAACCTTAAAATTTCGATTGAAAAGAATTTGTCCTGCAAATCAAACATAAAATCAATTTTTAACATATTTTCCAAACTGTTCACATAGAAGCGTTCTCATTTGTAGTCGCAAAAAAACAAAAGTAAAAAAGACAAAAACAATTCACAACAAAAAAAAAGGCACATAAAGCAAATACTTGGCAGATGTGCCAAGCAGCCGCCCTTGGCACTCGCTGATATACTTTTTGATTTTTTCCGGTTGTTTTCTTTTTTCTTTTTTCTCTTTTAATTTTTTTTTTAGTTGTGTTTTCTTTTTGTCTCTCTCTTTTGTTTCAAAGTTAAGCGGATTCCATGACAATGAATTACCAAACGACGACGGGACTGGAATGGAATGGCATGAAACGAAATGTTCGTCCTTCAACCCGTCCGTCATAGTTTTGCTTTTTGTCATTTGCACTTAAATACTTACACAGACACATTGACACACACACACAAACACACACACATACATAAAATTAAAATCGATCGCGTTATCACAATTGCAAACAAAAGGCGCGCGCGACCAGGCCGTATCGGACCGAGCCGCCTTTTGTCAATCGGAAGTGCAAGTGCAGCCATTGAAGCAGTCACAAGACAAAGAAAAGAGAAGCGATGCTCAAACACTCAACTACCTTCTGACATAGTCTCATTTGTGGTAGTGTGTGTGTGTGTGGCATTAACACGTTTAAAAAAATTACTTGTATATGTTTATTTATACTCTTGAGATATTAATTTGAAAATTTATATTTTCAAAATAACAACAACAATAAACATTTTTTTTTTGGATTTTTAAAATATTTTTCATTGGCATTTTCTTTCGCTGAGTGTAGCGCACAAATAAAATTGCTCAGCTGCAGCATTCATTTTCAATTATTCTTTTTAAAACAAAGGCAATTGAAAAAATCTATTATGCAAAAAAGAAAAAAAATATTGACAAATAAACGCCCACCAAAAGGGGCGCAGAATTCTTCATTTAATTAAGTATAAATAAAATCGCAATTTTCCGCCCGCTCCGCATTTGCATTATTAAGGTTTCGCCTCAGCGTTTAATTGTGCTTTTGTTTTGTTTGCTTTGCTTTGCTCTGGTTTGGTTTGTTTTGTCTAGTTTCGTGAATTCTTTTCTTGCATTCTCTTTTTGCTTTTGTTTTTGTTGATGGTCCTTGAAGTGGCATAATAAGTTTTCTATGGGGCTGCTTCGTCCTCTTATTTTTGTCGCTTCTAAGCACATTTTGTACTTGTTTGCTAAACTTAAGTTTTCTTCGACATTTCCATTGCCTTTTGTATGCGAGTGCGTGTGTGTGCATGTATATGCGAGTGTATGTGTGTTTTTGTGTTTGTTTGCTTCTTATTTTATTTTCCTTTTGAGTTTCTTTTGCAAAACCGTTTTATTTGCCTAACGCCACTTTAGAGCGGTTACATGTATTCCCAGTACTGGGATGCAAAGCTTTGACAGTGGCTGAAGAAACTTTCCACCCAAACTATTTTGTCCTTTGTTGCTTTATTAAACTGTGTGTGTGTGTTAGCAGTTGGTATTTAAATTTAAGGTTACAATTTAAAATTATTTCTTAGTTATTTCATTTTATATAGCAACAACAAATAATGGCTAAGTTTTGTAAACTTTCATTTTCCAATGTGCTTTGACATTTACTTGTACTTCTTATAAGATTCTCATTTGGCTTGAAATGAAAAGGTCGTTTAGTGGAAGGTCAAGGACCAAGTATTGGCAACATAATTAATTAATAAATTGAATTTTAAGCTTTCGCTCCGATTGTTTAGAAGACACCAACTGTAATATTATTAAGCTACAATTTTCTATTTCATTAATCGAACAGCGATCTTAAAAAATCATTTAAATTACCTATGCTGCATTTTTCAGTAGAAGTTGCAATTCTGGAAGCAGTGGTAAGCGTTGCTGATGATGCTTCTTTTGGGATTAACACAGAAATTAATATTTATGTAGAAAGTCAAGCAGTTCTAAAAGCCCAACAACTTAGTAAAATCTAATACTGTTGCGATCAGCTACAATTCTTTTCTGGATATTGTGTGCAAAATATATCTACTTGGAGTACCTGGACACTGCAGTGCAGATGGTAATGACAAAATAGTTGTACTTTCCAAACAAGGAGTCCTACTTAAAACTTATCCGTGAGTTGTACAAGCTATGCTACACATTTCTCTCAGTATCGAAGCGATTAATAACAGCTCAAAATCCAAACTGTTCTGTCCAGTTTAAAGCAAATGAGACTTTAAGTACTGAACACCACTTAACAGCAGGTAATACTGCTTTGCTAATCGGCATTTTAAAAGGTCACTGCCTAATTTAGCAACATGGCTTCAGTATGGAAATAATCACTAATAACTGGCGTGGCAACTGCAATGAAACGGCTGAAGAAGAAACTCTAGAACATCTACATATCCATTGCCCGTGGCTTGTAAAATTTAAAATGGGTATTCTTGGATGAACAATTTTTAAATCTTCAAATGATTTATTATACTAAACAAAGAACTGAAACTTTCATGATGGACCAATATCACAAAGTGAGTTCAAAGATTTTCTCCAATTAAAAGTTGAGCTTCTCATAAAGCCACGGAACTATTTTAATATGTGTGAGGTATTCGCCGCTTCTTTAATCTAAACTAACTATTTTAAATAATTAATATTGGTGTACTCAAGTAGATGTAATCGACAATTTTACAAAAGGTTCTTTTTTAATTTAAAATAACTCATACGTCATGTAGTTCAGACAGAAGTTTTCTTTATATATTGTCTAAATAAACGCGTTCGATAGTACAATCGCACATTTAATTTATAATCGCAAAGCTATCAAAACACACACACATAAAAAACACACACACGCTCACACAAAAAGCCACAATTGAATGTTCAAGCGCGAGAATCAATGTCAGCGCATTTACAGGATTAGCGGCGCGATATGCGATAAAGCGAAAAGAAAAAAATAAAAGTAACATTTTCTCTAGAGTACGAGTACAAGTGTATTTTTTGTGAGTTTGTATGTGTGTGTGGATGCCACGACTCATACTCGCTTAAACCGCTTATGTGTGGCATAGCGATATAATTGCTTTTACATTAAGTAAGTCGCTAGCGAGCGAGAGCGCACATTAATTTTATTTCATTACGAGTTCGACGACTGCGGATGCGGATTTAATTTCATTTCATTACGCCGACACGCAGAGCGGCGGCTTTCGAACGAACGAATTTAATCGACGTACAAAACAATCTGACGGCTTTTATGGTTATGCGAATTTAATCGGCAATGCCAACAAAAACAACAACAAAAACAAACAACGTTAACAATAAAAAAGAAAAGAAATAAGAACGCAAGAAAGAAATATAAAGTTGGCGGAAAAATACATATAAATCAACAATATTTCTATGTAATGCGTATGAGTGTGTTAATAAATTCAGTCAGCATATGTAGACGCTAAAATATATATTTGGCTGGTTTTGTACAATAAAAAAATTATCATTAATATATTTTTTAATCATCTTCTTTTTCGCTTCAAAATATTTTGAACCAATTCAATAACTTTTGGTATAGAAATATTCTAAAACTTATTCAAAACCAGTCCAATAAATAAATATACCCATATACACATCAACATCCGCGTACTGGCACACACACTGCCATCATTATTAAGTGAATTTTTGCCACTGCCACACACACAGACACACCCACACACACACAATCGCACACATTTTTAAGCATCGATTTCAATCGATATTTTCACACACATCATTTGCGGTGGCATTTGTGTGCGCCGCATCACATCGAGTGTGCAAAATATTCGGAGTAAACCATTGTAAGAATGCGAGTATAACGTCAACGATTCCAAAAAAAACTTCACATTTATGCGCTTATCATGGCAAATAAAATCGTTTTATATTTTGGCATTACGTGGCGTATGAGTGTTATTTATTTACTTATTCGAAAAGAAGAACAAAATTATTTGAAAAGTCTATAAAAGCCATAAAAGAAAACTTTCCGTAACATAATTTAAATGCAGAAAATAAGTACATGAATGTTCCTTACCTTTGATAGTTAGTGCATTGTGGCGGCTGGTTTTTATTTTCCTGGAATCCCCCGTAAGGGTAGAGGCGTGGTTGCTGCAAAACTTTTTGAAAGTGAAACTAGTTTTATCGGATTTCTTTGGCAAACGCAACTTTTCGGCTTTTGTATGCCATTGAATGTTGTTGTTGTTGTTGTTGTTGTTGATGGTTCTACTGTTGATGTTTTTGTTTTTGTTGTTGTTGTTTTCCACAAAACTTTTCCGCCTCCTAACAAACTTTTGTTATCGTCTTCAGTTGGCTTTGTCGCTGTCACTCAGCTTGTTGCCGCCCCCTGCCCCGATTCGTTTCCGTTCCCGCTCTCCACTCTCCGTTCTCCTCACCAACTGTCTCCTCTACTCTTGTCTGATTCTGATTCTGGTTGCGGTTGTTGCGGCTTTTTCCCCCGTCTTAACACAGCTCAGTTGCGTTGAAAACTTATGCCCAAGTTTTAGCGTTGAATTTTCATCCTGTCACACGCAGACCGACACACACACACACACATACACACACAATTTCTAAATTATTATTGCAGCCGGCAAAAAGTTGGAGAATTTCGCGAAATCAAATGAAATTTATGAGCGATATCCGTACGCGATTTTAATTAAAATTACGTTTTTCGCAGAGAGAAAATTGGTAATATCAGAAACAAAAGTTAGGGCAAGTTTTCATTTAATAAAATTGACAGCTTCGTTGGTCATATTCTTTACAATAGAACGCATTTATTAAGCGTCTTGATATTTTAAAGCTATTTAACATATATATTCCTTTCTATAAGTTTTATTTCATATTTCTTTTCAGATTTAGTTTTCGCTTGATAATTTAAAGAGCCCAAAAGAAATCCCTTCAACATTCGACAGCAGCATACTTGGAGGCGCTCCACCTACCACCATGTCTCTGGCATATGCATTACATGGTCGTAAATTGAAATCGATATCGATATCGTTAAACAAAATTCAGCTGGCATGTCACGATTGATTCTCGTTTTGCAAAAAATCATTTGTTGGTATTGTGTTGTCGCTTACACATACGAGTACGAGTCGACTTTATGTGGTTCATTTGGTATTGTTGATTTTTGTTTAAATGCGTAAATAAATGTCGATGTCGTAGTGCACACATGGATATCGTATGACAGGTAAACAATGTTTGCCATATTAAAATAATATTTACCATTTAATACCGCAGTAAATGCAAACGAAAATGTTTGAACACATATTCGGTTTGAGGTAAATGAAAATTATTTCTTAAGATGTTGCGGTATTTGAGCTGACAACAAATACATTCGAAAGTCATTGCACTTTCGATAATAATTTAAAACTTTAAAATCGCTTAACGTTGCTGTACGTTATAGCTTGCTGAACACTCTTACCTCACAATTAATAACACTCATATGTCACGTAGTCCGAGAAGCACTTTACTTATACAATATATTTTTTTTATATTAAACTTTGTATTTTATTTCTTATTGCTAATTTTATAGCCACTTTTGCGCCCATTTCCACCATCAAATGTCCGTTCAATTTCCCAATTTAATTTATCAAAATAATAAATTTTCAATTGATTTCGTTTGTGCTTGGCATGTGTTTTGTTTTGTGGTCCTTGTTTTTTCCTTTCAATTTTTCATTTTTGCGCCGCTTCGCGTTGCACAGTTTCCCAATTTTATAGCCACACACACAAATACAAGTATACATTTTATCGCTTCATTTGTGCGATAACAACCTGTAGACACACACACATAGCTATACATACCAGAAACACTTGCATTTATCCAGACGACGAGAAGCCCTCGAATTTCACAAATTGTAAACTTGGGGCTTTAAAATTTTTCTTCGTATTTGTTTCCTTCTTCTTTTATTCCTCTTTGCTTCCTTTCGATACGCATGTAGGCTGGCGTTGTTGTTGTTGTTGTGTTTTTGGCAGTAATCCATGTTTACAAAAACACTAACAACCACCGAGCCAAAAACAAAGAAACGGACAAGTGTACCCCAGGCACAACTGCCTGCTTCTGCCTGCCTGCCTGTTTGTCTGTCTGTGTTGCTTTTTTTCGGTGTGTGTGGTTTAAATTTTTCAGTAATGTTTTGAATTTTAAAAAAGATTTCCAACACCGCACACACACACACACGCGCGATCCGGGGGTGAAAAAGCAAACCAATTTATTTACGATGAAGAGGAACTCACAAAATGCCAAACAAAATATTTACATATTTAGTTAATATTATATGCGAATGATGATGCTGTTTTGACATGTTTACCATGCGGAAATGTCAAGTCGACTTAGGTGCCAGAACTTGTTGCCTGGGATATCTGCCATTGCTGCAAAATGTTTATGCAAATTCACAAATGATATCTGCCAGTCTCAAATGAATATTCCCCGATACGCTCGAATGCGAATATCGACATGTGCCGAAACAGAGTAATCAATAATTTAGCCTAAGATCAACGACGCCTTTCGAATGCATATGCAGTAGTTTAGCAATTTCCGTCGCTCTACGCCCCCTGTAAGTGGAAAATGACATTAACATTTTGGAGATGTTGCACTTTGCGCACAAAGACGCAGACTCGAGCAGACAGGTTGCATAGCATATGCGCACGGTCGGGTAAATGCTAAAATGCAATGATACGAGAATGCAAATTGTTGGAATTTTCATTTTAAATGCTTATTTAATTGACTTGGCATATGCTGCGATGCGATACGATGCGATGCAATGCCGCATTTTGGCAGACAACTGCAAGCGCCTCAAGCTATGCAACAAAATGCTCTGTGTATGTAAATCAAGTAAATATAGTAGGTGCATATTTTATGGATTTTTCTCGATAAATAAAAGCAAACAGTTTTGGCACGACAACGACAACAGCCGGAAATTGGATTTTTTAAATAGTTAATGTTACTCCTACGTGCTGCAGCAGCATCGCATGTTTAAACAATAACAAACTGGAAACAAACTTATTTGGAAGCTTTATATTTTATAAATGTATATTTCAATCCATAAAAGCGCCTTAAACTATGCTAAATGTATTAAATTAGTCAACAGTCGAAATATATAAAAACAAATGATATAACAGAAGGAAATGTGGATATTTTCTACAAATTAAGTAATATTTCTAATTTTTTTGAAATCAATAACACTCATACGTACTGAATTACATTAATTGTAGTATGAAGCTTACAATATTTCCTTTTTATTTATTTCAAAAACGTCCAAAGCACACAATTATGTCTTTAATAATCGATTTAATAACGAAAGAACGACGTTTTCTACAAATTAAACACATATTAAACAATTTTTCTTAAGATAGCAATAGCAATCATACATACCGTCATTTCAAAAAAAGGTTTTTTTAAACCTTACAATTTCAGTTTTTTCTGAATTTTGTAATAAAAAAAGCATACAGAAATGGCTTTAATCTTTGATTTAACAGAGTATAAAATTTGAATTTTTTCATAGTAGAAGATTAATAGTAATTAATAACACTCATACGAACTGTATTAAAGAAAAAATATTTGGGAATTGAACAATATTCTAAAGTCCATGTAAATGTCTTTATCACCCAATTAGATGCCGATTTAATAACGTTTTCCACAAATTAAGCTATATTTCTTAATTAAACTAATCCATGATACTCATACGTACCGTATTCTAACAAAAATTTATAATTTATTGCTTTACAATACAGAGTTTCCAATATTTTTAAATGAACAAAAGCATAAACGAAAGCCTTTAAAGCTTTAATACCCGCCATCTTCAAATACAATCCTCGTCCATAAAACAGCCGAAACAAATGTTTTCACTTTTTATTACGAATTTTTTAATTTATTTCTAATTGCGCTCCGAGTCCTTTGACAATTTCGCGCATTAACAATTCACGTGGCAATAAAACAAAAAATAAAAACATTACCAAACAACAACAACAACAACAAAATCGTCAAGTAAAATTTACAGCAATGCTGCTCCAAATCCCAATGGATTAATTAAGCAGGCGCGCCCAAGTAAAAGGCCAACTTTCTTCAAGTGTGCGCACCTACTTCAGCCACATCGCCTGCGCGTGTCCACTTGAGCAGCAGTTTTTCGTATGCTACAGCAGCCGCCAATAATTAGTGTTGGGATTTGAGGATTTGTTACGTTCATCCGTGGCTTTTTTGTTTCCTTCGTTTTCTTTTTTCTATTTCTCTTAGCCTTTTTGCCGTCGTCTTAGTTTTATGTGGTGTGATGTCAAATGTAGCGCTCTCGAAGACAAATACACATCGAAATAAGTTTTCTATTTGCCATTTTCGCTACATTCTTACTGTACGTTTTTATTTTTCTTTTACCGGTTTTCTCTCTATATACAATATATATATATTCGGTGGTTATTTATTTTTATCGTATTTTGTTATCCTTTTTTTCGGCATTTTTGCATCGCTCAAGGACCCAAACCCCCCCGCCCCTGCCATAAACACAACACTTCAGATTGCTGCGCTTTTGTCTTGAGCTTTTGTTTGGCTTTATTTCGGCATTAAATGTGACTTATGTTACTTATTGACTTTAGTCTCGAAACCAGCCAACGACACGTCGAAGTGAAGTCGAAGTGGAGAAATAAACCGACAAAATACACGCGCACACAAATAAAAGTTTTTCAATTTGCCCCCCCGATAACAAATACAACAAGAAAAAAACAACAAATAATAAAATAAATACAAAGAGATAAAGAAGAATACGCGATAAACCAATGTGTGTGCATAAAAAAGCGAACTAACAATGGCGTATATTAAGGATATTTTGTCCTTTGCTGCAGCTTCGTGCGAATGACGTTAATGAGCTCTGCTTTTTCTTATGTTATTCCACTGAAAAGGATTTTAGACAGATAAAGCGATTTTCAAACACACACACGCGTGCGACTTTTGTTGTGTTCTCGTATGCGTGTGCAAATGTGTGTGTATGCAGCGCAAATACCGCAGGCGCGCCGAGGCGTATGAGTGATGCTTAATTAGCGTTTATTTGTTTAATTAAACATTTAAACGTTTGCTTGTGTTTGAAGTGAACTCTTGTCTAAGCTAATAGCTGTCTATTTTGGCAAGCACTTGCGTCTTTAAAGGCTTTTTAGCGTTAATTGACATATCGGACGTTTGAGTGTTAAGTCATTTTAATTGATTCTGCAAAGCTTCATAACAATCATTTGAGTATTAGTTAACTGATTGCTTTAGAGAACATATTTGAATTTGAAGCATGTTGTCAGTTGTAATGAAATTTAATTATAGTGCTTATATAATGCGATATAAACATTATATATGATAATATAGGCGCCTCTGACATATGAGTGTAAAATAATTAGATTAGTTTTAATTTTGAAATTTAGTCAATGAAATTTTACTTAAAAAAATAATTGTATAAAATAGTAATCATGAAAAGAAAATTCAATATTTTCAAAAAAAACATTTAAGTTCTGCTCTATTTTAATAGTAGAAATGCCGAAATTTTAATTCAAAATGATGATTAATAAATTTAAACATCTAATAACGATATTTTCGAAGGAATATTTTAAAATATACCGCATGTCCTGCAACATTAATCTAAATTTAATAAACAACCTTAAATACTCTAGGGCCAAATTTATTAAAGCGATTAAAAGTTGATAGTTATAGTAAACAACTAACTCGCACCCTAAAGCGTTCAATGTAGCATTTCCAAATACAAAAAAGGTGTTGTGGAAAATCCTGTATACGTAAGCATTTAACTATACACTAAAAAAAATCATGTAAAATTAAAATGAAACTAACTATGTTAAAATTGTTTAATTTACATGTTAGATAAAGCAGTTTAAGTGTCATTCAGTTGTCAGATTAAAGATCTGACATATCCTGTCAATATAATAATAAACGTTAGGGAAAATTGGACTTAATCTTACTTTAGCACTTTTTATGTTGGCTTTTGCAAAATATTTGATATCTTAGATAACATATTATCTCAAAAAATGTTCACTGGAAACTATTCTACATCCTTTCTTAATTCTTGATTCTTTAATTGCATAAATTTGCATTACAATTCATGTTAAATGAACACTGCATCATGTTTAATTAACATATACTCTCATGTTATTTCAATGCTAACATCAATGTTAACATTTCAATTTACAATACAAAAATCAATTGTAAAAATCTTTGACATGCATCCGTGAAAATTGTTTGTTTGATACAGTATCATATTAAATTAACATTCTCTTAATGTTTGTAAAACTTTATAAAACTGATATGAAAGGATTTTAGTTATTGTGTAGAAGGACCTGTTCTTGTCCTAATTTCGACATTCTATGAATAATACCAGTTATGAATAACCAAGAAGATTACTTCCGTTTTAAGTAATCAATTATTTAGTTCGCTGCTAGCTCGTCGATAAAAACTTTGAGGTATGAAATAAATAAAGAAAACCTTTTATTTCAACTCTAGGAAATTAATGCTATTAAAACTATTTTCTTTATCTGCTTCACGCTGAAGATATCTAAGACCAGATTAAGCTATTGGGTTAAGTCTCCAGAAAAGGTATTAATGCTCTTTTATAGTTTGTCAATCGGTTCTCGCATGATGTCAATTCTACTTAAAAATATTAAAAATAGTCAAAAAGTATCTCAACCTGGCAGGCCTGTGAACCGGGCGACACTTTGTAGGGGCGGCATGTTGGATGAAGCAGTAGGGCGTAACTTTTAAAAGTGAGTTATTTTTTTGTATTTCATAAGAACCTTTTTTTTGCTTCTTCATTTCCTTTGGTCATGAAAAGAGAGTGGTGAGATATTTTTTTAAATTTGTGTAAATTTTGCTTTGTGCTTCTTCATAATCTTTTGTAATGTAAAAGTATACTGTAAAATTTTTCAACAAACACTATTTTATAACAAAAATTTTTAAAGGGCGGCACTCTTGCCCCGAGTGCCTTTAATTCCTAGGTACGGGCCTGCAACATGGTATCTCTAAGGAATAAATCTAACAGGTATATGCGTGGCTCCGATCAGACAGTGTTACCTAACAAAACCGGACAATATCTCCTTCTTTGATAAATTTTGCACCTAGTTTATGTTTTGAGAGCAAGTAAAATCCAGTCGAATTTCACCTTTCTTTATATAAAAGAGAACTCTTGGCTGCATTCCTCTTAAGGAGCTAAATAGTAATTTCTTAATATTGCTAAACTTAACATTACAATTAACACTGCAAAATGTTAATTTAATACAATATATTCACTGCCTTATTATTTTCGATAGATTTCATGAGAGTCACCACAATCATCGATAATCCTTGCCTCCATTTGAATTTTCGATTCAATTTATTCGTTCGTTCTATGACAAATAATAAATTAATAATTCTTTTCAGTGTTGATTTTATTTTTGTAAATTATTTATCCAAGGTTTCACTTATTTGAGAGCAAGTCAACAGCCTCTGCAAATATTGACAAATAACAAACGAACAAACCAAAATTATTTGAAAACTCTGTAGTATATAAATTTTTGAAAACAATTAACTTTAACAAAATATTTAACTAAAGTCACTAACAAAAATAATAAAATTTAAATCACTTGCTGCAATTATGCAAAAGTATTACGCAACTATGTTAAAACGCCGCACAACAACAAAAACAACAACAAATAGTGTAAAATGCAATTAAAAACACTCATACGCCGCCCGCGACAAACGCTCAGCGCAAATATCGCAATTATAACGTTTTATTATGCAAACAACAATTTTTGCTAATGAAGTGCCGCTCCACACAAACAAAAAAAAAACACATTAAATGAAATTAAATTGGATAAAACGAAATGAAAACATAATTTTTTTATAGCGAATGCGCAGTTTTGCATTCCGTCAGTTCATTTGCAAAAGCAATCATAATTAATGACGTTTAATCGACGAAATGTCGCAACAAGCAACAACTTTCGAAAGCTGCCAACACAAAAACGCAAACAGAAATAATTAAAAATTATTTAAACAATGCGCATAAATTTGAAAAATCTTTTAAATTTACATTACAACAATAACAAAAACAACAACAAAAAGCACAGGGACGCATCGCATAAATAATTCATGTGCAAAATTTTTGATTTTCCTTTCACGACACAAAAATCAAAATACTTGAGAAATTTGCATATTTCGCCGCTGAAAAATTATTACAACGCCTACACACACACACACACATGCACACACAATTGAAGGAGTTACACGCCCATCCACAGTGCCACTAAAAAAAACGACGTCTTCATTAAAAAAGTTATTTATGCGCCGCATTTAGACAAAAGTTGTTGGCTTGCCTACTTTTAGGCGGGCGGCTGGTTGCGCGCATTTAATTTTAGAACCAACGCATTTGTCAAAAGAGTGTGTGCGCGCTGTCTGAAGTGAGGAGCGCAACAACACAGACGCATTAAAGCAAGTTTGCGCCGACGAAACTTTTTTAATGTGCGCCCATAAAAAGCACAAAGCGACGACGCTCGCAAATTTAACAGCTTTTTAGGCAGCGATAAGAATTTCATAAAACTTCTTTCTTGTTGTTGTTGTTTGCGTTTGAAATTTCAATTGCAAATTGCGGCATTTAAGCGCCGTAAAGTAGGCTTTAAGCAAATACAGCTCACAAGCCTTGTTGTCGATTTTTAATTGCCGCTCGTTTTAAGTTTTCCAAAGGCGGTAATTAAAATTCGGGGCCGCCTAAAAGTATGCTACACAAATTTACACATCCTTAACAGGCATAATCGAGGCAACAAGGCGAAAAAGCAGCAGACAAAAATATGACAGACCCACTTGCAAATATGTACAAACGACAACAACAACAATACAACAACAAAAACCTCATTTGTTTAAGCAACGACAACAACAAGAACAACAACAACAAGAACAAGAATAACATGAACCACATCGGTGGAGCAACAGTTAACATTAATACCACAGCGAGCGCCTAAAAGCATGCAATAAACACAATAAAAATGAAATGTATACGCAGTTTGAAACTGACTGCTTATTATTAGGGAAACCGAAAATGTCAAAACCAAAAATATTTATTAAAAAAAATTGCATATGTATATAAAATATGCAAAAGTATGCATTCATAACAAAATAAAGTCAAATATAAACAGACAAAAAAAAACATATTTAAATATTTTTCGTTGCCCTAGCCATCTTGTTGTTGCCATTTGTTGTTGTCGTTGTTGTATTTTTATCATCATCTCATATAAAAAAACATTGCCAGCTGACAAACAACAGAAGCAGCAGTGGCCCAAAACAAACACACCCACACACACACACACACATGTCAACGGCAAGCAGCAACATTCGCCTTAATGAATTCCACTGATAACGCCTAAAAGCAGACAACAGAAATAACAATAAAAGCGAAATTTAAATGTAATTTTGTGTTGGGCGCACAGCTCGCATTCCACTCATACGGTTACATACTTACACTCGTATATGGTAACATTATTATGTTTATTTGTAATTATCATGCGAGCGCATTTATTATACGCGAAATTTTCGCACATTAAGACGCGAGTGTGTATACACACATACGCATTTATTAACATACAAACGTGCAGTTATAATTTTTATTCAATGCCCAAAAGTATGTGCGATAAAAGCGCTTTTTAATGTTACTCTGTTGCATGTGTATGTGTGTGTGTGTGTGTGGGAAAGTGTCGGCGTTGTGTCTTCATGAAAAAAGAAAACGCAAATGTACTGCAATAAAAATAAAGAAATGTACATCGTAACGTATGAGTAACATTTTTTATTGTTAATTTTAATGTAAATTACTCAAACGCAGCGTGAAGAAAAAATTAAATTTAACTCAAATTCAATAACAGAATAATCAATTAGTAATTAGAATATAATTAAATTCATTAAAATTACTCATACATCGTTTAGCAACGGAAATTGTAATCATGAAAAAGCTGTTAGTAAGCAACAATTTTTGTAAATTATTTTAGAGCTTAATGAAGCATAACTAATTACAATATTAACAATATTAATAATGCCGAATAACTCAAACCACAAAACCACCGAATGTAGTACCGGATATTGTATCGCAAGTGAATTGTGTATTTTGAATATTTGAAATTCATAATAACTGATAACAACCCTTCCACTCTATCACACTGTTACACACACACACATATTAAAGAAGCTACAGTACATATAAATATAAAGTGTGTGTAGCAGTGGAGCAGCAAATATCGAGACCATGGAACTTTATATAGAATTTCATCATTTTATCAACCCAAATGTCAAATATATATTTATATTCTAAAATATCCGGTTTATCTGACATATCATTATTTTAGTGGGTGTCAGTTAAAGGCGTGGTAAAGTGCATATAGCACAAGGCAATTTCGATTTGCCAACGAAATTTTTGATGAATATTTCAAAAAGATCGGACAATTGATTCTTGAATTTAACCTATTCATTTGTAACTAAACAGTCGATATATTATCATATCATACTATAATATAAAATCCAACGTCTGTCTGTCGATCTGTCCATCTGACAGACTGACTATCAGTTGTTCCAGGTAAACTGAAGATCCGCTGCACCGATTTTGTTGAAAATTGGTATAATATAGTCTTTAGAGAGATCGGGAAAATATATTTTTTCACGCCTACCTATGGCGCCCACAATTTGAAAGGTATTTAAAAATATTCGTCGACTTCTCTAATATTGCAAGTCAGAAACTTGACTTCTTAGTTTGTATGGTCACAATCGAAAACTTCGACAAAACTGAGCGTAGTTGAATTTAGTTAAAGCCAACTTTTTGATAGAGGTTATATTACGCCCTCCACCATTGATCAAGAACTTACTGAAATATGTATGAGTGCACCGGGAAGAATAATGGACTATACCCACTTTTGACGGCCACAATTTGAGAAAATAAGTTAAATATTCGATGAATTGATTAAATTGCTCCTAAAAATTTTGGTAATTCGAAAATTTGGTATATGAGCTTGTAAGGTCACTGTAGATAACTTCAACAAAATCGGCGTGGTTAGATAAATTAAACGCCCACCGCCGTAACACAGAAATGCCAATACGGGAAGAAAAAAAGGCAACGCCAGGTACTATAAATTAGTGATATACACTAAAATATACAAGTACTACGATAAAGAAAACCAATAAAATTCCTTACTCTAATCGATTTCATTATTTGTTAAACATTAAAAATTACTTTTCAGCTTCATTAAATTTTCACGAAGTTTTCTTTTCACAATTTCGTTTGTACACAAAAGTCTTAAGTCTTAAATCCTTTTCACAGTATTTTCCCTTTGAAGTGGCTATTACCGTATTCAAAAGAGCTTTGCACATATGTAAACAAAAATAACTTGAGCTTTTCTCATGTGTACTTTTTTTCAATAACTAATTTTCAATTTGATCTTAAATCAATTTATTTGTTTTCCTTACAAGCCTCTTATACACTTAAAGGTCAGCTTCTGTTTACGTCCATATGTGAACTTGTTTGTACATATCTACATATGTGCATGTATGTGTGTGTGTATCTTAAGGCTTACACTCAAGTGCCACAATAATGCCAAATGATTGACATATATAAGAAGGGCAAAATACACAACAGCAAAATATAATGTTGCATACTTTTAGGTTCGTACACAGACACGATTGAAAAATTGAATTTTTATATACATTTGCTTATGTCTTTCATATAACAATTTATTTTTATCATACATATTTAGACATTTATATGTGCCGCATAAACATTCAATTTGATGGTCGTTCTGCGCCAGCTGCGTCTCGCGTAAAATTTTATCTAATTTGAGTTATTCAAAAAATTAAAACACTCATACGCCATGAAGCGCAAAAATTTAAATTTGTTGTTTGTGTTAGGAAAAAACACATAAAAATTGACATAGAACAGAGAACTTATGTTGGAAAACGGTTGGCAATAAGTCAACAGGCAGATAGACTGACAGACGGATAAACTGACAGATAGACATACAGACAGACAAACAGACAATAGCTGTGACCGCAATCGTGTGCTCGCAAATTAAACAAAACGATGTTATGCTTAAAAATGCAAAAACAAACAAAAAAACGCCTGTTAAGCCGCTGCTGAGCGCCGCTAAAACGGCTTAACACGCTTTTGTGTTTTGGCATTTTTCAGCTTAACATCGTTTTGTTTAATTGTTTATTGCAAACGTTGCTTAGTGAGAAAATAGAACGATCGCTAAAGACCACCGCATTGCAGCGATAATTAAATTTTTATTTAATGGGATTGCATGCTGAGCCCATAAACTCGATACGATGCGTGACTACGCGCCCATTCACAACTATAGAACCACACTATTTTGTGCATATTCTTAGGTTAACCAAAAACTGAACTTTTTATAAGAATTTTAGTTTACTTCAAAGAAAATTAATTTAGAAAAATGGTTAACCTTCAAATTTTGCTGTAAAAAGAAGCAAACTTTTAATATGATAAAAAAAACTTTAAACCGATATAACATTTCTAACGATATATTAAACTTATCAATACAAAACTTTACAAAGACTGCTGCCGGTGTTGTGGCTATGAAGTGTAGTACACATCAATCGTACGCCTAAATGTATGCAGCACATTTTACGCTAATTGAAATTGGCATAATCGAGGGCTTAGCTTTGATTTAATGACTGTAAACGATTTAGTTGAATAATTTTATATACGAGTATATATAGGACGACCCCCCGCCTTCCTTCTCATATATGTACTAGGCGGCAAATTTGAATGTAAATATTTAGTTCAAGTTATTTAATAACGTTAAAATGGCTTGAAAAATGCACGTTTACATCATGCATATGTATTTGTGTGACTATGATTGAGGGAATGTGCGTTTGTGTGCGCTTTGTGTGTGTCTGTGTGTGTGGGTGTGTGGCATTAGTGGCATTTGGCGTGCTGATTACATTTGCATAAATATGCGTAATTAAAACTGCATTATTAAGTGAATTAAATTAAGAGCGCGAATTGGTTCCGTGATGCCGCTTGACTGTGGCACTCTCGGAAAAAAAAAATTCAATTATTTTAATATCAATTAAATGCGTGGAAATTGTTGAAAAATTCAAGTTTAATGATTAAAAGCTCAAATGATGAATAAATTTATTGATTGATTCATGTTTTAATTGAATAAATTTTGAAATAATTAAGAAATTTATTACTTGATAGATTAGTGAATCGATTAATTTATTAATAATGTTAGTAATTTAAAATTTATTTTTTAATTTGATTAAATTAATTGATTAATATTTTGATAAACTTATTATTCGATTACTGACTGAATGGTTTATAATTCAATGTAGATCTAACTCAACGAATTAAATTGTTTTTATATATTTTGTTCACCATTTTTATATTAATAATTGTTTAATTGATTGCTTAGTTAATTAATTGATTAAATTTAATAACGTTTTTTATATACATTTCATAGGAATTTGACTTAGAATTCCAAATCTACATATTAATTGATTAAATGGAACACAGCTTTTCATTTTCATTTAATCGAAATTAAACTAAACACCCAAACCTTCAAATCAATTAACTAATTTCTAATTGATCTATTAAATCGATTGAAATATAAACTAAACAATTGAAAAATTGAAAAATTGATTGAATTCTTAATTAATGAAATATTTTGAAAAAATAAATTATTCATTACTGACGAATACATTTAAAATTCAATTAACAAATCAATTAATCAATCATTAAAATTTTCAGTATCTTTTAGCTATGTAATTTATTTCATTAATTAATTTATTGATTGATTCATTCATTGGTTGATTGACAAAATGTTAAATTTTTTCGGTTAATGGTTTGAGTAATGTTATAAATTTCCCTAAAAGCTTTTCCAAAAAAAAAAAAAGACTACCGAAAAAAACTTTAGTTTAAGTTTGAAATACAAATTTTAAATTTGAAACTTTCACATACACTAAACCGAAGCAAGAGAAGCAAGAGAACACAGAACGCCAGCTATAAAAAGATTAAAATGTCGCCATTAGCGCGCTTTATTAGCGAACACGAATATCCACAAATGAAGCGCATCAAGCACAGCAAAATAGGAAAATGGAAAATCCAGGCAAACGCCCCTAATTGTAGTTTTGTGTGCACTTTTATACGCAAGAAATTGCCCTCACTGTCTCGCGCTGAAACCGAGAGCAAAAGAATTGATCAAGTTCTTGTCTATTTTTAACTTCAATGCAAGCTGGCTTCTTATCTTTGCAAAAGCCCATTTTAAATGCCCTTCGAATGATCAATTGCAACTGGATCGATTCTTTTGCATCGCAGCCAGTACCGCTGCCATTAAGCTGCTTATTACACAGCAGGGAATCATCGGACGCGCGCGCTTTTTCACTTTTTCCAAGGACAACGCAATAAGACAAAGGAAAAGAGACGAAGGCAGCGGCAGCAGCAGACAATGAAACTAATTTGAATATTAAACACATTTATGGAAATGTGCGGCGAGCGACGGCAACGAAGGAGGAGCCGGAAGCGGATGTTGAATTAATGTGAAGGGTTTTGCGCTAAATAGCGTACTTAATTTATGTAAATTTTATAATGCCAGAAAACAACAACAAAAGGAAGAGAAAAGAACAATTGAAAAATTTCAAAAATTTCAAAAAAGTCTCAATTTGTGATTTTTTTTCTTTTTTCCCTTAAAGTCTTTTATTTGAAAGCCAAATTACTTCAGATAACTGAATTCGGAATTCGGCATAAATTCGTGAATCCTGTCAATTGGCTCTGTTTGGTTTTTTGTTGAGCTCTGCTGGAGAAACGTGCTTCGTGGCAGCAGTCAAGTAAAAATATGAGAAAAAAAGTCAACGTCAGTTGGGCTAAGAGCTTTTACGTTATTCCCTTGAGTGGCTGTGGTGAGCATGCGCCCTAGTCTGGGAGCATTGCTTACGCCAAGCGACACTGGAAGAAATGTAATCGTAATAAACTTAATGGAAAATTTTTATTGCCAACAAAATAAATAAATTTTAATTAAAAAAATATCAATTATACAAAAATAATATTTAAATGAAAAACTATAAAACGTTAAATGTTTATTTGTATACCCTTCGCACAAGCGCAAGCACTCACTGAATAGTGTATTCAGTTTGTTCTTCCATTTGTAACGCCTATAAGGAGGTAAGACAATATACGAGGGTAGTCCAATAAGTACTTAGCCTCATCGCCCGAAGAATGCCTACTACTTTGTAGGCCTCGAGAAAATACATTTTTTAGATAGATTAAAGAAGTTAGAACATCGCTAAGTCAAGTGTATCGAGGAGACCACTTTTCCAAAATTTTCGTTTTATTGTAGGCAAAATTCTTATCGGACCATTCTCTTATAAGTAAATACATTATACAAATACGATTATATATATATATATATATATATATATACAGGGTGGCGCAAAATAAGTCATCCGATGATAGCTTGGGCATAAGCTACGCGCGTTTTGCGGTCGGCAGGCAGCAGCTGCTGCACGGACTGAACTTTGTAGGGGAACATGTTCAAATCTTTCACCAAAATTCGTTGCAGGGACCGCCGGCTGAGGCCCAATTGCGTGGCACGTCGTCTGGTCGATGTTTCGGGCCTCACTTCGACGTCCTCGGCTACAGCGGCGATATTCTCGGCAGAACGGGCGCTCCGGGGCCGGCCACTATTGGCAACGTCTCGTGTGGTCCCATACTCTTCAAGGTTAGTGGCTAAACGGCGCAGTGTTTGCGCAGTCGGTGTCGGACGGCCGGGAAATCGGCGACGGAATTCGCGCTGAATTGTTACGCAAAAAAATAAACACAATTATTCCGTGTTCTTGGGGAGTGTATCGCTCCATGGCTTATTCACTTGTATTCTGTATCTGTCTAGTCCACAAATGTCAAAATAGATTTGACATTGGCGGCCATTTGCAAAAATGAGAGCATCTTCCAATAAGGTGATTTATTTTGCGCCACCCTGTATGTGTGCAAATGCATCAGGCGCAATATTAGCCAAATTTTCAAATGTTTTCCTAAAATGAGGGCGTTACAGGTGGACATGGCAGATTTTATACAGACTTTTTTTCCTGCCCGGTGCATCCTATGTAAGTGTCGTATATAACTCATCACGTTCCTGGTGGTGGGAAAAAAATAGATTCAACCTATTTTTATAAGTAGGCTTTAATTTGATTCAACAACGCCCAGTTTTGGTAAAGTTTTCGACTGTGACCATTTGAACTAAGAAACCAAATTTTGGATTTACAAAGTAAAGAAGTAATCGAAGATTTTCACTTAAGCTCAAAAATTTAGGGCGTAATAAGTGGGCGTGGCAAATTTTTTTTTTGCTTATACTAAGACCTGGTCTCTAAAGGATATTTGTAATAAATTTAAATGAAATCGCTTAAGCGGAAGTCGTGTTTACCTAGAACAACAGACAGACAGAATCCCATAAAATAATAGTATGTTATATAAAAAAGTTTAATAATTCTATATTATTTTAATAACAATTTTCCAGAAAAAGCTGATATTTAAAATGAGATATATATATTAATATTTATTTTAAACAATTTTCAAGGCCAACAATTTAAAAAAATCATGACAATGAAATTTTCTCTATTTTTTGAACTTTTGCGCCAGATTAAAAATTTAAATTAAGTTTACAAATTAAAACAAAAATCATAAACTCACAACAAAACAAAATTCGCAAAAAAAAGGATAACTGTTTCTACAATTTGCTTGCAAAGGTGAAGAGCGAGTTGACGGTAAACAACGAAAGTCAACAACGCAAAAAGCGGCGGCGCCAGCGGCCATTAAGAAAAGCAACAACTGCGACTTAGCCCACCCACACATTTTCACATATGCATATAAGCAAACAACCACTCACACACGCGCACACACGCACACATAAACATCAACACTTCCACATGCATAATTTATGCAAGCGGAAACCGGGACCCGCAGGCTGGCACAAAATTTGCATTATTTGAAAATTCGCTTTTGGGGCGCCATCGCATTCGAGAAAGCGTAAAAGCACCTTCACCGAAACAAGTGGCAACTCTGTGGCAGCATTGTTGATGTTGTTTCTGTTGTTGCCGTATTTGTTGATGTTGTTGTACCGCGTTAATGTCATGAATATATTTGCTTTGTAATTCTATCCAATCCCGCCCACAGTCTTACTTTTGCCATGTTTGGGTCGCCAACCTTAATTGACTGCGAGCAAGGGTGGGCGGTGCCGTTCCAAGGAAATTTTAAACCAATCAATTAAGGCTCCAAAACCGAGTGGAAAATTATAAAATTTATTTTAAAGAATACAAATTTTTTTCCACGTTTTTAGAAAATAAAAATATTTATTTTATGCTCCACTGTACCCGGCCCTATAAAACGGTCCAATGTCTGTGGTCAATAATACAAATTTTATATATAAAAAAATTTTCATATTTTAAAATAATCACAAAATTTTTTATATACTCGAATGTACTTATGAAATAATTCCCAAATTGTCACAAAATCCAGCCCTGCGTATAAGTGTTGCTCCCGGGCGCTTTTCTCTCGTCTTCACAGTTAATCTAGCGAATAAATGAAGCAATTATAAGGACCGCGCACACCGCATATACACACAGATACACACACAAGCACACACAATTACAAAACAAACACACAAGCAGACTTACAGTGCCGCCATCTGGTCGCGCTGGTGTCACAGCTGCCGGGACGTCCTACCACATGCAAATTAATTGCGCCGCACCGCGAATCGCTATCAACGCGTCTCATCTTCTATTACCGCACTCCGCTCCGCTCTGCCTGTGCATCACAACAGATCCTCCAACTCTAAAAGGTGCTCGCGGTCGCGGCGGTCGTCGCCGCTGCTGGCGCATTAATCTTACGCCCAGTTAATTGTTTCTGTGTGTATGTGTGTGCTCGTGTGTGTGTGTGTTGTGTATGTGTATGTGTGCTGGCCTGTTTACGTAATTATGTGCGGACAAAAACAAAGAAAAATAAATTTGGGTATTTATTGCGGCATTTGTTTGGGTGGCGACAACCGTACAAAGTGATTTTCAGTGTGTGTGTGCTTTTGTATGGGTACGTTGACAGTGCCTTCCCAAAATATTGGACGCACTTCTAAAATTAAATTTTGTTACGTTATTTAGAGGGAATTAATAAAAAAAATCAACAGAATTAGTGTATGAAAAAAAAAACATTTCCATAAAAAAAATTATTTAGAAATTCATATTGTTTATATCAACTGAAACATTGAAATTGCTCCAACCACGCCCATTTTTGGAGAAGTTATCGACATTGACTCTTTAAAATCAGATATCAAAATTAAGATTTTTAAGATCGAAATTAGCTAAATAATCGAATGTATTCAATTAATTTCACAAATTGTGGGCGTAATAGTTAGGTCGGCGTGGTAAATTTTGTTTAGCTTATTTTTCTTCACGTTTCAGTCATGTTTCGTATATAACGCATCAAATTCCTTAGCTGTGGTGGTAGGCATAAAATTGATACGAACTATTTCTAAAATTGGGCGTTAAATTGATCTAGTCACGCCTATTTTTGGTGAAGTTTTCAACAATTCTCATACACACTGAGATTTCAAATATCGCGATCAGTATTAGCGAAATAATTGAATATTTTTACTCAATTTCACTAATTGTGGGCGTGGCAGATATTTTTAGTTTAAAACATGCCAGGGCTTGAGCATAGCAACTCCCTTAAATTTAAATTCAATTATATGAACGGTTTAAACACGCACAGGACATGATTGAATAATTAGGTTAGAAAAATTGAAATGAGAAAGCAAATTGAGCGAACTCACCTCGATTTCGGCCTTATCTTTTCTACCATATTTTGAAGTTATTTTTTTTGATTTTTGACAACATAGTTGTTGTGGTTTTTGTTTACTTAAAAATTTTATAGCAACCATGGCAACCACATAAAAATTTAATTTTCAAAGAAAGAAACAATATTGAGATGGAAAGAGAAATTTTTCTTCTTTCCTCACCTTAAATTTATTTCACCATTTTTATATATGTATATACATATATATTTAGAATAGAAGAAAATCTAAAATTTCAACTTATACTCGTATTCCTTTTTGCAGTTTCTAAAATATATATATGAGCACTTCACGCTGTGGTGGCAACAATGAAGAATAATTAAGTGGCATCCTGCAAATTGAGCCTCATACTGTATATAGTAAAATTTTGATATGTCGATAATATGGAAAAATAATTTTTTGTTGTACCTTTTTTTTCAATTTGTATTATCAATTTTCGACTAATTTATTAATTAAAACAAAGAACTATTTAATTGGTAAAAATGTGTTCTAGAGTACTTTTAAATGAACAAGGGACTGCGAATACAATCATTTATATTGTCAATTAACGTTGTTTATTGTTATTAAAAAAAGATCGGTTGTGGTTTGAATTTTAATTAAAACTTAATTATATCAAACAAAAAATTATTTCGACCGATTTTTTTCTGCCAAAAATCTCATCGAAAAAGACCCAGTTAAAGACTATTTTATAAACAAGCCCTTAGCGCGCCTAACATTTTCGTTTCTAATTAATTGCTGAGATTTTCCGAATTATTACCTCACTCAAGATTTACTTAACTATTTGCATATCTGTCCACATTCGAGCCCCATTAAATATTTATGTAGCCTTGCTCAAATTGGCCACTAATAAAGTCATTCGTTGTGTGTCCTTATCATTTCACAACAAACGACAACAACAAACGAGAGCATGATGACAATCGAAGGGAAAACAAGAAGAAGAATAAGAAAAAAAACAGGAAAAACCAACCATGACAAATTTAACATTTCACATTTGCCACGATTAATCAAATCAACTCAAACCCACACCCACACACACACACACTCAGACTACTTCGAACCCTGCAAACGAAAGACTTCAACGCGAAGCTGCAACATAGTCTCGCCGTCGTTTGTCGCATATTCAAAAACATTTCGAACCCGCATTGACTTACCTTACCTTGGCCTGCGACACTTTTGCCGCCCTTGATATACACTTAATCACTACCCTCCTCCCTTCTCCCTCCAGCGGGTCGTTTCCCTTAACCTTCGCACGTAGTGCCCCTCATCATTGAGCACACGCGCTCTCAGCACGCATTCGTCGCATGCCGAAAGGACTTTCTTAACGTGGGTTCAATTCCCCCCCGAACCGCGTTTTCTTCTCCTTGTGCTTGGCTTTCGACATGACATATCGGTGGAGTGCGTATGTAAATGCGTACGATTGTTTATGTGTGTTTGTGCGTGTGTGTGACTGTGCGTGTGCCCTATGCAAACTAGACCTGTCGCTTGCCATTTCTGTTCGGATTTTCTTTCTATTCATTTGGAAGGGCAAATAAGTTGACACTGCTGCAAAGTACTTTGTTGCTAAGCACAAATTCAACAAAATTTGTTTCAAATATTAGTGAAGTATAAATTTTTTTTTTAAATATTTTGAAACAATTTAATCTAATTGATATAATTAATATTTAATTACTATTATATAAATTGATGTGCGCTCAATTTATGCTGAAAAGAAAATTTTTTTTTTCGTTTAAATAGTTTTTTGTTTTAATTAAACATTTGATTAAAAATTATGTACCAAATTGGAACACAGATAAAAAAATATTTCCATACACCGAGTGTCTAGATAGAACGATAATACAGGGTAAAGGGGTGAAGGCAGGCCGCCATTTAATTTGTGTTCTCTGATTTAAAATGTTCAGTTATTTTTCTTTTAATTAATACAATAATCAATACAAATAAAATATTGTTTAAATTTTAAGCTCGTATGAGAATCTTCTTTAACTTGCGAGTAAGTTTTAACTAAAAATTTAATTGTTATTATTAACATTTTTGTTTAAAAGTTTTAGTTTGGACCCATTTACATATAAAAAATTTAGTGAACGAAAAAATGTTCACATTGAAAACCAAAAATCAATTAAAATTAACATTCTTCAACGTTATTGATCATGTTAAAATAACATTTTATGTGTTATTCAGTCGTTAGACTGACATTTTCAATATAGTCATAGAAATAGTAAATATTTAATAACAGAAAATGTTGGGCCAACAGGACCCAATGTTAATTTCAAACTTTGCGCCGTGTTGATTTCTGTAAAATCATTGACAACTTTGCCACGCTTGGTCTTAAAACATATTAATTTCACACTGCATTATGTTAAATTTACATTTTCTTCATGTCATATATGTAATATTGCATAAATCAACATTATAACTAATGTTAAACTTACACTACATCATTTTATATTAACCCTACATCATGTTAAATTACCACTACATTATGTTAAATTTACATTTTCTTCATGTCAAATTTTAAATATTGCTGAAATTAACATTATAATTAATGTTAAACTAACATTGCATCATGTTAAATTAACACTACATCATATTAAATTAAAATTTACAATATCATGTTATTTTAACACTTATATTCAGTATTTTATTATATCGTGTAAATTTAAATATTTTTATAGAACACTTTAAATTTAACATATAAAATGTAAAAAATATTTTGTGTGCATTTACATCAATTGGAAATACTTTGAATTACATTTTAAGTACTGTCATTTAAAAAAAAAACTTTTAACCAAAAATTAAACGAAACGGAAACGCATAAATTGGGTTGCTACTCTCGTCCCATCAAACACACACACACACACACAAACACAAAACTGTTTAAAATTGATTTGCGCAAATTTACATGCGACACATTATCCTCTTCTTCTTCTTCTACTTCTTCTTTCTGCCCAACTTCTTCTTGTTGCTGCTATTGTTGATGTTGTTGTTATTGTAGTTGTTCATGTTTTGTTGTCACTTCGCCTAAAATCCAATTTGTAAATGTCAACAACAGATTATCGAGAGTCTCGACTCGAGGCGACGCTAAACCGGAAGTGCGCCTGTACATTTCGTCCATTGCGTTCCGGCTGCTCCGTCTCCGTCGCTGTTAATTTTCGCAAAATAAATTATGAGGGTCAATTTGCGGCCGCAAGTGAAATACAATAGTTCGGAAATTGTTGGTTTGGGCGACGTCTTTGAACTTTCTTCAGTACACGCGCGCCGTTTATTTATTTAACTGCCTCCGCAGTTGGCCCGGCCCGGCCCGCTTGCGCTTCCGTTTGCAAAATTGATTTTAAATTTTCAATTGAAACTTAAAATTTATTGCCACCAGCATTCGAACGTTTGACGCTGCATGCGCCAAACTTTGCGCGCATAAACATCCACTTGCGGCAGCACCGCACATTTCCGTTTCCGTTTACGGTGCAACGTCGCGATGTGTGGCGTGCATAAACTTTTCGAACTTACGCGCCGACTTCCGCTCGGTCGCCGGGTGTCGGCTTTAGCGCGTAACGCATCGACACCGCGCGCGTCAAATTTAGCGCGTTCAAGTTTTCATGTTGCTCTGCTGCACTGTGAGCGCGCGTGCGTGCTGCAAAGCATTTTCGTTGCTTTTTTTTTTTTGTTGCACAATTCGCATTTTGCGAAATTTGCATTATAAACGAGCAAAGCGTTGCGACGCCATGCGACGACATGTGGCAACATAAAGTACGGCTGCGGCAGAATGTGTGTTTGTGTGTGTATGTCAGTGATTTGCAAAGTGAATGACTGTAATGACTGCAAATCTCGTCACGTGATCCCGCTACTTGATGCTAAGTAGATGGCATGCAACACGCGTTGCAATACGCTAACGAAGAAAGTTATCAACTTTCCTCAAGAGCGTGTTTTAAAGAGCTGCTTCAAATTTTGACTTTTTAACTAAATACAATAATTGTACAGTTAGTTAATATCGAATTTTAATTTTTGTTGTAAAAATTAAATTTCTGTAAATTAAATTTGAAATTATAAAAGTAAATTTAAAATTTTTTTATATCTTTTTTTTATTTTCCTATTCTTTGTACCCTGAGCACATCTTAACCATTTATCCAATTGTGATTGAGGAGGTTCTGTGCACACGCCCGGGAATGTTTTGTGCTTAAAAAAAAACTTCCACGCCCACCGTTTGTTAGACTAAATAAAAATATTCGAGTATAACGTTAATATTGCTTCTAAAAATCTGAAACTTAGTATCTAAGTGTGAGAGTCACTGTCAACAATTTCACCAAAAATGGGCGTGGTTGGATCAATTTAACGCCTACTTTTTAAGAAAGGTCGAATCAACTTTACGCTTACTATCATTGCTCAGGAACTTAATGCGCCATATGGGGAACATGGGATAAACGGGAAAAAATTATAGAGTATGAAAAATCCGCCACTCCCATTTATTACGCCCACAATTTGTATAATTAAGTTTAAATACATATATACACTTATTTCAAAACCTGGGAGACGTCGGGTATTATAACGTAATTTTTTATATATTATAAATTACACTCAAAAAAATTTAAAATTTTATTAGGTTTACAAACAAATTGAACAAAATTTTAAATTTTGGGATTAAAACTTATTTTTACTATTATCAAAATTTTAAATTAAAAAAAATTTATTTTTTCATTAAATTTTCAAACATTTTTAAATATTACCAATGTTAAAATTACGTTTTTAACAATTTCAAATTTGTTTTTGTTTTTAATGATTTTTTTAAATTTATTATACGAAAAATTTGATTTTTTAACAAATCGTTTTTAAGATATTCAAACTTTTTGTTAGCTTTAGGAATATTTTGGAATATTCAAATTTACTCGTACATAAGAGTACATAAATTCAGTGAATTTTTTTTTATCTTTTATTATGTTTGGTATAATTTATTTTTGTAAATTATTGCTTTGACATATCAATTTATTTTTTATTCCGTAAAACAAAACCTCGTAAGTCTAAAGACTGAATAAATTGAATCATCACTTCTCGCAGCCAAAAACAAACGCTCTCAAATTTACGATCCTAAACTTCGACTACGAAACACACATCCCAGTCGGAAATTTTAGGGTGAAAAAGCGCTTATGAAAGACCCATCTGACAGAGTAGAGGCCTTTCACTCCCACTATACTCCTTTCTTTTTTGTATGAAATATCTCGGTTTTCAAGGCCTTCTTTTTTCCTTTCCATAAGAAGGGCTTACATGGGATTTCTTAAGGTGTAGAAGATTTATTCGAAAATGTTCTTTAGAAGCACTGTACTATATTATTTCATTCTTTCTCCCACCGTCTGTATTTTGAGAAAGATCAATTATTTATAAAGCGCTTTAATAGCCACTGAAAGAGTTCTTTCGGCTTCCTCAAAGATTTTTGAGAGTCCCTTAAACTGTTTGCCTGCTTTTATCTTCTTATATTTTTCGTTTTATATATTTTGTTGTTTCCTCTTTCCGCTCTTTCAGAAGCGTTTTTAATTTACACCTTCCACTACACTTTCTCAAGAAGGGCAGTAAGAAAGGGCTGTCAGAAGTGCTTTGCCTAAGAAGCGCTAACAAAACTGCCGACTGGGACATATACACACACACACATATATACCACACCACATAACCGAACGCGGTGCACTGAAATACGATTACGTTTAAATTTAAACGAATTTTGTGGTCCACAAGTAAAGTCGGAAAAAAACGCCACAAAACCTGTCAATAAATATTTTAGCAAACGAAAAAGAAACGAAAACGGCAAAAATACAAGAACAAATAAACAGAAAAAAAATCACTGGCAACACTGGAGTTGCGCGACTACGACTTCGCTTCGCGGCAGCCAAATGGCAATAGTCAATAAACCGGAAACGGAAGTCGTTTGCTCGCGAGTTCGCTTCCGAATCCGAAAATGTCTGCCTGCGAATGTTTGCCAACGGCAAATCGCCTCAACATAAATTTGATTTATCGCAGCAATAGAATATTTTATGCTACAGAGGAAATACCCACTAGAAAAAAATTACACCGACGCACACATACACACACACACACAGACACACAGACAGGTACACATACATTTGCGCGAGAAGGAGTTTATCAGAGAAATCGCAAATGCGAAGCAAACGATGCGCGAAAAAAGGTTTAATCTTTCGCGAAATACGCGAAAGAAAGAAAAGTGCAATTTATCAAAAGCGGATAAGGCTAGAAGCAAAGAACGAGAGATAAATTCAAGTAGCTCATGAAGTTATCGAAACGGAAGCGCTTGGTACGCTTTCGAACATTTGTATGTGGGTACATGCCTGCGGCTACGTAGGTGTGGCCTAAGTACGCGAATTGGAGGTGAGATAATTTAAAGTAAAAATATTGGAATATCAAAAAAAAACCTATTCATCGACGATTTTTTAAAACCAATTTTAAAAATTTTAAGAGATACGTTTTGAATATATTTTTTACTAGCTTTTATTACCCGGCGTTGCCCGGATTTAGTTTTGAATATAAATAAGTAAGATAAATAGTCAGCGGAACTTCCCGGTGCTCCCACTTGCAGCGATTCTATGTTACGGCAGTGGGCGTTAAATATTTCCAACTACGCCCACTTTTGAAATAGATTCAGGATTTTTTTTAAGTAGGCGTTAAATTGGTCAAACCACGCCCATTTTCAGGGAAGTTTTCGACAGTGCCCATACAAACTCAGATACGAAATTTTCGAATTTCAGATTTAAGAGCAACATTAGCGAAATAATCGAATATATTTACTTAGTTCTACAAATTGTGGGCGTAATAGGTAGGCGGGGAAATTTCAATAAAAAAAATTAAATTTTTGTTTATTTTTTAATCTTATTATTATTATTTTAAATTTTCGCTGCAAGGAAGAACTCATTCCACAAAGTAAACAAGCGCCTGTAAAGCTTGCATGAACCTCAAGGATATTGTATGCATGTCCTTTTTTTGTCGTCGTCATAAAAGTATTAGTTGTTGATGTTGTTGTTGTCGTAGTTCTTGTTCTTCCCAGCATGCTTGGGTAAAACAACTTTTAATGACGCCGCTTTTGTGTAAAAGTCGAGAGGCCAAAGCAGCGCCAAACAAAAACAAAAAACTGCAAATGGTAAAAAGCGCCGAAGAAAACTAGTAAGAGAATTATTTTCGGCTATGCCGAAGCTCATATACCCTCCGCCATTTCAATGATACCTTCTTCTTCTTTTAGCTACATTTCTCTATTATAAGTAGGCGTTGTTCTTAGCGGATCACGCCTCTTTTTAGTTAGAAATCTTATGTTACTACCAAAGTGTTAACCGAATTTGAACTGGTTATTTACACTATAACTATTTTTAACAATTTGTTCCGCATGGAAAGGGGATGTGGGCGTGGTTTGGTCCGACGCTGATCATTTATATTTATACTTTGTCATTCCTACCACGCCCCCTTCTTTGAGTTACAAATGGAAGAACAGACTCAATATACCCTTCGGTAAGTGCACTTGGCGAAGGGTATAAAAAGCTTCTACCCAGAAAAAAATAACAACAACAACTTCGTTTTATATTTGTTTGATTCGAGAATCAAAAATTTTACTTCTATTAAAAATTGCATTAAATTATTTCGTGTTTTGTTTTGTTTTGTTTTAATAAAATACAAATACAAATACATACGTACATATCATATCATATTATATTTATTAAATTTATGTTTTTTCTTTTATAGTACAAAATATAATTAAGCTTTTCTTTAAAATTAGGCGTTTAATTAGATTTTAAATTATTACATAACGACTACAACTCGCTGCTGAAGTAAGAATTAAAATAAAAACTATAAAAAATTAAACAAAAATATTTATATAATTATTATTTAAAATAAACAAACAAAAAAGTAAAAAAAATACAAGTAATTAAAAATTAAAAATCAAATAATATAATAAAGTGGTTTGTATTTTGTTGTTGTTTTTGTTTGTGTTTTGTTTTTTTGCTATTGAAATAATACTTACAATTTAAGCATTTAAGTTCGACTTACTTAATTTCGCATTACTTAAGAACCGAAACAGGAACGGGAACAGGAACAAACCCTAAAAGCACATTTTCATTTTTCATAATCATTTGTTTGTCCGATTCAAGGGTTCGTTCGTTTGTTTGTTTGTTCGTTTGTTTGTTCTCTAATTTTTCGTTGTTTAAGTTAATTTGAGTGTTTTTGTTGTTCTTGTTGTTGGTTTTTTGTTTTTTTTTCTTCATTCTTCATTCTTCGTTATTAGTTTTTGTGTTTTGTGAACTTAAGCAGCTTTTGAAAAGCTTCACATTAAGCTGTGTAATTTTCGTTTGTATGACTTAAAGCTAAAAAGTAAAAAAAATAAAATAAACAAATACACATAAAAACTAAAAAGATTTTTCCTTCTAACTAAAAATAAAACGAAAAAAATTGAACACTTTTAAATAATTTTCAAATTACAACAATTCAATATAAAGCTTTTAGGCACAAAATTATAAGAACTTTTTTTTCTTTTTTTTGGACTGAGTATTGCAAAATGAAAAAAAAATTGTTTCAGTTTTTGGTACTAAAAATGTCGGTTTTAGTACTACACATTTTAGCACATATATATGTAAGTGGTACTAAATATTTAAGTACGAAATTTTAGTACTTCGAGTGTCTTAGTACTAAACGAGTTGTCGCAACTAAATGGAAGTTTTTTCTTTTTGAAAAGTATTTTTTTTTACGTAATCAAATTAGATTTTTAAGTTAAATTTAAAGCACAATTTTGTTGTTGGTTTATACAATTTTTGACTTTTTTTTTGTTATTTTTTTTTTTTTTAGCTGCTTAAGATTTTCTCAACCAAATCTATTTTAAAATTATGACCACGTTATCTTTAAAGCAGTTCCATAGCGATGTCTCTTTTCTTTTCTTTGTTTCGATTACTGAACTTCGCTATCACTGTCACTTTTTTCTGTAAAAAATATTTAAAAAAATTATTAACAAAATATTTAATAGTGTTTTACAGTTAAATATGTCTTCTGCATACCTTTCTTGCCCGTGTAGGCGTGTCGTTTCAGTCGATCGTATAAGTCTTCTTTAGTTCCGTACAGCGAAGCATTTGACCTCGCTAAGGTACTCATCTTGCCACCATGGAGACCTGTGGGCAAAACAAAACAAAGTTTAAAATTATAACCACACTAAAATCAGTTTTCTTAATTTTTAACAGGAACATTTTTTAGTACTAAAATTTTAGTACTTCATTTTGGTACTGAATTGAATTGCTAAATTTAAGTACTAATTTGTAGTAATATATTTTTAGTACTACTTTAAAGTCATGAATTGTAGTTATCTTTTTAGTACTAATTTTGTGTACTAAAAAAATGGCAGATTGTTGTTTTAGTTTAAAACTTTAGTAGACAGTTCATCCCAAACACATTTAAATTATAAACCATATAATTTTTCCATTTTAAGGTTTTTAAACTTAAGTACTAAAAATTTTGTTTATTAAAATAAGTACTAAAAATAAACTTTCGTTATTACAGTTTCAATAAATACTTTTTTTAATTTTTTTATCGCAATATTTTACTCACCGTCCTTCATGTAAGTCTCATTGTAGAAATTCGGCATCTCCCAACCGTCCTCCTCATCGTCATAGTAGTGCGCGTACGTGCTGTGATGCGATGGCGCAATCGATTCCGCATACGGCGTATGCGCGCCATAATAGAAGTTCACCTGCGAACCGGTCTGATCGATGGCGGGCGTCAGCATTTTTTTCGGATCGCGACGCTTCGTCGAACGCACACAAATCATCCAGATGAGCAGCACAATCACAATGATGAAGATCACAGCGCCGGCAATGCCGCCTGCGATATACGCAAATTCAGAACGCTCGGCACAATGAGGACCAGTGAATGAACCGACACAGCGACACGATGGCGAGCCTTTAAGATCTTTGACGCAAGCGCCCGAATTCTCGCAGTAGCCATCGCAGACATCCGTACAATCCATGCCGGTGCCATTGAAGCCCGGTTTGCATTCGCACTTAAAGTCCGAAGTCTCCGGTACAAGTATGCAGTATGCATTCGGATCGCAATGCGGTTTGCCTTCGGCAATGTGCTCGCAGGGATTGGTGCATTCCGATTTGGCCGTGGCGCCCGTAATCTTTGTACTGTGATTGGGCGGACACTGAATGCAGGATGTCTGTTGCGACTCGGACTGATAGAAGCCCTTGCGACACTCGACGCACATATTAAGTGTGCCATTAAGATAGGTACCCGCCGAGCAGACAGGCAGCGTACACTCCTCCACCGAACTGGCGCCGACCTTGGGTGTGGTGCGACCCAACGGACAACCCGCGCATGATGGCTGAACACCTTGCAAGCGATATGTGCCACGAGGACACGGCTCACACCGTCCATCGGCACCCAATTGCATACCAGAGCTGCACTCATCGCGACATTCCTTGCGCGAGGTAGCCTCACTGGAACGCGTCGTTTGTCCCAGACCGCAGAGTTCACAGCCGAAGGCACCTTCAGCAGGCTGGTAGAATCCATGACCACACGAACGACACAGTCCAGTATCGGCATCGAAGTATTTACCAGCGGGACAACGTTCCTTGCAATCGGCAGCTGAGCGTGCACCTGGACCAGCAGTAACACCAGGACGTCCTGCAATGACGGGACACTTGCTGCACTGTTGCTGACCTGCTTCGGATTGATACGAGCCTCGTTCACAGGCAACACAAGTCTTGTTGGCGACATCGTAGAAGGTGCCAATGGCGCACGGTACACAATCGGGTATCATAACCACTTGTCCGACGGGGCAAGCATACTCCGACGTTAACTCGAGCGAGGCAGGATCGGGCACGGTATTGGGCAGGATTTCTTGCACAGCAAATTGATCGTCCTCAAGAATGAGCTTCTCCAGCAGCGTCTTTACGTTCGAACGTTCACCAGAAGAGGAATGTATGACCGGATCACTGTGAAAAGTAGTGTGGAAAAATATTAGAACAAAATGCCGTGATATGCGCTGCGAAAGCACATGAGGTGATTCGAAAAGCAGTTTTTGGATTTAGCAGAATGTTAGCACGCAGGGTGAGAATTTCAGTGAATGGTAAGACCCGAATACAATTAGTGATGTAAGCTTTTGGATGTGATTGATTTTATTTGATTTGATTTAATTTGATTATGATGAGAGTCAGTGGGAGCCAGCTAATGTGGTTAATTTGTGCAAAGGCAACCGAAACATTAACAAGAACATACTTTACTGCCGGGAAGGCAATTTCCAGCGTGTATGTATCACCGCCAGTTTGTTGGCGTCCCTGACGACCATGCGTCTCCAGATCATCATTCTCACTAAAAAAATTGATTAAGGAACACAGATTGTAAAACAAACAATAAGACACAAACATGCTGACTTACAGAGTGCAGTTTAGACACAAACCATTTACATATTTTACAAATACACATATACGAAAAATACATATACACTCATAGTAAGGTAAACAATTTAAAACTTACTTGACGACTGGGATTTCAGCCTCCATGACATAGACGCCACCATCGCGCACTTGACGACGTGCACGATTGTTTTGCGCCGCACGATAATGGTCGCACTTGACATCGATTTGAATATCCTTACACTCCCTGTGAAAAATAATTTAAAAAAATTTTAGAATCGATTTATATCGAAAATTTTGAGCCTTTTGTTTACCTTGTACCCTCGACAGAGTACGAACAGAAGTTCCAATCCCGATTCAATGCATTTACCGAGTTGGTAACCTTTTGCCTGAGCACACCTTGACCTGCCTTGTTGCAGAGCACATCCGAGGGGAAGAGCATCTTGATGCGGAATACACGTTGGGCCGGTTTAGAGGCTAAAGTTTATAAAAAAAGAAATTCATGTTTTTATTTTCGGAATTACTTCTTTGTCCACACTGTGTTAGTTTTTTAAGAAGTAAGAAATTTAAGAATTTAAAAATTTTTACTTACGCGAGCATGAGGGATATACGAGCGGCATTGAGGACTCGCGAGTTGGACGCCAGAAGCCTTCGGCACCGCAAGTATAGAATTCGGGTACTTCTTCGGAGAAGCGCAAACCAGTATTACAAGCGATTTCGCAAACCTTGAACTGACCGCCGGCACCCCAGTCCTTGCAGACTTGTGAGCCACCAACAGGATCCGCCAGTGGAGGACAGAATTCAGCTGAAACAATAACAAACAAATATTATCCACCGTTAACGACAATAAATAAAATGTAACTTACTCAACAGCGAGACCTTGAAGTTGCACGAAGCCGTGTTGCCTGCTGCATCCGAAGCGATATAAGTGATATCATAAGAGCCCCAGAGCAGTGTTGTACCTGGACGATGTCCATTGCGCTCCACAATGCTCGTTACACCAATATTGTCGCTGAAGTGTGGCTCATCCCATGTCACGACTGCTGAACCATTCTTTGCTATGACCCACAAATCGCCAGGGCAGTGCTCGACTACAGGCGGTTCCTTGTCTACCAAAAGTTGTTGACAGTTTGGTCCCGTATAGCCATTCGGACATTTGCGTTGACCGCACATCGAAGGAACAGTGCGCTCCACACCACCGGAGGTGAGCTCATAGCCCGCCCAGTTGAGTATCAAACTCTGATAAAGCACCGGTTCGGAACGACAGTCACGCACTTGTTTCTGTATCTCGGATGTGATGTCCAAAGCACGTCCCCAAACTTGTGCCTTAGTGATGGTACCCTGGAAGCCAGATTCGGCATAAGCCACGGCGTGTTTGGAGTCATCTGGTTGAGGACGACCCAAAACAGCCCAAAGGAATTGTGGTAGATTGCGTCCAGGCGCATATTCCAATTTGCTGGCAATCAGACCTTCGGTAATAAGTTGCAATTGACCTGTGACGCCATCCCAAACGATCGCCACATGATGCCATTGACCATCATTAACTGAAGTATATTCGCCAAACGATAAGAAGGCATCTTGAAGGTCAGCAAAGAGCGAAACTTGTACACCGCTTGAGTGTGCCTGGAGCAGCATGCGACGATTGTTAGCAATGTGCGCAGACTCCACGCCATACAAAGTATAGAAAATACCGGTATCATCCTTCTGTGTGAATTGCACCCACATGGCAATGGTTAGCGAATTTGATTCGCCCGTGTAGAAGGGCACAACCTGAGCAGCAGTCGAGCGCGAAGAGTCACTGAAATACAGATCATAATCCACTTGTATGGTCTTGCGGCAGTCATCACCAGTCATGTTAAATGCACACTGGCAATAGAAGCTATTGGTTAGATCTATACACGAGGCACCTGGTGGACAAGAGTTGTCCTTGCAGTCGATAATATCCTCTTCGCAGTTCTTGCCCATATAGCCCTGTGGGCAAACACAAGTATAACCATCACCATCATCAATACAAGTAGCGCCATTCTGACAGAGGTTAGCCTCACAAGCGTCAAATTCATATTGACAGCCAATGCCTGAATAATCTTCAGGGCAAGTGCAGTTCAGTCCAGAGCCATAATCTTGGCATTTTCCACCATGCATGCAGGGATTTCCAATACAACGTTCAGGAGCTGTTTCACAATTTTTACCATCGGTTCCACTCGGACACACACAGAAATAGTCCTGGAAGAGATCAATGCAGCTGGCATCGTTCTGACAAGGCACCTGTACATTACACGTTGTAATTTGTTGCTCGCAACGCATTCCATTCCAGCCGTCGCGACACAAACACTCAAAACCACCAACGCGATCGCGACACTGAGCATCGTTTAGGCACGGATTCGTCTGACAGTCATCAATATCGGTCTCACACAGAGCGCCTGTGAAGCCATCGCGACACACGCACTCAAATTTATTATCCAAATCCAAGCAGCGTTCAGTGCCCACGGGATTGCATGGGTCACTCAAGCACTCATCAATTTCCGCCTCACAACTCAGACCGACAAATCCGGGACGACACTTGCACGTAAAGCCATCCAATTGATCCTGGCAAGTAGCGCCATTTTGGCATGGCTGCGATTCGCAATCGTCAATTGTGTGCTGGCAGTTCTTGCCCGTATAACCAGGCTCGCACGCACAACTATAACCAGCGACTAAATCAACACAGGTGCCATCATTAGCGCACGGATGATCTGCGCAGTCATCGATGTTGACATCACAAGCAGCGCCCGTCCAGCCAGGATGGCAAACGCATTCATGTTCGAATAATCTATCTACACAAGTACCGTGTTTGCATGGCTCTGACAGACACAAATCAATTTTCTCTTCGCAACGTTTGCCAGTAAAACCAGACGCACAGCCGCACTGGAAGTCATTAACCAAATCGGTACAATTAGCGCCCAATAGACATGGATTCTCGGCACAATCGTCGATATTCTGTTCGCAGTGCAAGCCCTCCCATCCGGGCAGACAATCACACTTGTAACGTCCCTGTTGCAATGCTAGACAACTAGCGCCATTCGAGCACGGGTTTCCATTTGCTGTGCAAGGATCAATGGTGACATCACAATCTGCGCCAGTATAGCCACTACGGCAGAGACAGGTAAAGTTCTTAAAGCCAGGTTCATTTTTACACATGGCACGCGCCGGGCAGGTATCATTACCACAATCGCTCACCTCCTCTTGGCAATTGATGCCCGAATAACCAGCGGGACAATCACAGCGATAGCCTTGTGGTAAGTCAGTGCACGAACCGCCATTATAACAGGGCTGGGAAGCGCACTCATCAATGTCAATCTCACAACGACGTCCGGAAAAGCCGGCTGGACAGAAGCACTGCACTCCATGACCCATTGGCACACAAAGACCGCCATGTTGGCAAGCACCTTCACCACAAACCACCGGTTTACATTCTTCGCGTCCCTTAGCGCCCGGACCATCGGTACGCATATTTGTGGGACACTCATTGCAAGTCTGTGAACCCGCAACGCTTTGATGGTAGTTATTTGGACAAGGAGAACATGGAGCCAATCCAGTTGAGGAATAAAAACCAGGTGCGCACTTCTGACGACACAAATCTTTTGTGGAGGCAGCCGGTTGGAAGGTGAACATGTTCTGCGGACAAGCTTGACAATCCTTGAAGCCACCTGTGGGCGGTTCAGCAGTAAACGAGTTGCGCGGACACTCCAAACATGGCACCAATCCAGTTGGCGAATAAGTACCATAACCGCAGACAGGAATACAGTCGGTCAAAGCCTTTGAACCTTCTTCTTTGGTATAAGTACCGGCAGGACAACGCATACAGGTGCCCTGACGATCGCGATTTTGATAGTAGCCACGTGGACAATACGTGCAACCACTCTGTCCAACACCGACATAAGTGCCCGCAGGACAGTGCAGACAACGTGGAACGTCGCTGGTATCCATATTCAGCACCTCTCCGACGCTGCAGGTAAAACCACGTGAAATGTTGCTCTTCAGCGCACGCAATGGTGGACACTGATTGCCAATGTTTGAGATGTTCAGAAGCGAATCAATGACAGCGCTGGCATAGGGCACACTCAAATCGAAAATTAAATTCAAAGTAGAGCCGCAGAGTTCGTACAATTGTGGTTGTCTGATTGCGGGCAGTATAGACAAGATAAAGTCCATTTTGACAACATTCTCCTCAAGCAGACTGGGCATGGCCTTGATGAACGACACATTCATATTGACATTAACCGCCGAACAACGTTGCGACAATAGCTGATTGAGTCCTGAATAATGTTGCGCTAACATGTCTTGATATTGTCCTAGGCAGGATTGAGCCACGGCACCATTGGCACGATATGTTACTGTTGCAGTGACTTGATAATCAGCTTGTTCAGTATTTTCGGACACACAATCTGGTACGACCGAAGTTGGTTTCCATAATCTCGAAGTCTCGCAGGAGAATGTTTTAATAGGTTCACCATCCGTAAAACGAAAACCAGGCTTACACGTTGCAATACACTCAATGCCACTATCGCCGGGTAAACAATTAATAGCGCCATTCGCAGGCGGCTGTAGTTCCCAATCGACACAAGGTGAGGCCTGAACAGACACTTGGAAATGACAATAGGCGCGATTGTTGAACTTATCCATAGCAGTGACGGTGACATTCTCAAAAGCGCCAATGGTAATAACGGCCCTCTCAGGCGTGAAGAGTAAGCGTACATCACCGGATTCATCCGAGGTCTTGATGCGTTTGCGTGTATCATTAAAGTTGACATTGTAGCTTTCCTGACGATCGACCAACTCAATAACATAACTTTGTGGACACTGCAATAAAGGCGGTGTAACATCTGGCACGGTGATGTTGATTTCGCAAATGGCCACATTGCCATCGTAATCGAATGCAACATATTTAACAACGGTGTCCTTGAAAATGTGCGAGGGTGTCTTGAAGTTCTGCGGTTTCACTTCCAAACGCGCAATCGAACCGGAATTATCGACAGCTGTGGGTTCTGTGAAATTAACAGGCAGTACCGCACCATTTTCATCACGTCTTACAACAATCGGTTGTTGTGGACAATTTTGGAAAATTGGCGGTTCATTGTCCACGCATGGAGAATATCCATAGTCGTAGCCTAGCAGTGGTTCCTTTTTGGGTTCTTCACAGCCCATCAACTCAAATTTCAGACAAGCATTATCCATATAGCTGACAATGCCCAAAATGACAAAGCGTGCTTGTACATACTTAGGCAGGGTAATCATAGCCAACTCACCGTAATTGCCGGGATCCCGCATGGTCAAGTTAAAGTTAGGGAAATATACCACATAATTCTCACTCTCCGCTTGCTTATAGAAGAAACGAATCTCAGTTGGACGACCAACAATGTCATTGGTCACAACACCCTTGACTAAAATTGCCTTAACGCGATAGATTTGACCCAAGTCCACGCTGACATAGGTAAAAGCCTCTTGCTTGCCACACCAACCCGTCGCCGAGTTTAGACGTATGTTCTTTGCTTCGTAGTTGGGACGCTCCGATGTTGCATTGATAGCAGAATCTGGTATCTTTCCCGAAGTCAAACCCAAAGGCTTGATGACTTTGCATTCCGGTTCACGTATACAAGTAATGGGTCGTGGATTGATTAAAATATAACCGGGGCGATTGCAACCGAAGTATACCTCCGAACTCTGTTCATAACTGCGAGCTATTTGTCGTCCATCACTAGGACGGCCAGGATCTTCACACACAGGTCCCTCACAGCGCAAGTCTCCAAAGTCCCAAACGCCATCAGCTTGACAGCGCACAACATTATCGTGACGCGCCGTCTGACCTGCTAGTTTAAAGGTATTCTGACAGCCAAAGAAGAAAGAGCTCTGATAGCGCGTATCTACAAATTGTCCGTATTCAGCGCCTGGTGTAGGCATTGGCGAATAACAGTCTGTTCGTGGACAGGAGGGTTGTGAACCTGACAGCCAATAGTCGGGTAAACCCGGTTTCGGATCATAGACGCACTGACGGAAACCAGAAGAGGCCGTGCCACGCAGACGACGTCCAGGCGAGTTGCATGCTACGGTCACATTATCACGGAATGGCACAAGCACGGATTCCGGATCAGGACGAATGACTGTGAGTCCTTCGAGTTTGTCATCTGGCAGTGATACACATTTGGCGTCTGGAATTAAAAAGGATATTAATTGTTTAAAATGTGGCTCTAGGAAAAAATCCCACAAATACTTACAATTGCATTCTGGCACTGTTGCATTCCATTGACCGGTGGACAAACATAAAACCGCCGCACTTCCCGACATTATATAACCAAAATTGCACTGGAAGCGGACAACATCCCCAAAGTGATGTTCATTTTTGTCCGAAAGCAGTTTGCCATTCTCAGGTTCAAGTAAAGCAGGGCACATCAATGGCACGCAGGTCTTATTGCGCTGATAAGTGTCACCATCACGTTCTCCTGTCTCTGTACGTTCGATGCCAAAACCAGCTGTTCCATTGGCGGTATATAATTGATAGCCAGTATTACAAGAGCAGGCATAGCTACCGGGCGAATTAACGCACTTCTGGTCGCAGCCACCATTATTCTTAGAACATTCGTTGATATCGACGCAATCCAAGCGTGTGCAGCCCATTGTTTCCATACGTATGCATGGAGCACCAACATAATCCTGTATGCGGAAGCGAATATAACGCGCTTCAATTGGCATCGGCAAGTTCAAAATCGAAAGGGTAGGTTCCAAAATTCTAAATTCTACAGCGGTGCCATCAGGATTGGTGTAATCCTTAAAAGTGTCAGTCAGCTCGTTGGTATACTGCAATCGTACGGCCGAAGTAAAAGCAATATTACTATCGAAACGTTGCACAGACATGGTGCGGAAACCGCGAAGAATTGTTGGCGCCTTCAAATCGATCAGGATCCAATTTGCGCCCGGTTCGATAGATGCACCACACCAACCTACAGAATTTAGACGAACCATGCCCTTCGAGTAACCTTCTTCAGAGTCAGAAGTCGTTATGCTCTCATCGGGAATGCCACCGTTTGCCAGGCCTAAGTCACCGACCGGACGACATTCCGTTGTGGGTGCAAAACCTCCACGACACTGACAATGGAACGAACCATTCGTATTCATACACTCAGTAGTGGCCAGATCACATTGCGTCGAGAGACACTCATTGATGTCTTCACACGTTGGAGGATTTTCGAAAACCTGATCAGCATTGCAGCGTATTATATTGCTGCCAATCAGTTTGTAACCCTTAAAGCACTGTACGCGTGCATCATCGCCAAAATAGTAAGGACGCGCCGCATCCACTACAAAACCGCTCTCAATTTTCGGGTATTCGAAACAACGTTTGCGTGTACAACGAGGCACATCACCGCTCCAGGTGCCATTGGACATGCAAATCAACACGGGATGTCCGGTACGTTCGTAACCCGGCTCACATTCAAACTGAACGATGGTGCCATAACTGCGTCCGCCTCCATTAAGCAGCGTAACATTAGCATGAGGTACCTCTGGCAGCGGAGCACATTGCGAAGCCATGCAAAGCGGTTTACGTTCCCAACGTCCGTCTGGCAAACATGAAATCTTTTCAATGGGTTGACTGGAGGCAAAAGCAAATCCAGCATAACATTGATACATGGCAATGCCGCGATAGGTCACATTCGACGAACCAATCGAGAAGCCATTATCGATTTGGGGCACTGGACCGCAATAAACCTCTGTTTGGAAAACAAATTGTATTTAGTTAAAAAAATGATAATCAAACTGAAATGTTAAACTCACCTTGGCATTTTGGTATATAAGAGACACTCCAGTTGCCGCCTTTCATACACTCGGTAACAATTTTATTCTTGCCGGTCGCAAACTCTTGACCAATGGGACAAGTGAAGGACACAACAGTGCCAAAAGCAGTATCACGACTTGAAGCTAGTGCACCAATACCGGGCTTCAATTCAGGACAATCAGCCGAGAAGGTCGCAGACCACCTACAAGTTAAAAAATAAAAAAATAAAAATTAAAAACAAATCTATTTGTTTTGTTATTTTCTTCTTTACTTACCCTGCTGCATTATGCAAAGCATCCGACGTAAACTTGATCAGCATCTCACCGGACGACGCAGTCAGCGTCAATTTAGGCGCAGCAGTACCGGTAAAACCATTACCCGAATGCAAACGCAGACCAGAAGTTGACGATCCATCATAAACTTGGACTTGATCGCTCTTGTGCACCATAAACTTATCGAATTTCAGCGACAACGGTGAACCGGCGCTATTGCGTATGGTGAAGTAGCATTCCTGATTTTTCGGATAGTCTTCCAGACCAAAGGCCGGCGAGGTCACCGTACCATTGCGTGCACTAATTGTCGCCTTGCAACCTTGAATGTAGCGCAGACTGAAACCCTTTCCAGAATCACCCAGGCTTGACTTGAAGTACAAATACACCGAATTTCCAGTCGAAATAATGACACGCTCATTAGCGCCAGCATTTCCGGTCAGGCGAGCAATGGGACGACTCATGGGCGAATCGCCATCGCGTATGAGCATATAGTCGCGTCCCTCTGTGATGTCCAAATCATCGACCTCAATCGAGATAATGCGTCCCGGTTGTGCCTTGATGATATAGAGACACTCTAGACCACCAGGATATTGTTTTGGATAATTGGGGCTGGTCAGCGTCTGACGCTGTAGTGTGGCCTTTAAAGTGCCACCGCAGTTTTTAGCTTCAGTTTTCCATGTGGCGCGGAAACCTTTTCTCTCCACATTGCCATCGGTGGTGAACTTAACAATCATGAAGTTTGAAGCGGACACAAAAGGTTGAGTCGTCAAATCCTGTTTGCCACTGATCGTAGCCAGGGAAACAGACTTATCTTCGGTGCGTCCACCGACCAGAATTTGAACAGTATCAAAAGTCTTCTCCGTTTCGAATTCCTACAATTGAGAATATTAAAATCAGCATTCCAAATATTAAATTAAACTTGTTTATATACCTGGAATTGCAAAATAATATTGCTGCCCAGTGGGCCCTCCAGCGTCCACTTGCATTTGCTCAACGCATTATATTTCTGCGGATAGTTGGGCGTCTCAATGACATCACCGCCCGACTGCATATGATAGTGACACTGAGCCGGACAGTCCAACTCATCGGAGCCATCGCCGCAATCATCGGAACCATCGCATTTGAATGCCTGATTTACACAGCGCCCGTTGGCACAGTGGATCGAATTTTGTGGGCATGCCGGTGCACGACACATAAAGGGCAGCAGACTCTCGCAAGTGCCGAGACCCCACGATTGCATTTTCGATGCAAATGTAGCGGCGACACACTCACCCGACGTCGGATCGGGTTGTTGCAGTGACCAGAAACCGGAATACTGTGAAATGAGCGCACCCGATGCCGATTCAAGCGTATTCGTGCGTAAATCGTCGAGCGAAGCCAAACCGAGCCAGTATTTATCAGAAGCACGACGATTCGGATCACTCGCACGGGCAATCGAGAGCGTATCATTGTTCTCGCCATACGAGTCGATCGCTACCAGTTCAGCGCCATATCTGCGGAAGAAAAAGAATAGAGAATATATAATTTAAGACTGGCTAGAGATACTTTGGAAATTTAAATAAATTTGTATCACTCTAGCAGAGTGTATGCCGAGCTATTTTTTTTTTAGTTTTTTCTTGCTATATATCAGCTTTTAATGCTGAGGCGACCGTGGCCGTATATTATTTCGAATTGAATAGTGCAGTTCTTTTTTACATATATTGGGAATCGAATCTAAGACGTACCGCGTCGAATTTTAACTCTGTGCCTCTGATATATGTATCAGTCTAAAATTTCAATACTTTGAACCACAGATATCGCCTTTTTTAAGCTTTTTTTAAATTTATGCATTCTTGAATCACTTTTCCGTTTTTGTGCATAACTTTAATATCTTACGAGTTATTGATCTGCAAATCAATACTCAATTAACAAATACATGACTCTAGATTCTAACAAAGAAACTTTTTTTTAATATACAATAGCCAACTTTTTTCTTCTGAGATTCTCAAGCACACTCCAATCAATTATCGCTTTAAGTAGAAACCATTCTCCAGCAATTAAATCAATCAATGCCTATAATTGCTTTTTCCACTTCACCCAGGTTAAGAAACAACAAAAATAATAAAAAATCTCTGTACTTTCTATTTTCTTTAGATTTACTTCTAAACACAAAATATCGTTGCCCCAAATAACCACAACAGCAACAACAACAATACACAAACAGAAGAAAAAAAGGTGGAAAACTTTCATTTACCGATAACAATGGAATCAATACAGAAAAACGTGATCGCATCGGATCTGATCAGGCGCTACACATGCGCAGACTCAAACGCGAGCAACCTTCAATTTCAAGATCGAAGAATAAGAAAAAGACGAAGAATTCATATGAAGAGAAAAGACCCAAGCAACAATGGCCAATGCGATGCATCCAAAAGAAGGGAATTTTAACAAGGTAACCTATGTTGAAATTTGACTTTTCTCTAATGAAAGGTTATACATTTTTACAATTTTACACAGACAAAAATAAAGTTGTTAATTAAAATTTGTTGTATTACTATAATTGATATATACATAGTTTGTTGATTCAACTAAGTTTATGTTTAATTGAAAATATTTAAATTTTGTCTCAAATATAACTTCTAATAGGACCACTTAAGGCAATGCGTGTTAAGCATTTCACAACTGTCAAATTTGACAGTTGATATTTAATAATTGAGAAAAAAAACTTGGTCAAAATTTCACCCAATTTTGCATGCCATTTAACCAACTCAAGCTAGGCTTTGGTTGTGCATTAGAAAAAATTCCGCAGCTGCATGTTATGACAAAATGCGCCCAAACGAGAGGCGGCCAATAAATGCAGGTGGTGTGTGCTACCGCCACAAACCACCGCTGCCACATATGTTGCAACATGCGCACCATGCAGCTGCCTGCGTACTTTTGACGCATAGCTGGGAGTTAGCTCTTTTTTTTTTTTTTTTTTTGTCATGTAGTTTTTGACATTTTCGCTAGTGATGCTGGTGTCGCAAATATTACAAGCTTTTGCGCGTTACAAAGTGCGAAGGTTGCCACATTTGAATTTTTAAGTGTCGTCTTGCAACTGTATTTCGTAATGTACGAGTACATATCTGGTTAAATTAACAAATAATGCGGCAAAATTAACGACAAACACATTTGATTGGAGCATACATTTTTGTTTGTAATTTTCAGGAGATGTCAAACGTTTTACAGTGATAAAATGTAAAAAAGTCAACCAAAAATTGTTTTAAAAGGTTTTTTATTAAAGCTCAAAAGCTCCTTAAAATGTATTAAAAATCCATTTTTATCAAGTTTAATTCACTCGAACTACAACTCAAAAGCTGATATGTCCAAATCTAGTTTTGAAATTTGTGAGCTTATAAAAATGTTATCTTGTTTTAGCCAGTTTATTTGACATAACATTAACTGATTCTCAAATTGAAGAAAAATAATTTTAAAATTATATTCGAGAACGTTATTAGGTTCTTCTGATTTTCTCATTAACGTATTCCATAGATTTTTTAGATTTATCGTTTTTAGATTATATCCGCCGCAGTTAGTAACTATTGAATTCTTCGAAATTTCCACTAAATTAAAACATCAACAAAAATCGAAAAATCAACGAAAGAAAAGACTCCAAAAAACTTTCTCTCTCCAAAATATTTCAAAACGAAGAAGCGCTCTCACGCTTATTAAAATACCAAACCTTGGAGTCATAAAACAAAAACAACAACAACGTTAACAATAACTTCTACATAAATTAAAAAAAAAAAACCACAACGAATACAAAGACAAAATTTAAAACCGGAAAATGCGGCATACCAGCGAATCCGAAAATAATTCACTCTCAATTTTTGAACCAACAAAAATTTCGAAACGGCTTTTGGGAAACAAAATTTTCATATATAAATTTCTAAATATTTTTTTAAATTTTTTTATATTTCAGAAATAAAAAAATTTAAAAGCCACACCGCTTGGATTTCATTTGCTTAACCCAAATAAAAACCTGTCATTGAACTTTGTATGCCGGCGCACTTATCGCCGGCGGCACTGCCAAATCAGCAGCAACGACGAATAGCCACCACACGAAAATGGGTTAACAACAGGTCGACACCCATCAATGGCGGCTAACTCAACGACGCGACGACGACGACGACGGCGAGAAAAAAACCAAACACTTGCCTTGAAAAACGAAAACAATAAAAAACAATAACAAAATGTATACACCAGCGATGAAAATATCGACGCGGAGAATTTCAAAGCGGCGGGCGTCTTTGCTGTCGCCGGAAGCGCAACACTTTCTTTTGCCAAAGACTTCAAACGAAAACAAAAAAAAGCAGAAGCGACCGATCGCATCATCGGCGCATGAATGCGCATCAAGCAACAAGTGGCTGCCTCCATTGAAGACTTCGGCAGGTTCTGAAATTCGGTTCGGCGCTATTTGGTATTTTTAATTGAAATTTAAACTTGGCAGGCAAACAAAGGTTAAATCATTTGAAAGCAGATGATTAAGTCCGTTTTCAGTGCGTTCCCAATCCGTATTCAATCCGTTTTAGATCCGTTTTTAATCCGTTTTTAATCCGTTTTCGATCAGTTTTCAATACATATTTAGTGGTTTTTAACAGATAACATGCAGAAATGTTTCTGATAATAATTCTCGTTGTATTTTTTAAAGTAAAAACTATTAAAGTCAATTTTTTTACATATATCTTAAATTTCTATAGAAAAGTTATTCAAATTCTGTTAAATTTTAAAATTATTTAATCTCTACTGTTTTTTTTTTTTCATTCAATTATTTTGTCTTCGATAAACGTTTTTATTTGCCAATGGAAAGTTTTGTCAGCAGCGTTGACGGACATTTTCGCTAAACAAACCTTGACAATTTCACCGAATGTCAATTTCGATTTATTGACAAATTTAAACATTTGCCTTAGCAATACTCGTTAAATGGTATCACAGACAGACAGACAGACAGACAGACAAATATTCATTAATAAAAAGCCGAAGAAGAAGAAAATATACAGTATTTGTCGCAGCGTTTATTGACCCCTCAACCAATTCAGTTTATTCCACTCCCCTCACCCTCCCCCACACACGCATGACAACTCACGCCTGTGGCATGCTAATTTATTTGGTGTTAGCGATTAGAGTGAAGAATGCGTAATGTCAGTTGTAAACATGTCGTCGGTACCTACAAAAAAAATAGCACATTGGTATGTTATACACAAACAAACATGAATTAATACAAAGAAAGAAGTATTTAAAAACTGAACGCATTTTTGTAATTGAAAGAAAGAAAGAAAACGCTTAGAAATGTTTTCAAGTCACTTAAACGTGAAGTGGCTACAAATTGCTTAAATGCGTTTTAGACTTTTATGCTTTGCACTTTTTTAGGTATTTTTTTTTTTCAGGGCCCGAGACATTACTGTCATTCTCTAAATTCTACAACAACAAAAACACATTGAAACTGTTATCGGACAACGAACTCAAATGTTGGAAGTCGGATATCCCTATTAGCAGGGACCGGACTTTGTGTGAAACTTAAAAGAAGGCAAAAAAGATGTTTATTAAAAATTTAGATTTTTTCAAAAAAAATGCAAAAAAAACAATGAGTGGTAAGAAATTAGCAAAAAAGTTTATGAAGTCAATGTTTACAAACTCCGATCCCAGCTTATTACATAACACTTGTGAAATGGCTTTGCTTTTTGTGCAAACCACACTATTGAAGTATATTAGATTTGGTCAAATGTTTGTAAAGTAGAGAAGTACTCAAGATTATATCTATATATATATTCTTGATCATAATCAAAAACTGAGTCATTCTAGCCACGTCCGTCTTTCCGTCCTTCTGTCTATCATCATTTCTTATTTACGGGATAGCGGTAGATGGCTGTTTGAGATATTGAGCTGAAATTTTGTACACTACGCCCTAAACGAACTGATTTTGGAAGCAATCCGACCATGACCATGGCCACTATATCAAAAAAATACTGATTTCTTGTCAACACGACATCTTGAGAATAATTGGAGATATAGAGTTTAAATGTTAAATTCTGTTTCTGCTTTGCTTGTAAGCAACTAAACAAATCTTGGAAACGATTAGGATGGTTCATACAAACTGTCCAAAAGAAGTATTTTAATCTAATTGAGGCGGTACACAATTTACCGAATTAGGGTGGTTCGTAATTTATCATTTTTTAATGTTTTTTTTTCTAAGTTGAAAAGTTTACTTGTTGCTTTAATTGGTAGTAAAACAACAACAAAGGAAACTCTGTTTTATTAACTTTTATCACTTCCATAATTAAAGAAACCACTTTTTCAGTAATATTAACCGTATTTGCTGACAAATTAACTACACTTATTAGTAGCTCTACTCCTTTAGTTAAATTTTTGTATCTTACAAATCGCGTTTCTATTTAATATAAAAAAAATTGCTTACAAATTCGTCACTTTTGTAGTCAAATAAATCACATTTGTTGTCAAATGAAAGATTTAAGTTGTTAAATTAACAACATTTACTGTTAAATCAAACATTTTTCATTGTATTAGTTTTTTCAGTTTGCACCTCTTAACTCTTTGTTTGTTTGATTGTCGCCACTTGCACTTCCGTCCGCTGTCATTTGCCGACAATTTGCCATAACAGTTAATTCCTCTTCTTCTTACGTTCGTATCGGCCAAAGCGCTTATCGAAATTGCCATGTCCAAGTCGGCTGCCAACTTTGGCAGCACCAAGAAACGTCGTCTTAGTCATTCATTTATACGGACCTCAACCGAACGTTTTGACAGCATAAAATTTATTTCGCTTATTTTGCAGCCGATGCGCCAAAAGGAAATCGCTGCCTTATTTGTTGGTGTATATTTTGGAGTTGTTATTGTTGTTGTACGCACATATTTCTTAGATGTCAAGTTGTGGTTTGAGTAACCAAATTTGTATTGAAATGTACAACTTTCATGGTTAAGTGAGCAGCGTTGGCATTACTTCGAATTGTTTTAACATTGAGCAATGTAAACGTTGACAAAGTTTAATGTTAAATTGAAAGCGTTCCTTTGCGATTGAGTTTTAATTATATAAAAAATTTTACAAGTTTACAGAATTTAGTCATACACGGAAAGTAATTAATTTTGTTAATTAACATTTTCTGTACTAACTGAAAGACAGTTTGCTGAATCAACAAAGTTTTTAATTGTCTTAAACAAATATTTATTAAGTCTTAAACAAATATTTAACAAAAATTTTAATTATTGCAATTAGTTTCTTGTATGAAATGAATTGTTAAGTTTTGAGTGACTTTTCTTGCAAGATAAACATTTGATCAAATTTTTATTTGTATTGATTAATTTATTAATTAAAAGAAAACTTGAAACTGTTAACTCATTGCTTGGTGTAACATTTGCATCTAGCACTTTTTTTTATCGACTTACACTGTCTTCCAATTTCTTATTTCATTTTTAATAAATTGTTTAATTAAAACAAATAACTTCTTAATTGAAAAAAGGATTCTTTTTTCTTTCGAGTATGAATCAACAAGGGTTTGAATGCAAATCAATTTCTATTTTCAATTAACGCTATTTGTTGTATTTACTAAAATCGATTGTGGGTGGAGATTTAATTAAAAATTAATTGAGTCAAACAAAAATTTAACTAAATTGATTAAATTACTTTCTAATGTGTCATTCGGTATATTCATAATTACATACTGCTTATTGCGGTATTAAACTAATCAAGCACTGAAGTTTAACAATTTTTATTGTAGATATGTACAACGTTTACTGTTAATTAAAATATTAACAAATCTACACTCTGAGCTAATTTGTCAAACAAATTGGCTAGCCCAAAAAATAAAAACAATAAAAACGACATTAACCATTTTTGGCAGAATTTAAACCCGCACACACACTGACACACACACACATAAACACAAACACACACACTCACCTTCGACACAGTTCCGCGCTTTTCTCCCACGAATGTTTGATATTGAAATATTTGTAACAATTGAGGCCGCGCAGTTCCCAACCTGAAACGGAAAGAAAAAACAAACAAACAACAAATTAAAACAATCGGCTAAATACGTATTTAAAGTTTAATTAACATAATAAATAACAACAACAAATGAATTCATCAAAAACCAAATTACAAAAAAAATTAAAAGTAACGTTTGAAAAATGCTTGGAAAAATGTGTGAAAACCGCCGCAAGTGTGACCCAAACAAGCTGAGCCTTTTCATATACAACCGAAAAACTCTAAGCAAGGTCACCACAAATGACTACAAAAACCAGTCAAAATGAATGTCTGCTTTTAAATACAATTTGACTACAAAATTGCAAATTTTCTTCAATTTGCCGCGCACAATTTTGCGCATTGATTTATTTGAAAATAGGCCGAGCCAGCCAGCCACACGCATTCGCAAGCGTTTTTTTTGGCCATTTCAAAGTTGAGCGTTCATTTTTTTTCTCTTTTTATTGAATTTCAAGAAAATTTCACCTTTGAAAATGCGCACACAACAACAACAAAATAAAATATAGTAAAATAAAAAAACACTTTCCCAAACGCAAATGTTGTGTGTTTGTTGTTGCTTTTCTGTGTGCGCATCATGGCAAGCGATGGCACGCATCGAATGCGCCGCGCCGAACGCATTTGCGCATGCGCAGCGCACATTTGCAGTCAGTGCAGCAGCAAGACGCAGCGCAGCGCGTGTTTTATGCGCTTTTCAGCTGCAACTTTCCATTAAGTTATGTTGTTGTATGTGCTGTTGTTGTTGTTTGTCCTGTCATGTTTTTGGCATAGAACCGGAATTTGTTAACGAAAATGAATGACAAAAATTCAATGTGCGCGCGCACGCCGGCTGAAAAAAAAACGCAGCGCCCGAAAACCACTCTCACCGCTGTCGCATTAAGACGCGCGGCGATTTTAATTGAGAAATCAATTGAAATTTCATCAGCGATCTTTTTGTGTGCGTACTTGTTGGCTTTACTAATGAGCTATGCCGGCGTACGAAAAGTTGTCGCTCGGTTTTTTATACAAAGTTTTATATATGTATGTACAAATTAATGAAACTTTTAAAAAACGTTTATTTTTATGATTCAAAATATAAATTGAGTATAAAAATTGCTTAGTTCATTTATTTCAGACAACAAATTCCTTTGATCATGAGAAATCGTAAATAAGCTCAGAAAAAATATTAATTTGACACTTCATCTCGTCAATGTTAAATGAAAACTTTATTATTTAAAAATTAAAATTCATGTTAAATTAACATTTATTTTAAAATAATAGTTTTTATTCGTAGTCGTTTTAATCCATTCGAAATATTTATTTTTTTTAAGCATTTTGAATCCAAGCATGCCCTGTAATTTAGCTGTGTAGGGTATCGATGATATTTTGAAATCCAAAGAGTAGAGCCAGATTAAAAGTAACCGTAGAGTTTAGAGTTGAGTGTGGGCTGGTATGGGACTATAGCACTTAGTCCTCATAGGCCATTGTGCTGTAGCCAAAATAGAGTTGGAATAAGAAAGTAGAGATTTAGTAAACAAATATTTAGATTGAAAAATTAAAAGATAAGGTCATACGCCCAAAGTTATTTATTTCACGAATGAATTTCAGAAGATTAGTGTTAGGCGTTCTCAAGGCAGGACTGACAGTTTGGATCTTTGATGACGCCCATGTTGGTCATATGTTAACCACATGTATTATGCCTCCTGATTACTCCAATCAGTACTTTTAGGTCATTCCTTCTTAGCTTTCCTATTCAGTTGTTTTGCGAGGCACTTAGTGGTTTTACAGGAGTTTAGGTCTGACCACTTTCTACCATGAATCGAGTCCATGTAGTCGCAAATCCAATGCATAACTTCTGCTGAACTTATGACAATTATTGGCTATGGACCCAATGGTGAAGTTGCAGAAACTTCAGTGGCCACTTGGACTTCCAGTTCATTTTCTACCACAATATCTTAGTGCCCTCCTGGAACCCATACTAGTACTAATAGTTCATTGTGCTTAGCAACTGAATTAAGTCCAAGTAACCTTAAAAAAGGTTTAATTTATTACTATATCATTATTAATATTTTCATCAAGATACATATTAAAAATTATTACATTAACTTTAAAGTGCATGTTAACTTAACACTGTGTCATGTAAAATTTACATCCATTCTCACCGTGTACAAGAAGTGCTCACTTTAGTGTTGATCACGCCTTTTGCGGGCAAATGCATTTTGTATTTTTCCCGATGTTTTTCTGCCGCTTTTTGCATTACAAAAATACTTTTCTTCTTTCACAAACATGAAATCAGAGAGAAAAAAAACAACAACAACAACAACTGCAACAAAAACGCAGTTGCAACATTTCTTATGCGCAATGAAAGCTGTCAATCAAGGCGTCCCAAAACGACAACGACGACGATGGACGATATGGACATGAAACAACTTTCCTTTGGCGCCTTAATACCACAACGCGCCGGCCTGGCCTGGCCTTCACGGAAAATCTTGGCAAAAGCGCGGCGGCATCTTTTGCGTCAACATTCAATAAAAACGTATTTCAAAAGAAATTTCAAAAACAAAACAGACAAAACATCGAAAATGAAAGCCTTTTTGTAAGTCAATTTTTTACAGCTTCGTTGCCCTACGAACGTCCCAACGATTTGCAAATAACATTTTGAAATTCAAATTTAAATTGTGACCGTGATTTATCGACTTTTTTGTTGTTGCCATCGCGCATTTTGCCATTAAGTTTAAATTTTGCATAACAAATGACGCGGCGGCGCACAGTTTAAACTTACAACAACAATTTTATTAATGCCGCTTTGTGATTTTATTTGTTTTTGTTTTTTTTTTTTGAGTAGTCGCGCGCAGCTGCATTTCGCATTTGAAGGCCAAAAGCGCATTCGAAATTTGTCAACTTTTATGTTAGTTTTTTCTTAAGTTAAATTTGTGATGTGTTAATTTTATAAGAGGTTTAATTTAACATTTCCAAATGTCAGTTACTTTTATTTGAATGACAATTGACAAAAGTTTGGTACGACAATTTGTCATTCGCGCATATTAAACAACAAATCGCTTTGATTAAGTTTAGAAGCTGAAATTTCAAATTGACCCGATTAATACAAAGTGCTTTAGAAAATAAAAGCACATCACAAATACATGAAATACATAGAAATACATTAAACCGAAAATGTTTATTTGTTGGTTTTGTCAACCAGTTCTGTTCAAACAAAAGACTTAGCAACAAACAAGTTTACATAGCTTAGCTTAGCAATGAGATTTTATTTTAAATGAGCACTTCTTAACGTACTCTCGGTCTTTTATTATATTTTAAAATATTAAACGACAAATCAAGTACATATGAGTAGCGTTAAATCAAAAGCCGATAAGTCTATAAAGAACTTTATTAAAAAAACACAAACCGAACTGATTACATCCTCGATTATGTTACAACTGCAAAAACAGTTTTTTTACTCTTGAAACTCGTTGACGTAAAATACAATTAGAGTTGTTGTGTCAGACATTTATTTTATTTGTAAAATCAAATAAACTGGCAAAAATCTTACATAAATATTTTGTATTAAAAAAGTTGTTGCATAGATCGGTTTTAATTATAAGCAACATTTGAGATTCCATAATAATAATTAAACCTGGATTCATGTTAAGGACTATTTTTTTTAGCTGAATCTAAAACGCTCAACAGATATAATATCCCTAAGTTGGTCCTAAATTAGCACCATAGTAGCCGTTCTAACAGGACATTGTATCATAGGTGCTCATGCAAGGTATCTTCTCAAATGACTTATGTAGAAGCTGTAGAGATGAGGAGGAGAAAGGCTCTATAACACATCTTCCATGTGCATGCCCCGCATTGGCTAACAAACGAATTATACATCTGGGCAAGCATTTCTTCGTAGGCCTAGTAGACATTTCTAAATCGAATATAAATAATATTCTTCATTTTACAAATATTACAGGATAATTCAGTTAGCGACAATACTTATATACCGCATGGCATCACAAAGGGCTCCTAGACTAGATCTCCTTTAAGAGACAGCCATTGCAACCTAACCTAAGGACCATTTAAGCTTTAACAAAAACCCTTTGAAATTATTTTTCTCAATTATATCTTTTCGACATTTATCCATATAAAGACTGAATTTTGAATTTTGAGTATGCGGTCAGATGGAAACTATTCTTAACTTCATTAACAAAGCAAGAAATGTTTTATTAATTTTCCAATTAACTCCTCAAATTCAAAATTTTAAATTCATTTATGTTAGAAATTCTTTTTATCATTTACAAATTCTCACAAATATTCCGACTAATTAAAGTAAACCTTAATTTAATTTTTGTTTAAATGACTGCCTCAAAATTTATGGCCGCTTTCTTTTAAACCAAAGATTTAATCAGCAAAACTTCAAAACTCTAAACTCAGAACATCGCCTCCAATTTAAATCACTTTTAGAAAATAGCCCAAAGCTATTACAACAACTTTGGTGCGCCAAACAAAAGACTTAAGCGGCACACTTGCTGCGTTAACTTTGCATCGAAGAATTAGAAGAACAAGAAAAAAAGCAACCTCCTAACCTGCTGCGTCAAGCCAGCGGCATATGCTTGCAAACGCAACGCTCGAGCTGGCTGGCAATCGCACACAACAACATTCTTAAAGACCTGTTTTGACAGTTGTGCGCACTCGCCGCAGCTTGTCACACAACTGCCAAATGTACAGCAGGCAACACTCTGGCGCAAGGTATATGCTGCAAGCGCACAGATGCGGCGCACTGCAGATAAGCTCGTGTGGCAGCGATACGATTAATTATGCAAAAGATTTGGGCCAACCGAAATGAAACGAAACGAAACAAAACAAAACGAAACGAAGAAAAAGATGAACTCAAATTTAAGCTACTTAGAATTTCTTCTTAGTATAGAAGTCTCGTTTAACTTTTAAAGCTTAACTTAAATTATTAATAAAACTTGTTTTCACTTTCTCTTCGAGAATGTGTTGAAATATTCGACCGAACCATAAACATTTTCTTATTGAGTTGAAAATAGTTTTCTTTGTTGCTTAAAGGTTCGATTACATAAAATTTCGTCTCAATTAAGCGTGCTTTCAATGCAAATAAAAGCTTGTTTGTATTCATCAATCAAATGATTGGCACAGGGAAAGGCCTAAACATGGCTTACATAATAATTAATGAACTAGTCCGCGTATGTTATAAAATACTTAAATTCATTTGCCTTAGGTTAAATTACAATTTTCACTTAATTTTGGTTGCTTAAAACAATGCAACTTCATTTTTTTATAAATTTATTACGAAATAATTAAATTTGCCTCGCTTCGGATGGAATTAAAATTTTTCTTAAAATTACAAGACAAAGCGCCCGCATTTTCGGCTTGAAAAAGCATATTTTTGCGAGCACATTACAAAGGCAAAAGTAACGCCCATAAGTGCATAAACTTGTTGTTGATTATACGAGTTTATATACATACACGTGTGTAAATTTTTCTTTGCGTAAATCATTCCCACGCTGCCACTTTGCATTGTTTTAATTTTTCTATATAACGCTGGCGCGTTTTTTTACTAATTTGTGCAGACAAGTGGGTGCAGTGGCAGTGTGTCTATATTTCGCTCTGACACAGTAACTGGAAGGTGAACAAAAAAAATTATGATTTTGTTGAAAATTTGCCAGCCTACAAATAAGTTGTGCCTAAGCGGAAATGACTGGAAAATATTTAAGCGCATTAAGATTAGCATAACTTAAACGAAAGACTTAGGCAGGCAACTGCTACCGCCGGCCGTCGTTGATACTTAGACTAAACTTTATATTAAAATACAAAGCAAAAACGCTGACTTTAAACATGTAATTAAGATTTAATTGTATTTAAGAAGTTTTCTTTTGAATAAATTTATTCGAATTTTAGGGTTCTAGTTTCTTTCTTTTTTTTTTGGTATATAAGAAAAATCAAAATAAAAGGTTAAAAGCTAAAAAGCTAAAAATTTAAATTATTAACTTAATTTCTTATTTCAATAAGTTAAACGTTTAAGCAAATTTTTATTTGTATTGATTAATCTAATAATTAAAATATAAACTCGAAAATGTTACTTCAAATCTCATTTTATAATTTGTAGTTTTTTTAAGAATCGGTTCAGGGCCAAGTGCCCCTCATACAACATTACACAAAGACAGACAGACATACAACGTTGTACTGGTTCCCGAAAGTGAATTATACTATAGAAGGCTGGGTTAAAGGAAGGGAGACCCATGGCAAATGAGTTAGAGCGGAGAAACTGAGAGCAATCTCAGCAAGCTCCATCTCTATTTCTAAACGAAGTAGAATTATAGTCCACCACAACCAAGCATGAAAAATTCCCGAAATATTTGCCAAATCTTCGGAGATGGCAACTGCCCGCTGAATTCAATTCTTAACAGTGCGGCCAGCATATGTTGAGCACACAACCCACGCAATGCAAGCGCAAGAAATCAAAGCCAAGAAGCGTATGGTCACATGTTTTAGGACACTGGTCTACTGTGGTTCACAGTTTTGAAAACAAGAAAATGATTCCATTTTACTTTGCAGTGGCAACAATGAACAACTTCAACAAATTTAGCCTTCATACGCTGTATATATTTTATATATATACGCCAAGTATATGTTGAAACCTTTTTATCTAGACATCCTGATCCTCAGGCTAATAATTCAATTTGTTGTATTTACTACAATCGGTTGTGGGTGGAGTTATTATTTATAATAATTCAAAATTATTTGTATTAAACAACAAAATATTTATATTAATAATTTTACTCCGAATATTTTGTTGTATGTGTAAACCCGAGAAAACGATTTTTTTTTTAATTTGCAAAAATTTAATTCAAAACAAAAGACTTAAGCAACAAGCCTGCGATGAAGTAATCGGCTCAGATTCGAATTGAATTTGTGCGAAAGAATTTCAAAAATGTCGTTCGAGTGCAATACAAATAAAGCCAATAAATATTGCTATTGCAGCAGCAGCAACAAGCACAACAACAATAACAACAAGCATAAACAACTGTGTTCTGCCAAACCTGTTAACCTTGGCTAAGTGTAAAAAATAAACTTATGCTACTTTTAGCAAATCACATAACAAAATCGAACCAAATTCTTGGCCAACAAAGACCAAATCTGCGCTTATGGGCATGGTTAAGGCGAAAGCACAGTTGCGTTAATTTTATTTTACAATTCTTTTTCTTCTTCTTTTTCTTTTTCTAGTTTTATAACTGAACAACGAGAAGACTCGCCTCAACGCTGCCACTTATTAAATTGAATTACACGACAAGAACGACAGGTTAAGAATGCCAACTACCATTTGGTAAAGACAGCAGCAACAACAACACTCAGCAAGAACAACAACAAAAAGCAACGCATGAGCAATTGAACAAGAATGCTAAATTGGCTTAAGCGGTCGCATGGAACAGAGACAAAAAAAACACACACATACTCTTATGAAAAAAAAGAACCTGATTGAATGGAGGCTTTCTTGAATTGAAAACCGTTTTGCCGAGCCAATTGCGCATACGCTGAGTTAATAAATAAATATACACATATGTATGTACATATGTATATATGTATAAACAAACAAGTAGTTAATTTTTTTAGAACAGTTACATTGTACAGTTAGCGTTTGGTAAACTGTTGAAATAAATCGACGGCGAAATTAAAAAAGTGGCACACCACGCAAACAAACAAAAATTGTTTAAGGCAAGGGCTTATTTATTAGCCTATCGAGGGGCGGAGAGGCAAACGGAAGAAATAACTTCCATTACATGTTGCATATATATTTATTAATGCTACGGTTAAACTATACAAACAAATAATTATACATTTTTTAATTAAGTGATTAAGTGCCTACAAGTTTGTTATGTAAGTCTTTTGTTTTCATAGATATTTTCAAAGAAAGAAAAGTTATTAAAAAAATTTAAATAAATAAATACATACATAAAAAACTTGATAGACATTTGGCGAAATCATCATAGCAGAGTGTGTGCTGAACTATTTATGAAACTTTGTTGTAACAAGTTGTTACTCTCAGAAGAATTGCCAAAAACTTTTTTTATGTACTATAAAAAACTTTTTGGTTGAAAAATAAGAGTTTAAGTTTTTTAGCGTCAACCGAAGAATGAACCGGAACGTTTATATCGAAGGACAATGCACTAAATACCGAACTACGTCGCCTCAAGAGAATTTTCGATTCTCGGCTTAAGGTGAAGGAAGTTTGTCGCTTCGGTTCTTTGTTCTTTTGTTTATAGTAGCAGTAGCAGTAGTAGTAGTAGTAGTAGTAGTAGTAGTAGTAGTAGTAGTGGAGACTGGTAAGACGCCACCAGCGCAAATAGCTCAAATAGCTCTCAACTCAAAAGTACCTACTAACAAAGTTATCAAACTGGACTGCCTAAAAATTTAACTCACAACAAAATTGTAAAATTCTTTCTCTCAACTTTAGTAAAACTCTTTTCTCAGTGCACTAACACACACTAACGAGTACATATGTATATTTGTGTTCAATTGCACAGTAGTTAAGTATGTCACTTATCGCCAGCGAGAGACATTTCGAGGTAAGGCACCGAAATTATTTTCTACTCTTTCGCTTGATTTATTGCGCAGACGTGCAAATTAAATTTTTTTGTTGTTTCTTATTTTTTCTTTTACTTTTTCGAAAAACCGAAAATTCTTGAACGTTGTCTAAAAAAACAGTTAGCTTAAGCGAAGCGTTAAGCTCGAAAGAAGAAAAAAATAAAATCGACAAAATTACACAGAAAAGAACACAAAGAAAGCTTGAACGTAGCACTTAACAACTCAGCAGCGGCGGCACAGGCAGCGACGGTACAAAATTTTTGGTTTAACACCAATACACGTGCACAAATGGCGGCTAATTAAATTGATAGATTTAGTACACAGACGGTGGCAGCACTTAGCGCTAGTTTCAGTTAGATGTGAACAGTTGTAAGCGATAAGTGGATCAAATGGCAAAATTTTTAAAAGAATTTTTTTTGAAATTATATTAAATTGTTAAATTTTTTTCGATATAAAAAATGAATACCTAGGAAGACAAATTATATACAAAAATTATTTACTTAATTCTTTTATATGATATATATATGCAAAACTTAAAAAAAAACCTTTATAAAAAACATTTGATCATGCCCTGACACAAAATATTTTAATGCTTAAGTTATCTATTAAATAAATGGACTTTTTAGCATTTCTGAGTTACGCCACTTTTCCACAGAACATCTCAACTTTTTGTTTGTGTAGCTTGTATAACACTTATGCTAGTCTATTTTTTTTAACCAATTTTTGGCGTCACTTGAGTGAATTTTTGGGCAGTTCACTGGCAGCCGAATAAACTTACATACCTGCATGTGTATTAGTATGTTTGTATTTGTTTGTATTTGTTTGTATTTGTTTGTATTGTATTTTATCTGGGTCATGCCTGCCAAGCATTTGGCGCTCTTTTTATATAATTTTTTGTATATCTTTTTTTTGCTGTATAGTGTTAATTTAATTAATGTCTTTTAGCCACTTTTGATACGTTATGATGTGTGGGTCTAGACGCGAAAATGTGCTTGTACGAGTAAGCTACAAATGCTTAGGCAAGCGTGCACAATATGCTTAACAATTTTTATGAAAAAACTTGTGCTTAAATGTTTCAGGAAGTCGCGTATTTCAGGCTTGAATGAGTGCTGTGTGAATTTAGCGAAGTTTGTCGCTGCAGTCTTTTGTTTGTTGGAATTTGGCTAAAAATTTCGTAAGTGAAAAGAATTAAAATTATAATTTTTGAAATCGATTAACAATTAGGCAATGTTTTTTTTATATTCAATACAATTTTTAAATAATAATGAAATTGTTCTTGTGCTTAAATGAAATCAACAACATTGTCGCTTAAGTCATTCAATCAATGAATTAATTTAAATACAATCATTTAACTAAATCGATTTCATTTATTTTTTGAGATTTTTATATTATATTAGACGAACAAATTAAAATGTTTGTAAACATTTGATTATAGATTATAATTACTAAATCCGCCACTTCCTCACTTCACCGCCAGCAATGAGGAAAGACATTTATATAACTTTGAGCAAAAGGAAAAAAATTAAATAAATACAAGCGAAGAAATGAAAAAATAAAGTAATTTTTCTTTACCAAAGAAGTGAAAGAAATCACCACAAAAACTTTCCAACATCAGCTGTTGCTAGTGGCCACCAACAGCAGCGACAGCGACAACAAAAACTAACCACAAGAATTTCCTTTGCTAATTTCTTCTGTCTAAGTTGTTTGTCTCTTTTTTCGCACTGCAATTCTTAGTAAAAAGAAAAAAGCAAAACTTTAAATGGCAAAACCGTTTGCTGAAATGTCAATGCGAGCGCTTCGAGCGCTCGGAGCGCTTTCAGGCAGTCGCAACTCGTTTTATGGCGTTGGCTAAACCAAAGCAGAAAATATTTTTTGTTTTCTTCTTCCATTTCTGTGTTGCTTTGATTTGAATCGATTTATGACGGAAATGCTTGACGCTGCCATCAATCATTAGGTTTTTGTTTTTGTAATTTTTGCAAGCGACTGACTGAACTTTTGAGCAAATTGGTGCAAATGTAAAAATAAAGTTAAAATCTTTAGTCTTAAAGTTGGCTGGCTGACAAAGTTGGTAGCTTATATTTAGCATCATTTGCAACTTCCAATTGGAGACGATGATTTTTCAACGCAAATGATTCATAAAATATGTTTAAGCAAAATATCGAGAAAGAGAGAGAGAGAGAGAGAAAACAAAAGATTCAAGACATAAACTTTTTCAGGCCAGCATTATTGAAGCGTTTCCATTTAAACATTTTTCGTTAGCTGAAGTTTTTGTATTTGTAAAGAATATTATTGATGTTATTTGCTGAAGAAAATCACACTGAGACACACAAGTGATTACCTTTTGTATTACCAGTAATCAGTTAAGTTATAAACCTTATATGAACTTATTTGACATTTATTATCATAATAAATAATTTTTCACAGAACAAAATCAACTGTAAATAATTTTTTGTTCGATATAATTAATTTTTAAGATAAACTCCACCGACAATCGGTTTTTTTAAATACAACAAAAAGTGTTAATTGTAAATAAAAATTACTTTCTACTTAATCCCTTTTTAATTTATGCTTAAAAGAACAAAAAATTTTTCAAGTGTATTAAATATTTTGTTTATTAAAAAAAGAGTTTTACTGGGTAATTAGATACAAAAGCTACACTACAAGTTACACTGAAGGTATAAAGTTAAAATTTGCAGGGTGCGCCTTAACTATTTTCCATTGTTGCCATCACAAAGAACGTAAAGTCAAAAAATGTTTCTTTTTTTAACTAGAAACTGCAAAGTGAAATTTTAAATAACATTTTCGAGTTTTTATCTTAATTAATAAAATAATTAATACAAATAAAAGTGTTCTTCGAAGTTTCACTCGTCAAAAAAAAAAATCACTCTAATCTACGAACTATTTTCAATTAAATAACTTAATTGTACTAATTAACGGTTCTATTTGAAATTTTTATTTTTTTTTTTAATATTTGCTTGATACAAATAAAACCTTTATTGGATCCACAAATATTTGTTTAATACAAATAGAAACTTTGTTGTATCCACAAATATATGTTTAATACAAATATAAACTTTGTTGGATCCACAAATATTTGTTTGATACAAATAGAAACTTTGTTGGATCCACAAATATTTGTTTAATACAAATAGAAACTTTGTTGGATCAACAAATATTTGTTTGATACAAATAGAAACTTTGTTGGATCCACAAATATTTGTTTGATACAAATAGAAACTTTGTTGGATCCACAAATATTTGTTTAATACAAATAGAAACTTTGTTGGATCCACAAATATTTGTTTGATACAAATAAAACCTTTATTGGATCCACAAATATATGTTTAATACAAATAGAAACTTGGTTGGATCAACAAATATTTGTTTAATACAAATAAATACATTGTTGGATCAACAAACTGTTTACTCCAATAATCTCAATTAACAAATTTATTTTGTCTGTTTGTTGCTGTGACTTCCGGTGAAAAGTTGTAGTGGTTGTTGTTTTTGTTGTTGCTGTTTTTATTGTTGCTGGTGCTGTTGTTTGTTGTTGTTATGTCGTCAAGAACCTTTTACATTACATACCAAATATGATTTGAATAATTTTCCAATGTATTGTCTTCGTTTACAGTTGAGTTAATTTTTTTCTTCGTTTTGAACATTTAATATAAATGAAGTCAATTCATGTGCACTCAAAGAACAACAACAACAACAAATAATTTACTTTACTTTAATCTAATATAATTGCAGATTTTCCACCGTTTGTTTTTTCATGCGCGCCACTCACAGCATATAATCTAAATTTATGATTTTTCTTTTATTGCATTTTTAATTCGTTTTGCTTTAATCAAATGTGAATATGTGAATTCGCTTTGCCTTTTGCAACATCAACAACAACTTTTTTCTTTCTTCTTCTTCTTCTGCGTATTTCTTTTAATATTTCTCTTTAATTTTTTGTATTTTTATTTTACATAAATCTCATTAAAACAGAAATTTGGCCTATTTCTACGTGGCGCACACAACACGCAGAAGTGCCAGCATCTCTTTTGTTGTTGTCTTTTTTTTGTATTTTTGTTGTTGCTTTGCTACTGCCTCATATAAAATCAAAAGACTTAAGCAACGTACTCGTCGTCGGTTTGCCACTTGTTTATACAATCGTGTCTGTCTATAAGTGTATGTGTGTGTGTGTGTATATATGCGCGCATACTTGCAGCTAGTTAATGCGAAACAGCTATTTTACCAACAACAAATCAACAACTAACTTAAACAACAACAACAACAACTGCTGCCACAAATAGTTCGTTGCAAGTTTCGTTCGTTTGTTCATTCGTTGTTTTTGTGCTATTTGCTTTTGCAGTCAGCTCACAGCGCTCAAACAACCGTTAAGAAATCTCGTTTTTGTACTTGTTTCTGTGTGGCGGTTGTTTTTTCTTTCTTTCTTTTTTGTATTCTTTTTTGTTTTGCTATTTCATTGCTTTTTTAATTTTTTTAATTTGAGTGTTAAGAAATATTCTCCAAGAACCTGCTGCATAGTTGCATTGGCACAGGCAAAAGCCCAGGGGCGTAGTTAAAACAAAACACAGCTTGAAAAAAAAGAAAACCTTTTGTAGGCACTAATTCACATTTCAATTTAAAAATTACATTCGATGGCAGTGAAAATAAACTTTCGACAAGACAAAAGCTCAGGTTGTAGGTCAAGTCAAGTCAAGTATGAAAAAAATTGCATAATCAGAATTTTGAATTTTCTCTCAAAATCTGAACTAAGGGCCCAAAGGATAGATTCAATCAAAAAGAGAAGTTATTTTGCTGCTTACAACGATATATAAATTGTAAAAGTATCTCTAGAAGTGTCAGATTTAGAGCGTTATATATGCATATATTTTCCATGGATCATTTCAACATTTTTTCAATTTGAATGGCGTTTTAAGCGAGTATCTTCTTTGCTAGTATATACATATATATATTGTATAGAAATACTTAAGAATAAACTTTGGATGACCAATTTAACTATTTTATTTGACAACATCAAAAAAAAAAACAATCTTGCAATATTTGTATACGACTTCGAGTATTACTCCAACGAGAGCTGGGCACTAACTAGTTAAAAAGTTAATTAACGTAGTTAATTTGTTTGATAATTTTTAGCTTTCCCGTATATTTTGAAAACCACTCAAAAGTTAATTAACTTGCGTTAAATTTCTTATGTTAATTCAAGTTAGTTTAAAATAAAACAAAAACTTTAAAAATAATATCAATAAATCAAAAAAAGAATAATTTTGAATTGAATTAGGGCAAAGTTACTATCGTTAAATTTTTAACGATAGTAACTTTTTTCGGATTAACAAAGTAAAATTCTTAATTAACGAAGCTATGACTCCAACCATGTAAATACACAACTCTTATATATCTACAAAAGAGTTTTCATTCACATTTGTTTGATGTATTCAAATTCGTTTTAATTAATTGTTTGATTGAGACAAATAACATTTTTATTAAAGAAAGAAGTTTCTTTTGGGTATACAAGAACAAACGATTGAGTGTAAAACAAGCTTAATTTTCAATTAACGCAATTGTATTTCCAAAAACGATTTAGGTTAGAATAGGTTAAAATTAATTTGTTGAACTAATAACAAAAACAAAGGTTTTTTTTTAATAAATGTAAAAAAAATTTGTACTTTTTGTATGCACTTGCAATTTTATCCACTTTAATAGCTCTGTTAAAAAAACCTCCTCAAATAGTTTTCACATTCCTTCACAGAATTTAAACATTACTTTTTTTAAATACATTAATTAATAAATAAATGCAACAATTTCTTAACTTAAATTTTTCGTTTATTTATTTTCATTTTTCGCCTTTTCAAATTCCACAGCCCATATTCTTTTGCCACGCCTATGGTGCAAGAAAAAAAGCCAGCCAGGCAGGCAGTCCAACATGCAACACTGCCAACGCCATTTGAGTGTGTTATTTTCGTATATTATACTTATATGTGCTTATGTGTCCATTTGTCTGTCTGTATGTCTGTTTTTTTGTGTTAATATGTTGTCATATTCTAAATGCAGAAAAAAAGGCGAAGAAGCAAAAAAAAATCCAAGCTGCTACCAGTTATGGTAACCCAAAGCGAAAATGTGCAGCTCAACCATCGGCAGCAACTATGCACCGAAATGGTTGAAGTTGAAGTTGAACGATGACGTTGAAGATGATGATCATATGATGATGAATAATGCACAGGCGCGACAGCATATGCAGCTTATGATGGCACTTAGAGGTGCAGTTAAATAATAGCCGACATATGGGCGTGTTCTGTGTGCATACGAAAATTCAAGGTGGGCGCAAAAGTATGAAAATTATTTATTAATTAATTGCAAATGAGACTTTAGCTATTTTTTTCGACATTTTAGTTTTATAATCCAGGAATTTTTAATAAAGGGTAAATTTTAATGATAAGCAATTTTGCATGAGCCCCATAAAAGCAAAAACTATTTTCTTTAATTCAAATTAAACTCGTTGAATAAAAAAATCGTTTTCAAAGCGTTTAAAAAATTCAAGAGTTCAATCGAAACGTGTCTCGCTTTGTTACAAAAGCTTGTCAAAGCAATTGAACCACACCTGCATATTTAGAGCAGCCATGAAATAGATAGATAAATAAATAACAACAATAAAACAACAACAACAACTGGCATACCAAGTGAATGGCAACAATTTGTTAACTACAGAAAAGATTGTGCCAAATCACTAAACAAGCCGGATATAATATTTTGAAATTATTTTGTGAGTTTAAAATTGAACAAACGAAGTTTGTTGTTTCGGTCTTTTGTTTGGAAAATCAAAAGCTTTCAAATATAAGTTATATAAAAAAATATATTAACAAAATTTTTACAAGTATTCAGTCGAGCGTTTCATGTAAGTCAAGTTTTAAATACAATTTTAATATACTTAACATTTTTCCTTTCATTTTTAAGCATTTATTTAAATTTAAAGAAAAAAACAATTTTATATAAAAGTTTGTCACTTACCGTTTGGACACGCAAAAGCATCATCGGCATCGACGCCCACACCCGCGCTTAACGTCAGCAGACAAAACGCGGACAGCCATGCTAAACTGGCCGCCCGTAAACACCCCATGTTGCGCGCACGCACACACGCACTTCTATAGGTACAAATGTATGTATATATGTGTGTGTGTGTGCTTAGAAGAAGTCAATGTAATTCAAAGTTTAATCGAATAAACCAAGAAGAGAGATGCACGCTGAAGATGAAACTGAAATGAAAGAAAATTAAATTAAATTAAATTAAATATTGGAATTATTCAATTAAAGCAAACGAAAGACTTAAGCTAAGAACCTATAATCAACAACAAAAATTACAACTTATATTAATTGCTTATCAGAAAGCTAGAAATCACAAAACGCTTAGAACATTTGCGAAGAAATAACGTCACTTTTTAGCCGGACACGCCCGCAAAGACAAAAAAGCAATACCGAAAAAAAATGTTGACTGGGAACTGGTTTTCGACTTATGTTGGCTTGGCTTGACTTTTTTTGGCTTATTGTATGCTGCCAAACGAACCGCTCATGGACATTGGCGATTTAATTGCCGAAAATTGCGCACCACACGGTTATAAATAAATTATTAGCTCGGCTGTGCTACACACACACACACGAAACCTGTGATTAATAATTTGTTTGTATGTATGCTCGAGCTCGAATCTTGTTTAATGCGCGACTGCGGCGCTTGGCAAAAAGCGGAAAAGTTTCAAATACAAATTGCGGCCAATTGCGGCATTTATTGCAAATAATAATTTCTTCCTGATATTTTTTTAACTTTTTTTTTTTTAATTTATGTGGAAGTAATTTTTAGAAAGTTGTCATTTAACTTTTACGCGCAGCAACAATTTCCGTTCATATACTCGTATGTATACATTTTATTTTTTTCCTTGCTAAGCAGTTATTGAAAAGTCAATGTGAAGGTTAACCAAAATGTCAAATGCCACAAAATTTATGCTTCAAAAAGTCTACTCAATAAACAAATATTAAATAGAAGTACTAATAAATAAATTAGAAATTTGCGCAGTCGCGTTTGTTTGCTAAGTCTTTTGTTTCTATTCGTATTAAGAAAACTTTTATTTATTACATGAAGTCGTAGTCAAATATTTTAAACCAAGTCAAATTTAGTGCACCACTTCATCAACTTTTGATTGACTGGAGAGCGAGAGGTCAAAACACTTTTAAACTCCAAAAAAAAAACTATTTTCAAGCAAACTTTGGGTTATTGGCTTTAGATATACATACAAACACGCTCATGTCCGCATATGCAATTATGTACTTTTTGTTGTTGTGGTTGTTGTTGTTGTCTAATTTATTTCTTTGGCACTGCATTTTGCTTCATTGTTTTTGTTGTTTAAATTGTGGGGGCTGCCAATTGTATTTGCTGTCCGCTTGTGTGCGGTGGCCACCTTCATTTGCATTTGCTGCGGTTTTTAGTTGCTGTTGTTGTTGGTGTTTTTTTTAACTAATTTTGTTGCTTACCACCACAAGCCGCAGTGGTTTGAAATTCAAGTCAATCTTTTGATTGGACTCAATTTTCTTTTAGTTTCTTGGCGTTCGATTTTTGTATGACTCAAAGACTCAAAGCGGCGTAAGCCATGAAACAGCAAAAAAAATAAGTTTAAAAAGCAAAGAGGTGAACAACAACAAAAAAAAACACCTTTGCAGCTGCTGCTGTGTTTGGTAATAAAGCACGAAAAGGTTGTACGAGTATTTAGCAGTTAAATGTCGTACCGAATGTAAGTTTTGAGGTTTGTTGAGCGCGCGCGTATTGCATATTGCATAAGCGTGCTAAAAACAAAAACCAAAAAAGCTTGGAAGTGCAGCGCATTTAACCCTTTGGCAAACTTAGTATGCAAAATGAAGGCAGCTTCTTTAAACGGATTTTTTCTCTTTTAAAGAAACTTTAACTCTTTAACTTTTTCATTTCGATTTCGTTACTCAAGTCTTTTGTTTTGTTTAACATTTAAATACATTTATTTTAAATATTGTTGCTGTTTTTTTTTCCAAATTGAAAACCAACAAATTTTCATGTTCAAGTTTGCTGCTTCAATCTTTCGTATCTTTCAATTGTAAGTACACACACACACACGGCGACTGTCGCGCCAGCTAAAATAACGCTTGAGAAACAGTTAATCAAACGACGCGAAATTGCGTGAGCGTATTGGCGAGGCGACCTTCACGTTTGACTAAACACACTCGAAACGAGAATTCGAAAAATAACAACAACAATAACAACAAAAACTCAACTTGAAACGGTAATGAAGTCGCTATTAGTCACATTTCCCGCCTGATAAATGTAAACGCGACGGAGGCGCTTGCATTTCCCAAGCGCAAATTTCGCTTGTCATTTTAACACGCCGCCAAAATTTGAAAGTTTGAAAATGCAGTTTTTTTATATTTTTCATTCACCAGCTTTTCAGTCTTTCAATTCGGAAGCATGACAACTTTGAACTGCATGCCTAAAGCCATGAAGTTGAGAAATCAAATAAACTATTCAAGTTTTTATTTTATTGTTTGAGAATTTGTACGTGCATATGTAATTGTGTTTGTGTTTATGTTTGCATGTGTGTGTTTACTTTTGTGAAATGTAATCGCAGCCACAAGCGCAAGGTTGCCACTGCGTGTTGATGTTGTTGTTGTTGTTGTTTCAACAGATCAAAGCAAACAAGTTTGCTGCTGGAGTCTTTCGTTCTTCTGGTTTTGAAATCGGGCACGGGTGGTATTACAAAACGGAAGCTGCGTGTGTTTGTCATATCTTTGCAATCGATTTTAATTAAAGTTTTTTTGGCGATTTCTTGTTTTTAAGGCGTTTTAAAAATTCCGAATTTATCAGCTTACATAAGAGTTTAACGCAATCAATTTATATCAAATATAATTTTGCTTTTAAATACTTTAATTAAAAAAAGTTGACTTTTTTTTTAATCAGAGTTTAAAGTTCAATAGTAAATATATTTTTGGCAACTTTTAACAAATTTAATGACTTTTTAACAGTAACAAAATCCACATCGAAGTCACATTGAAGGGGCAATCGTTTGCACCGTAAAGCGGCACAAACAATTTTTAAATTTATTTTTTTATTTAATAGTTTTTCGCGTTACAAATGTTGAAAGTTAAATTTTATAGTTTAACATTTAATTTTCCATCCTTAACATGAAATTTGAATTTTTTCAAAGTATTGCCATTAAATCGAAATTTTACAAAAGCAAGTTTATGACTTAAGTCTTTCGTTTTTCAGGCACAAAAATATTTTGTTGAAAGTAATATGTACTTAAACAACTTAATACAACACTTTTCAAAAAAAGTGTTATGTTAAACTTTTATTAAATTAAGTTGTTGTACTTGCTCCGACTGCATAATTTGCTATTCAATTATTTGTTGTTAGTTTAACAAACTGCTGAAATGAAATCTCTTTCTTGATTGAAGTTTGTATAAATCTATGAAAAAAAACATGAAAACTTCAATTTTACAAATTTACAAGTTTACAACAACAACAAAATATAAAACATATAAACTAAACTTTCGTAGGCACGTTCCACTGCAGTCGCTGTCGGCGTTGTCTAACGCCCACACTCGTACGCTCCCAATCATTTGCAATTAAGTGCATTCAGTGAAATAATTAATAAATTAACGGTTAACGCACGCTTTGGCAAAGCAAATCAAATCAAATAAAATGATATAAAACGAAACAACAACAACAACAAATACTTAAATCTAACACTTAATTATGGACACATCAAGAAATCGCGGTCTCAAGTGGTTTTAACTGATTTTGCCAAGTTTGTGGCGAACATAAAAACATTTTAAACAATTTTTAACGGCAATGACTTTTGACAGCGGTAACCGCAGGGGTAGGGGTAGGGGTATATATGCATATACACACATACGTATGTACATATGTACACACATATTCAGTAAATGTCGAATTAAAAACAACAGCAAAATAAATTAACTAAAATTTCAACTATTCTCAAACAACTTAACAACTTTTGCAAAGTGTTACCATAAAGTTGAGAATTTTTGCCCAATCCGTTCGTTAATCGAATTAAACTATTAATGGATTTTTTTGGAGAATTAAGCCCGCAGCATGTGTTAACAGTTCTGGCAATTTTTGCCAAGCTGGAATGTATACATATTTGTTTACCGTTTGCCAAGTGCAAGTGCACTAAACGACGGGTATATTGAGTTTGTTCTTACATTTGTAACGCCAGGAAGGGGGCGTGGTAGGTATGACAAAGTATTTATATATATAATATAATAAATGTTTAGCGTCGGATTCTGAGTTAATTTAACGATGTCCCAGTCCGTCCATCCGTCTGTCCCAGAAATTACAGCTTCCCATACAAACTTTCCACCCGAACAAAAAAATTAATTTAAATAGTTCCAGTGGAGATATCCAGTATAAATTCAATACTTAGCACTTTAGTAGTAACTCAAAACTACTGAAAAAATGGGCGTGATCCAATAAGAACAACGCCCACTTATAACGGAGACATGTAGCACATATGTGATAAATGAAGCATATTTGTTGAAGGCACTTTAATGGCCGTGGGTATATGAGCTTCGGCATAGCAGAACATAATTCTCCTACAAGTATTTTTTATTGTTTTTAACTTTTTGTTGTTGTTAAATATCCTAAACTTTTTGAATATATATTCAATTTTTTTTTTCGAAATAAACCAAAACTCAAGCTAATGACCGTAGCCCGACTGATATGCAAATGAGCTCATCGACAGTCGCGCGAGCGCGTCAAACCGAGAATCTCAACTCTTGATTACAAAAGTCAACAGAAATAGCAAAACTAGCAACAACACTTTGAGACAAAACTAATCAAGCAAACAGGTTCAACATGAGCTTCATTGCGAAAATATTTAAAAATAAATTTAAAAATGTTTACTAAATAGTTTTTTAATGTTATTTAATATTGGCGCGCCGCAATTAAAAAGCCAAGCAAAAGTGTTGGACAAGCGGCTGAATTAACGCGCGCGCAATGATTCAGAAATTCAATTCAGTAAAAATTCACTTTTTCCCGATTATTATGCAAATTTGCAATTGAAGTTGCTCATCTTCGCTGGTTGTTGTTTTTGTTTCGTTTTTTTTGCGCGCTCTACGTGCTGTGCTTTACTGTTAAAAGCGTTTAAAACCGCTGCGATACGCTTGAAATCGAACGCGCGCGACTGCGCCTCTGCGCCTGTACTTTCGCAATACAAATTTTGGCATATATCGATTTTTGTTGTTGTTGTTGTTATTCAGTTTTTGTCGATATATTTTTCGTGTGAAGCGCTTCACAAAACGCTTAAAAACGACTCTTTTTCTGTTGTGGTTTGTTGTTGCATTGAAAGTGGCTCCAAATTGAGTGCAATTGCATCATTTTTGAAGTTTCGTTGAATTTTTAAAATATGCAAATGCAGCCTTATGCAGTAAAATGTTGTTGCTGTTGTTTTTTGTTAAATTGCAGCCGAGGCTAGAGGAGCAATAAAAACGTAACGAAAGACTTGAGCAACAAACTCTGCAGACGAAGCGTTTTAAAGAAAAAAACGCTGGTAAGCAAACAATTTTGTTTTATAGCAATTTTATTTGACTTTTAACTTTAAAAATTACATGATTTTTTTTAAATAAAATTGATAAATTTTAAAGCAAATTTTAATAGGCGCAAAAATGTTTTTGAAATTCTATAGAGAAAAAGTGTGAAAATTGAAATGTACAACTATAAAGTTTAACTTTCAATAAAAGTTATAAATTTTTAAATTATTATGCCGGTTTAAGGTTCAATCGATTGCCCTTTCAATGCGACTTTAAGGCGGATTTTGTTAAGGTTAAAAGGGCGTTAAATATGTTTTCGAAATATAATTGAAAATTTTTATAAAAATGAGAAATATTTGCACTATTGAACTCTTAACTGTGCTTGAAAAAATAGTAAACCTTTTTATTTTTGTATATAGAGCTTTATGTACAATAAATCGTATTTCATATAAATTGTGACTTAAATTTTACATTTTGTTTTGACAAACTCATTTAAAGAATTATTTGTACTTCTTTGCAAGACAAAAGACAATAAATTCTGATTGAAATTGAATTCAAACAAATTTTATAACCATTATTAAACAGAAAATTATGCTCGAACAAATTTGAAATTTTATTGTAAACATGTGACAAGCAAAAATGTACCTAACAAAAATTAAACATACAAACAGTCGTGTCTGGACATAGGGAACTAATTATTGCAAGGACTGTTCACTATGTCCGGTTTGTTCACTTTTTCAAGGTAGACATTTGTTGTTCTTGCGTTCAGAAATTGACTATTGGACCGATTTTTCACATAGACTTCGCAGTGCTTGTACACCGGCATCATCAGTAGAGTTTTTTGTTGTTGTTTGTTTGTTTGTTTTTGGCTTTCAAAATTTTATTCACTAACCTCCAAATAGTGAAACAAATTTTGAAAAGCATTTCGATTGTTCAATATTTAGAGTACTCCATGTAAAATTTGGGTGTTCACTCCATCGAGCTGTTCACTATATCACCAGACTCGACTGTATATAGTATATTAAATTAAAAAATTCCCAAAGCTCCTTGGAATATAAAAAAAAAAAACAACATCGACAGAGACTTTAAAATTTCAACTGTAACAGATGAAATCTTCAATCTTATCCAGAAGTACAAGATGAAACTAATGTTTCAACCAAATATTCAAGCAAGAAATCTACTGAGACCTCTAAACTCCGCACGTCATAAACGTTATAAATAATATTCGCCACATGTTGATTAAAGTATCTTTAAAAAATAAGACATATATATATATAATTACTAATATTAGTGTCCATGGTCGGCAAAGAAATGAAAAAATGTTCAAAGCAAATTGAAGGAAAGATAAATGACCAAAAAATCATTAGTCACAAACTTGCATTTTTAATTGCAAAAACTTCAGGTTAATATTATTTAAAAAAAAAACCAACATATTTTCTATATAAATATACTGCCAACAAAACAAAAGACTTAAGCAACAAACACTTTCTACTCTTCAGTCCAAAAAAAATTCGTGAATACTTTTAGAACCAAATAAACAAATACAAAAAAAAATTGTACTCAATCAAAGTTGATAATTTGGTTTGTGCACATTTGACAGAGCGCAAAAATTCCGCAGAAAAAATGACTGACTCACACACTCACAAAGAAATTTAGCACAAGCGGTCGCACATCTGCACAACTGCGGACAAAAGCAGCGCGCAACAACGAAAAGCGCGCAAAGACAAAAACAACAAACAAAACTGTTAGAAAAATTCAAGCGCAAAGCAAAAGAGCAAATAAAGTTGGAGGAGAGGAAGAAGAAGATGAATGCGAAAAAGAAGAAGCAGGAGTGTCGGTTTCGTGAATTACACCTTCGACATTTGAATTTAATGCTGCGCTCGATGCTGTGCCGCTGCCGCTGCTGCTTCTTCTATTCTTTGTTTTTTTTTTTGTTTTTGTCTTTACCAAGAATTTGCCAAATATCAATTTTTGACTTTTAAATGAAGACGTGATGCTGCTTGTGGCTTGTGGCTTTTGATTTTTTTTTTTTGTTAACAATTTTCATTTGTGATTCTTTTATTTGCCAAATAAAACGCGTCATGAACTTTCACTTGCACCAGCAGGTTGCCAGCACATTTACCGTGTATGGCTTTTATTCTTGGCTTGATTTTGTTGACTTTTCAATTCTGCATACATTTACACTTCAAAAGCGTTTTTATTGTTATTATTGTATTTTTTTTTTAATTTTGCTTTTCGATTTTCAAGCGCAGAAGAGTTTTCTTCAAAAATTTAACTTTTTGATTCTTTGGCTATTTCCTAGCAGCGTTATTGGAACTAGTTCTCACACACACAATTGCCTTAATTGGCATTTTAATATTGGCAATAAACAAAATTTTACAAACTTAATTTACTTTTATTTTGTTGTATTTTATATTTTGTTAACACGAAGGTCAACTCAGCGCTGCTGCTGCGGGTCTTTTAACCCAATTAACCGCATGTGGTCGCAGTCGCGCTGCACTTTTCGAATCACAGAAATATTTATCGCAACGCTTGTTTACTTCACGCTCAACTTATTCGCGAGTGGAATTTAATTTCTGAATTCTTCTACTTTTTCGTTAAGCAAAAGAATCGAACTTGTTCGTTTGAGTCGTTTTGAAATACTAAATTCAAAAATCTAAAAGAAGATCTGCCAGAAACGCTTTTGGGCCATAAATTAAACCAGTTTTAGGATTTTATTAAAAATTTTATTGACTTTGGTTTTCTTTTGTTTAGCTGAATTTTGAGTTTTTTTTTTTCTTTCATTTTTAGTAGAGTGGATTTTTATATGTTAAGACTTGCGGCAAGGCAGGTAGAAAAAAAGGCACAGCGCATTGTTGTATATGTCTTGTGCCGTGCGGCGAGCATGTCAGCGCTGCAATAACAACAACAAAACCAAAAACAATAAAAACCAAACAAAAAAGTTCGAAAAGGAAAAGGTATGCAGACCCATTGAACTAGTTTTGCGGAATGCCGTCGAGTTGTTTGTGTTTTTGTGAGTAATTAATCCCAGTTGAGTTGGAAATTTTAAGCAGAATTTTGAATGATGTGATTGAGTGGTTTTTGCGGTCGTAATGAGCAATTTAAAAGGGTTAAAGTGGCATAGGCGCAGTCAATATATGATGATTTATTAGGCGTTTTTTTTTTGTTGACTAAGAAACATGCAAACAGTTTAGGATTAATTATAAAAGAAGCAATTACAGACTTACCAGGAAAATATGTCACTTAGTTAGTCAAGACAAATTTTGAATTTTTAACTAAATAAATTATTTCTAATGCTTCCTTATACAATTTTCCGTACTAATAAAAGTGGCAGGCATTATATTTTTTTGTTTAAATAAATATTTATAAGAAAAAAGTAAGACTACCTCTACAAAAAATTTCAATCCAAATAAAATCAACAATTTTTATGTGATATATCAAAAATCAAAATGTTCCATGAACATTTTTCAAATTTACCCGATGCATTTAGAATTAACATGCATCGGATAAGTTCGAACATTTTCAATGAACATTTTGATTTTGGAATATCATTAAACAATTTTAATATTTTTTCTTGTTAAAATTCTTTGTGAAGGTAGTCCTACTTTTTACTAAGAATTTAGAATTAACATGAACGTGCAAATATCAATTTAATATGATAGAGTATTAATTTAACATGAAGTGTAATGAAATTTTCAGTAGTTTTCCAATTTTAGCATGAAGGAGTGTCAATTTGACATCATACAGTGTCAAATAAACATTTTTTTATGATAACACGTCACAGAATACACAAAAATCAACAAGAAAAAAGTGTTAAATTTTCAATAGGTCATATTGGACCAACATCTTCTAATATTAAGCATTTTCTAATATTAAGTATATGTCAAAATTTTGATCTGACTACAAAATTAGATAAATAAAACTAAAAATATTATTTTTAACATGTTCATATCTGTTGCGACATATTAACCAGAAAAATTGTGAATTTTATGTTAATTTTACATGATTTTTCGTCTGTGTATATAAGAGACTTTAAAATATATTATAATTATATAAATAAAAGTTATCACATTCAAACTAATGAATTCTAAAAGCATAAGAAATTTTCCTTTTGGCCGCTTTTTATAAACGAAATGCTTAGCAAACAAAAGACTTAAACAACAAACCAACGCCTGAAAACTTCCCTATTTGCATTTTTAACCTATACATATTAAAAAGGCTAATGATCATTACTTTTTTTGAGATGATACAGTATCAAAAAGAAAACTGCAAGTGTACAAAAAAAACAGCAACAACAAAAGCAAATTACAAGCCACGAACTTGATATTTGTAAAAGGCTTTTTCGATAATAAATCAATTTGTATGATAGGCGCGAGTTGAAAAGAAAACTTTTCCATATAACAATTTCGTTAGTTTAGCCACAAACATACACACACACACACACAGCGACAAACCCAATACACTTAACTTACAAAGAAAAGAGACGAACAAAAAACCAAAGTTAATACAGTAAAAAAGTAAAATAAAAACTTAAGCAAAGCTGCTAAACAAGCCTAAACAAAACTTTCCAACGCCGCGACGAGTCAAACAACACGCCAGAGTAACAACGCTGACTGAAGGAAAAAACCGACCGCCACAGCGGTGGCTCACAACCAAACCCAAATCCAATATTACCAAAAAAAAAATCATCGAATCGACAACGAACGAAATTCGAAAAGCAGCCAACATTAAAGCAGAAGAAGAAGAAGAAGAAAAAAACGTACGCCCCAAAGCGGCTGGCGGCTGCTGGCTGCAGTTAACGAAAGCGACTGTTTTTGGCTTTTTAGACGACTGGATTTTTTAAAGTTTTTGTCTTTTTTGTTGTATTTTTTTTTATATTTCGTGTTGGTGTCTTTTTTTTAACCACGCAACGTGCTAAGGTATGGTAAGGTACACCTTTGTATATACACATGGTGCGAGTAAGCCATGTTAACAAAAACGTGTTGGAGCAACCTACGACTTAAACTGGTATTTTTCGTTAAAAATGCAAAAAAAAACAACAACAACAACGAAAAACTCTTCGTGAGCTGCATCGAAAGGTGCAGTTCGTCAGCGACGCTGACAAATGGACAGACGACGTTTTCATTTCATTGCGTTCGGTTTGGCATACAAAACAAAGTTTGGCGTGCTGTATAAATATCGAAGGAGTATCGTGTTAGGGCATGCGAGTGTGTGTACTTGTGTGTGTATTAAGCTTGAAGGCGCATTGAAACGGCAAAACAGTAGAAGAAGAGAAGAAGGTGCTGACTGTTGGCATGATACCTCGATCATGATAGCTGCCCCCTCTATCGGCTGCTTATTCCCTTCTTCTTCGCTATCTCTTTCTACTTTCTTAAGACAATTTTTTGGCTGACATTGTTGCGAGGTTCGTGTCGGCATGCGGAATTTTTAAACTTTGTTTTTTGTTTTTAATTGAAGACATTTTTTTATTTTTCTTTTAAAATGTTTTTATTTCTAAGTTTTCAATTTAAAACTTTCAAGTTTTATATTAAGTCAATTTAAAAATACAAAAAGTCTTAAACCATAAATTTCATTTATTGAGAAATAATGAAAAACCCAAACCATAAATTTCCAAAATTCAATTTTCCTTGAACTTTTTTCAATTCAAGAGATTTCCTTACGCCAAACAAAAGACTCAAGCCACAAAAACTTGGCGAAAACTTTACATTTGTTTATTTTTGATTTTCTTTTGGCTCGTTTTTGTTTTTTTTTTTGTTTTTATTTTTGTATTTTTTTGAACATTCAAATAAAAACAAACTTCTTCCGCCATCGATTTGAAATCGTTTAAAGCAAACTAAATAAGCAAATAAATACCTGCCGCAGCTCAGCGCAGCGCAGCGCACAGAAAGAGAAAAGTTTAATTATTTGCGGTAAACGTACCGAGCAGCAGCAGCCGCCGCAGTTGTGAAAGCGTTTAGAAAAAAGAAATTTCTTTCGTCACCATATCTTAGTGGACGGACAAACGGCGCACTTGTTTGTTGCCGCGCTGCTAACTAAATGCCCCGGCTTAAGTAGTTGTGTGGTCACTACGTCAGCAACATCAACAACGTCAACAACAATAACAACCCAACCAAAAAAAAAACCAGCAACAACTTTCGTTTAGCAAGTAAAGCACACACATGCGGCGTGGTCAATACAAAATTTTTTTCTCTTGCATTTTTCTTCTTTTTTTTGTTGAATTTTTTTTGTAATTTAGCGCGACTGAGAAATGTCCACTGCTGCTGCTGTGGTTGCTCTGATTTTCGAACAACAACATTTGTCACTTTATTTATGCGCGAAAACGTCGCAAGTTGATATCAATTCAAAGCCAATTCAACAAAAAAAGCGAAAACTTTTCCGCTTTCTTGGCGGTATACAAAACAAAAAATAAACAAACCAAACGAATAACATAAATGAGCAAATCGAAAGGCATTCGTTGTTGTTGTTATTATTGTCGATTGTTGTTGTAATCATTAATTGCATTTATTGCTTTCGTTTTGAAGTCGTCTGAATTGCATTTTTCCTTAATGTTATTTCTTTTTTCAAAGAAATGAAATGAAACATTCGCATTTGTGTTTGTATTTTTTGTTTTTGTTTTCTTTGTAGCGAAACTGTGTCAGCGCCAAACAAAAGACTTGGGCGGCAAACTGGCAAATGGTTTGGCGTCACTCACTGCCTCAATGAAATGCCACAAATCACAACTCAAAATAGGTGAAATAAGTCAAAAAATGTATTTATACAAATGTAAATTCAATACATTTCTTCATGTTGAGTTTGTTACCTAAGTCCTTTGTTAAGTGGCGTGCGTTTTTATGCATATGTATGTGTGTAAAATATTTTTACGATATTCAAATACTTCTTTTTTAATTTAGAAATATTTTCTGTAATATTTTCTAACACAAACGTGGCCAGAAACGTTTGTAAAATATATTCTCTTTATAGTATGTGTCTTAAGTCTTTCGTTTAGTGTTTGTTATTTGCAATTAAAATAATTGAATTATAGACTTAATCAGAAATGTTAACGTTTGTCGGTCACAAACGAATGAGACCAATATTCGACATTACAAAAACAAAACGAAACAAAAGACTTCGAACACAAACTTGGCTTGTCACTTGCTTTGAACTTGAAGTTCGTTTCTAAAGCAAAAACCTGCGCTTACTAAATTTAATAAATTTATTTATTTTTTCGCAATAAAAACTTGCAACAAACACTCTACCAAAAAAAATGACTAACAAACACGTTTTTCTTTCGTACAATATCCTACTAAATCCAGTTATGCGGGTTTCTTTCGAATGAATTTCTGCTCAAGATTTCGCATTAAAAATTTATGAATAAAGAAGACTATAAAACCGCGTGTGCTCGCGCGCAGATTTCGTCAAGCTATCACACAGCCAAAAGATCATTGCAAAAGTATTTTTTATATATACGACAAAACAAGATATTAACATATTTAATAAAACCAACAACAAACAAAAAAGCATTTAATAAACATTATCACGCTGAACTAGTTTGCGGGACATGTGTTCCGGTTTGTTCTCGTACATTAAAATTTCGAAATACTAAAATTTTATTCTAAAAGATACTTTGATGCCGCATTAAAAGTTGAGCATGTGCTTTCGAGCTGATTTTGCAATTAACAACGAAATAAGTGAAATTTGTGCGTTTTAAATCTTTTTCGAGACATTTCGATTGCGGCCACTTAAGTTTGTTTGAGCAATTTTATTATTAATAACTTTTGACGGTCTGACTGGCTATCTGTCTGTCTGCATGTCTGTCAGTCTGTCTACCATTGCAGTCTTTCTGTGTCATTCATTCTATTTTTATTAATATTTTCAAAACTAAGCCAACGATGCTTTTCTTTAAATTCAGGTTAACAATGGCGTCAGCTATAAGACGACGACAACAACAATAACAACAACATCAATAACAACAAATATAAACAACGAAATAGCCAAAATAAAAGTAAAAGAAGCTTCTTTGCTGATGAGCCTCATTAACGCAACAAGTAGGTGTGTGTGTGCTTTGTGTGCATGTATGTATGTGGTAGGTATCAATTTCTCTTGTTCTTTGACTAAAGATATTTTAATGTGATCTCGTTGTTGTTGTGATTTTGTAGATTTTTGCTTCGATCGAGTCAGAAATGACAAAAGTTATTAAACAAATAAGCGAGAGATGAGTCATTGCTAAATAATGTGAATGTCGTTTCGATTGCTTTGTTTTTTCTTTCTTCTAGTCAAGTCATTATTGTATTATTAACATGATTTGTTGAATTTTGTTGTTGTCGTTGTTGTTTCGCTGAAATGCTCATCCGATTGCATGATTTTTCAAAAAAATATTTTCGCAGCGTTGTAAAAGCGGAATAAAGTATAAATTTAAGTGCGAAAATAAAACGAAATAAAATTTTAATTAGAAATTGTTCACTAAGCTTAAGTCAGAAATGTGTCAATAATTAGCGAGTTATAAACAAAATAAAATAATAATTTAAGCGCGAAAATAAAATGCCAGAAAATTGTAATTAGAAAATGATCGCCAAGCTTTGGTATAAAAAATTTCAATATTTATTATTTTCAAATAAAAATAGTTTCGTAACGAAAGATTTAAGTAGAAAACTTGGCAGTTCAATTGATTTAAGAAATGTTTCGCAAAAAACCACTTGCTTAAATAATATTAATCAAATTTGGTAAAAAAAAACTATAATCTTTTTATTTTATTCTTAATGGTTAACTTTTAAAAACAAAAGATTTAAGCAACAAACTCGCAATGATTACATTCGGTGACTATGAAATATACAAATATAAAGCAAAAGTTGTAGGTCAGGTCAAGCTTAAAAAAACTGCATATATGGAATTAAGAATTTCTTTTTCTACTCTTCAAAGTCTGAATTAAGGGCTCAAAAACTTATTTTTGAGGGGCTTATCTGATAAATGAAGCGATATATTATAATTGTTTATATATCTTTGGAAGTCAAAAATTAAGAGCGACAAATTTGAAGTTTTTCTCTCCAAGTCCATTGAAGAGTGGTTTGCCTAAAGTGTTCGTTCTAGTTTTCCATAAGGCTGGGCACTTACAGAGGAAGTGAATCACAGTTTCGAAATTTACCAACTTTTCTCACCTTATATTTTTTACATTATGTATTTAAGAAATAACTGTATTCACGTTTGTTTTCAATGATCTATACATTTTCAAAACCCATTGAGGTTTGGCTGACTTACTTAACTCATTTTTTTTTTTTTGAATACATCAAATATAATTTTTATATGTAAGTTAAATAACTCTTTAATAATATTTTGTTAAACTTAAATCTTTTGTTTTCGAAATCATATCCAAAATAAAATTAACAAAATTAAAAGAAAACCAAAACCAAAATGAATAAAAATATTTTGGAATGGTTGAAACGAAAGATTTAAGCAACAAACTTGTAATATTGACATTAATTAAAATTTGAAATTTCACATTTATTTCATTCAAAATACAAAACTGAAGTTTTAATAATTTTATAATTTTATTGAGTGAGTTTAACTTTCAACAAAGTTCATTGTTGGCATATTTTGTTGTTGTTTTTTGCTTAACCACTTTTACTCTTTTCAATTACTTTAACTTTAAAACATGCTAAACTTATCAGCTTTATATAAGCCAAAACAAACAAAACAATCAAAACTGACAACAACAGCAACAAAAACGAAAAACTAACAATTACCACCTTAAGCCAACTGCAATTAGTTACGTGCAAACAGTTAACATTTTGTTGTTGTAATTGTTTTTATTTTTTTTTTACAATTCACTTTATTTTCAGTTTTTTGACAGCGAACTCTTAATTTCATTTCTAATTGCTTGCGTGCATTTTTTTCTTCATTTTTTTTTTTGGCATATCCAAAACAACAACAACGAGCAACAGTGCCGCGTAATGTCCGCATAATCACCCAACACACACACATACACACGTACCGTGTGTACACACCCAAGCTGAGAGACACAACAAAAACAAAATTGTCATTGTCATTACATGCGTTTTGAGACCTTACGCAGCGAGTCCAAAGCTGTGAAATGAAAGTGATGAAAGTTTGAACGATAAGGCGCGCGCGCGCACGCTCAGTACCCAACACGCTGCAATGTCGATTTCCCGCTCAAAACAAAAAAATCGCTGTTTATATTATAAATGTTTGTTGTTGTAGCTAGTAAGCACAACGAAAGCCCTTCCGAATAAAAGTGTTCAGCGATTTCCCACAATTACAACTGCGGCTGTGGGTGATTAGGTAAAGCTTCTCTCTCGCTTTTCTTTTCTTTGATTTTTTTCTCTTTTCTTTTCTTGGTACTTAAGACAACAAAAATTTTTATTTTTGTGCGCGACGCAATTACAGCTTAATCGATGTTTTGTTGTTGTTATTAATGTTTTTGTTGACATTGTTATTTGTACGCTCGCAAATAAATCTTTAAGCCGCTTTGCTTTGCTTTCGACTTGGTTTCTGTTTCTGTTAATTTAGTTTTCTAACTAAACGAATTCAATTTTAACTGCGTTGCTTAGTTTGATATTTTAAATGTTGTTGTTGTTGTTGTTGGCCTAGACTTAAACAGCCTAAATTGGCATAGAAACTGATACTTTCACTTCAAATTAACACGGAAATATTTTTTCTAATTGAAAATGCAAACTAAGAAAATCTTAAATGAGCACATTTGGTTAAATGAGAAATTAGTGGCAAGTTTGTTGTTTAAGTTCTGTGTTTGAGGTTGTTGTTGTTGTAGTTGAGGTGAAAATTCTTCAATTTGTAATTTGTTTTATTATTTCGTTTAACCTCGTTTAAGTACTTTCAAAAACAAAACTTCAACTGAATTTGCATTTGGCCAACTTAAAACAAAAGACTTAAGCAACAAACCAATTGTTCAATCACAATTTTTAACGCTAAATTGACAATTTCTAAATAATAAAGAAGAAACAATTTCAGCGCATTAAAACGAAAGACTTAAGCAGCACTTTAAGCGCTAAATTTTACGCTAAATTGTTAATATTTAAGCTGCATATGAAAAATATATTTTAAATTGGAATTAAATATTTTGAAATCATAACTAACTCAAATTTTCCCACAACCGCACATGCATACACCCTCCCGCGCTCTCTTCTTCTTCTTCTTCTTCTTCTTTAATTTAACTTGGCAGTAAATGCACTTGTTACGGCTTGGCACCTAACCGTATGTTATTTAGCCGCAGCACTGCACTGCACTGGCTGCAATTAGTGCCTCTGCCGCGCTGTCTTTCTTGCATGTTATGCCGTGTTGTTATTGTTGTAGCAGTGTGAAATGCAAGAAGCCATAAAGTAATGGAGGAGCTGCAGCAGAGGCTCGGTTTTCCCATTGCACCTTTTTTTATGAGTCTCATTAGTTATTTACATTCTGTTATTGTTGTTGTTGTTGTTGTTGTTGTTGTTGTTGTTGTTGTATTGCACACGATTAGATATGCACAGGAATAAATAAAATAAAATGAAATAACAATAACAATAAAAATAAAAAATAGCGATACAAAAATTGTTCAGTCGAATTTACGAGTTTAAATAAAAGAAACTAAAATAAAATGATAAAAAATAATACACTAAAATAAAATAAATAAAATAAAATAACACGAAAACTTGTTCCACAACAAAAATGTTGAGAAAAGCGCACAGCAATCAATTGAACAATTAAATCATTCCAAATGGATGGAGTTTTTTCGTTGGAACGCCTTTTCTTTCTTTACGCATTGAATCGAAGGAAAATTCTTTTTGAGTGAAATTCTTGGGTAATCAATCACGGCCGATAAGTGCCTTGGAGCGCCATTAATAACGCTTGGACTGCCCTAAATACAACAAAAATATATATATAGCCAAAAGTGCAGTGCAAGGCTCACAATGGAACATGGCACTCAGGTAGACAAAATCAAACTCATTGAACAAAAATAAAAACTATGTTGAGATTATATCGACACAGTAAGGAATTTTCACGAGAATATTTTCCATATCCTGAATTGTTAAGACAGTTTAAGATGTCCATTAGTGGAAGGTCAGAGAGAACTTCCAATGAAGTTGGAAAAGCGGAGTGGTGGGCACGAAGTCTGACTCTTGCTAAAGCCGGACATTCGCAGAAGAAGTGATTCAGTGTCTCTGGCTCAGGCATGTTAAATTCCAATAATAAAATATTCTATGACAATTTTAAACGATTGAGTCTAAGTGTTAAGATCACATGACAGTGTGCGTACGAGTATATGGTAATTTAACACGATTGAGTGGTAATTAATATGTATTGGTGTGTTAATTTCGGAAATTTTAAATATTTAGCGTAAAGAAAGTGTTGACTTCATATGAAATAATGTCAAATTAACATTTTTAAATAAATTTACATGTTGTTAAAGATGCCAAAGATCTTGCAAAAACCAACGTAACAAAAGTGTTAAATTAACATTATATATTACCCCAAAACGTGTTAACTTGAAACGAATTTTACACGATTTTTTGCTGTGTTTGGTGCGGTAAAAGTGGTGCATGTAGAAAAGTGCAGTTGTATGATATTGTAATTTATTTTCGATTTAAATTACTGAATTTTAGTTTTAACCAAATTTTAAATATACCAAAAATACAAGTAAGCGTGAAATTGAGCGCTTAGTTTGTTGCAAAATGCTTTTACTCGTATTTAAATGCGCTTGCGTTCGGCTTACGAATGCAGAGCAATTAATTTTAAGCAGAAATTATAAATTAAGCGTACAAATTATTTTTATAAGCCGGCAGTTCGTGGTTAAAGTCTTTTGTTTTCAAAATATTAAACTAAGTGTTCTTTGTTTTTAAAAATTGCCATTCAGGCATACATTCAAAATCGTAAACGAACAAAAGTGTTGAAATTAATACCAAAAAATACAACCAAATGAAAGAGTTAAAAGTACTATAAGTAAAAATATTACCGGGTGCATATCAGAGTCAGTCATATCGAAAGTTTGCCAAACATCTTTTCATTTTAACAGGAATTATATCATCTGCACAATAATCATGTCAATAATCATCATGTACTTGTACACAGAAAATTTCAAATTTATGATTTTCCTCTCGTACTTTTATTAGAAATGTTGAAATAGCTTTATGTTATTTTAACAGTATCATATCAAATTACATTGTTAACAATAAGGAATTTAAAAAAATTATTAATTTTATGGTATAATTATAAACCGATCTTTAATAATGTCAAATTGAAAGTCATTTTATATTGCAATGTCATATGCAAAAAATAAAATATCAAATGAATAAATATTTTTATATTTGACTAAATTAAACTAAAGCTTAGAAAAACACAAAACATGGAAATTTGACATTTCACTCCAAGTGCTAAAAACTTTCCCTAGGAACCGTATCCGATACGAAGGTTATCCAAAAACTTCAAATGATAACCGATATTGTCAATCGTTTATTTTTATCGGCCTGAATCGGCTTTTAGGAATTCAAAGCAGCATAGAATTTTGCACTATTCATTTTATGCCCATTATGTCCTTTTCACAGAGACAAGGATGTAAAAATCAAAATTGTATACTCAAAATTGTCTTACGTCACTTCCGTCTATGTGCTTTTTTGATTCAAATATTTCTGAATAAATGTTATTTTCAGGCCTGCTTTTCCTTAATAAATTTCCGATTTTAGAGAAACCTTCTTTAAAGAAAAATGATCGCACCCAGATTTGTTTAAACCTTGAAAATTGTAGTTCAAGGCTTGCAGTTTGCTAAGAAATGATAAGTCAAAAAAAAATTAAAAACCATTTTACTTATATTAAAATATTAACAACATTCACAGCGCTGGATTATGATAATAAACAATTAATAATTGTAAACAAATTGATTTATTACTTCAAAAAAAAAACTCATTTGCCAACCGACCATCGACTCACCTTAATTTGTTCGCTAAGTTAAAAGTCCTCTCGCTTTCGTTAGTAATCCACAACGTTCGCGAAATCAAAAAAAGCGGCTTTCTCGAAGGTCTTCAGTTGCAGCGACGACGACACGATATCCTTCCAACCAAGCGCTGCTGTAATAGTCACTGTTTTTTTTTTTATAATTTCTTTTGTCGTTATATTTTCACGCTTATAAAGTTTATGGCAACTTGTAACGAATTCCGTAAGCTTTAAGAGCGCATGGCCAAAAGAACTGCGAGTTACAAATTGAAAAAATATTTAAGATAATGTTCAACAAAAAAGATTCCCTCCAGTTTTGAATACTCTATTCTACAGATTGCATAAATTGTGTTTCTGGAAATGCTCATGGGTAGAATCTTGGTTGGCTTAAGCAGCCATTTTGCAGCGCTTGAGTTAAGTCTGCTAATAAATAAATAAATATATAAATGAATGAATATGCCGCGCTTGTCTGTATCGGCAGAAGAAGCAGTTATGAATTATTCATGTGGCACGCTGACTGTATGCTTGAATGTTATTAATATTGTTGTCGTTGTTGTTGCTCTTCGGCGCTTTTTCGTTTTGGTGTCACCACTGGTTTTTTTTTTTGTTGTTGTTGCTGCTGCTGCTGTGGCAAAGCAGATATGACGCGCGAAATGAAGAACCTTGTTTCTTTTTTCTTATATTTGTCGTTTATTTCAATTGAGTCGCTGAGCCACGCCCTGAGTACACTTTTTTTTTGTACCAGAAATATTCTTATTTGCCCTGTCTACTTTTGACCAAGTTTCTTTGAAAGTCAATAAAAAGCGGTTACAAAACGTGTGAAATTGTGTCTTCTGCAGCGGGCTAGGCCGGCTAAAAACGAAACACTTCAGCAGCAAACTTAGTTCGTGTATGCTAATTACATTGAGCGAAACGTTTTTGAAAAAAGTTCAATGCACAGTTTTGTAAGCTAAAAAAAAAACGAAACGAAAGACTCAAGCAGCAAACTTTTTGTTTTTTTGATTAAATGTTTTGAAAGTATTTTTAGGGCAGAATTTTGTGTCCTTATTTATTTCATTTGCTACTGAACAAATAAGTAAATTTTGGCGCAACCCTAGCAGAGTGTAGGCTAAACTATTTATGGACTTTTTTAAATTTTAATCAGCTTTTATCAAGTTAAAAATTAATTTTAAGTCAATTTTGCTTTTTCAACTTAAAATGCTCGGAATATTATTTCGCTATATACATATACATATAAGAAGTATCCTTTGTGCTTTTCGCATTTGTGTGTGTGTGTGGTAAGCCGAAAAAATGTACCAGTTCGCACATAAAACGCAACTTTAACGCTGCAATTCTTTTACAATTCTTTTCATATATTTCTTTACCACAACTTGCCACTTTGCTGCTGCTTCTTTGCATGTTGCTTTAATTTTGCTCGCTTGCCTGTTTGCTTACTTGCCTGTTCTGCTGCTGGTGTGCGCGGCGGCTAACACTATTCTTGTTGTTTTTGTTGCAAAAAAAAATAGTATGAAAAAAAAATTGGCAAAATGGAGTTGTTGCGGTTAATGGGAGCGCAACCGCTGCAAAAGCTACAAGAAAATGTCTATTTTTTTTTTAAATATATTTTTCTGCATTTCAATGATGACACAATTCATGCAATCTGTGAATTATTGCTTTATTTTCGATTAGAGTATGAATCAATTCAATGAAAATCTTTCGAACACAATAAGAATGTTCACAAAAGTCGCTTTCGTCGACGCGTTCAAACAAAAGACTTGAGCGAGCAACGCGTTTGCTCTCAAAGCATATTTCGCAGGCAGTTAACTCGTTTTAATGGTTCATTCTCGTATTCCATTATTCATATTGCACTGCACTAAAATCCATTTATCACTTTTTTCCGTTACACAGAAATATTCAGTATTTTTTTAGTCCAAAAAAAAAAAAATTTGTAATCCAATGTGGCAGAAAATTTCAGTTTTTTTTATTCCGTTTACTGTACCATTCCACAAGAAGGCCAAACACTCACTAAAACTTGCTTAAGAAAATCTTAAGCGAAATACCAGCGCCGCACTCAAAATCGACTTGGTTTTTTTTTGTAATATTTTTTTTTAAGATTTCTTTCGCTGCGATTTTCTTAAGCGTTGTTGCTGCTGGCCACATCTACAAGTTGCTACTGCGCGAACAGGTAAGCAACCACAAACAATCGCAAAGAAACACGAAAAGTCAGTCTCTACGCTAAGGCACGGCGAAGAAAAGGCATAGAAAACGTATGCGAACAAAATGAGGCGACGGCAACGGCGATGACAAACGTTCACGGCGAATTCAGCTACAAAACAGGTAAACGCCAGCAAACAAGCAAGTAAGCAAACGGCAAAGGCATAGCAAAACTAATAGAAGAAAAAAAAGCAACAAGTGCCAAGCAATACAAGACCAGACCAGACCAGACCAGAAAAAGGAAGCCACAGACAAGCACATTTTTTAAATTGAAAAACATTGAAATTTTTTATTTCTATATGTACGAGTATACAAGTCCCTAAAATTGTGTTTAACGTGAATGTGTGAATTCCTTTTCACACACCCTTTTTGATTTTTTATTTGTTCGCCCTTGTGGAATTTCCCCTTGACCTGCCACACTTGGAAATGTCTTTCATTTTGCTCTTTTTTAATGTTGGAAAATTTTCCTTTGTTTTTCTTGAATTTTCGGCAACTGATTTTTACCGATTGGTATGGATTAGCTGAGGGATTTGTATGGACACGTTTTTCGATTGGGTAAATTCCATGAATTTCATTGAGAAAAAATATGGAACAAAAATTTAAAAAGAAACGAAATAAGCTAGAAACGAATTTAGAAGTTTATTTATGAATCTTAAAAAAGAAAATACTTGAACAAAAATTTGTTGGTTCTTTAAAATTGTTCAGGTCATTCATTATTTTTTCCAAAATTTCGCTGGTGCTCTACCAACATCCTCAGGATTGTTTAATGAATCTTGGCAAACAATTGAAACAAAATTAAACATTACCAAAGTTAACTATTTTTCTGGTTTTAACTCATTTAAAAACAACAAAAATTTACAAGTAAAAAACAAAAGACTGCAGCAACAAACTCGCACAAATACTTCATTGTTTTTTTAGCTCGCTAAAACCTCACTTCCATGTATTAGTTTAATTTTGCTTTTGCAGTTCAAAGCCCTACTACGAAAAACTTTCTACATCTAAAAAAGGATTACTGACCTAATTCGTAGACAGCCACACAGACAGACAACATCAGACAAAGAAACGACTCAAAAGTCACATGCCAAACATAAACAAATATGCGGCTCCTACCTCATTCTAAATAGCAGAACGGAAATGCGCATAGTCGTTGTTGTCGTTGTTGTTGTCTTTATTTGAATGCTAAAATCGGCACAACATGCCATAAATACAAATTTGTATATACCTTAACAAAAAGAGAAAAACAAAGAAAAATAAAGAAAGAAAGATATACGAAAATGGTTAAAGACAAACCGTTTGTAAACCCTTTTAGGCTTGTCTAAAATGCAGCTAATTGTCAAAAGCGTGTTGTTGCCGTACGCTGCTGGTTCTTGATGCGGTCGCTTTCGGCCGCTGCTAATGCTTTTTTGCTGTTTTGGACACTTGTCCACTTTTTGTGTGTCAAAATAGTGGTAATTTGTCACAGTCTACTACTTACATATTACAAAAAAAAAAAGAAAACAAACAATAAAAAACATAGACTTTTGAGTTGGTCGTTAACCACTTTAGTAGTTGGAATAATTTTCGAGAAATAATTAAGACCACAACACGGCTGATATGTCGACAATAGGGTGACACAGGATTATTCAAGCGAGGCGGAAGTGAAATTGTAACAAACGCGATTAGTTGCGACAGGCGAGGGGGATTTTTTTTACTTAAGCGAAAAGTATATGAACAAATTTTTCCGATTAATAATTACCTAACGATTATTGGTAATAAGAAAAATGGTTTTCTTTAAACATGCTTTTGTAAAAATATAGAAAGTGATAACAAATCAATTATTGGAATTGATATGCATGTTTAGATGAAGTACTCGTATTTCATTAAATAAAGTTTTGAAAACCAAATGTCATAAGGCATTTAATTGATATTCAACTTTTCTTAATGAAATTGCGCCATTCAGTTGTACCGCATTTTAATGTCACACCAAAGCGACACAAAAGAATCCCATTTTCTTTACGACCCACTGAGCGCCGAGACTGACCCAACTGATATAGTAAGCGTCGATGAGTAATGGTGCTGCTTCTACAATATTTATAAAAACCCAATAACAGTTAAAATAGAATACGCCACCATTAGCCTGAATGAATATTCTTTTAAAATGTGACGAGTTTTGAATTTTTAATTTCATGCGCTCAATAATTTTTCAATTATTTATTGCTTTGGCTTTTTTGTATGTAGGCTAAGCTAAAGGTAACAAATTAATTTACTTATAGATTTCTGAAAATTTTCAATTGAAATTTTGCTATTACACGGCGACCAAAGAATCCAACAACAAACCACCCAATTTCGTTTTATAACTATTTCAACATCAAGAAATCACTTGCAAATGTTTGCAAATATTTTCCAATACAATTTATTGTAATGACAAAACAAAAGACTTCAACAACAAACCCAATTCTGCAGTACACATACATATTTCTAACTGTTATTCTTATTGCAGCCACACTAACAACTAAAACGACAACAAAATTGCCAAACTAGTCCGGACCACATTTAAGAAGAAAGAATGAAAAAAAAAACCAGAGCAGAGCACTTGCTCACTACACATCCTGCCGCAGCAGCACTTTGCATAGATCGAAATTGTCTCGTTGCCCCGTTTGCGATTGCAACTATCTCGCGTCGATGGCAAGTGGGCGCTTAAATATTTGTATACACTTATGCAAAAGTTGTTCCGCTTATTTGGGTCAACAGGTAAATTCCAAAAAGAAGAAAAATTATATAAAACATATTTTCATAAAAAATACAAAACAACAAATTATAATGGGCGTTAACGCACAACATACGAGTACAGGCAGCTGAGAGGCAATACAAAACATATCAACAAGACACACACACACACACGCGCACAAGTGCAGTAAACTGCGCGCAAATGAGTTGCGCGCATGGCCAACGGCGTCTGCGCGCCTGCGCATATTCCAGTGATGAGCGAGTCCATTGCACATTCTTACATGCGGCTACGTCGATTTAGAATTTTCATCGTTGTGCATAGTCCAATTCCATTAATAACAAAAAAGGAAAACAAAACCTAAGAAGAAATACAAAATTAATCGACAAAAAAGAAACGAAAATCAGAAGACAAGACGCATGCGCAAAATTTAGAATGCTTTTGTCGATGGCGCTGGCTAACGGTACATATGTATATTGGGGTTTTGACTTTATTGGTCAAACAGCAGCAACAGTACCCAGCAAATATTTTGCTAAGCAATTATCGCCGAAACTAATGTCACATCGAAAACTGATTTACAAGCAGTATTTACATAGTCTTTTAATAAGCGTACCACTTCTTGTCTTTGAATGGTTATTGTAACACAACCAGTCCAAAGCACAAATAAATATAATTATTCGTTTCCGATTTAGGTAGCCAGTTCAGAAACAAATAAAAGCTTACCACATGCATGTGTCGTGAATTTGTCTTTTGCTGGGCAGCACATGCCACAGAAGTTGGTAATTGTTTTTTCTTTTTATTTCTCTTTTTATCAATTAATCGAGGAACTCAATGGACAGAGCACCGCAGTGCAGAGCGTTGGCATTAAAAAAGCTATGGTTAAAAGCTTGAAGATGTAAGAGAATAATGGTTCCGTTGATTTATACAAATTCTGAAATGAGAAAAATTATTTAAATTATTTTAAATATGGTATGTATAAAGAATTGAATAAATAAAACACTCACTGCTTTAACTAATTTTAAATAGTTTTATTTATATATGTTAATTAATATATATATGTATGTATATATAGTTTTTATAAGCTTTAATTTTTGTATTATTTATAATTTTATAATTATTAAATTTTTTATTTTGCTTGCTTCAGAGCAAACAGTAATTCGCTCCTGCTGCTGAGGGACGTCTATAGTAAATATGCATTCTTTGTTTGTTGTACAATAATACAATAATACCATTTAAACTAAATACAAGTGTGTGTGTGTGTGTGTCTGTTAGAAACAGTTAACATATTTTAACATTTTCTCTTGTTTCAGTTATTGTTTGTTAATTTTGCAAATAGTTTTTTGTTTATATATAAAAGTTGTTTTTTTTTTTTTGTATTACCTGTTTTTTTTTCTGTTATGTATATTATTTATTGCAAAACTCTTAAAAGACATTGATAATAAAACATAAAACAATGGCTACGCGCTTAAGATGAGGCTTTTAAAAAATTATAAAAAATGTTTTAAATACAAGTTAAACCAAAGACAAAATATAGAAAAAGTATATAAATAATACATATGTATATTAAAAAAAACTTGGTATGTCATACTGCGTTTAAATCATTCTATATAATTAAAATATAAAACTAAAGTAATTATTAGCAACGCCAAATTTAATTACAATTGTAGTGCGATTGTTAATGTTTGTTCGTTTTGCGCGAAGTTTCACGTTTTCATTTAACATTTAAAAATAAATTTGATTTTGATTTTAAGATTAATACATACTTAAATTACATTTTTATGTGTGTGTATCTATGTGTTTGTATGTGTGAATGATGTTAGGCTGATTTGTGTTTAGCTAAATATGCATCATAAATTTCCAATAAGTGGCCGAAATAAATGAATTTATCTGCATCTCATCGTACGAATTGTTTCCAGTTTTGTCTCTTTCGTTTGCGATTTCCAATTGTCACTACGTCGTATTTTTTCTTGGGCTACTTGGGCTGATTTTAAATTAGTTTTACATATCTTTCTTAATTTTACATTAAATAAAATACTACATTTTAAAGTAAATTATTACTTTTGTTTTGTTAATTGGGATTTTAGTAATTTTAAACTGAATTCTTGCCAAGATCGCTTTTATTTTGGCTTAGTGTGTATTTCACATTAAGCGTTATTTTGAATCTTGCTTTTTAGCTACTATTGGAACGCCTGTCGCCTCCAAAATATTTTCTAAAAAATATCTTCTTTTTTTTTAGTTTTTTCTTTAATATTTACAAAATACTTTAACACATGCGCAGTATCTGACTGCTTCCGTTTTGTGCCTCTTGCGTTTGTTATGTGTTGTAGTCGTCGTGCTGTGAACTAAAATAGCTCACCAGCCCGCTAAATTCGCTTGCCTCGCCAGCGCTACCGCCGCCACTTGCTGATGACACTCCCGCAGCCGCATTGGAATTTGCCGGCGTTGAGGAGGAATCATCGCCTGCGGCATCCGCTTGTAAACCGCCAGGTGAACTACGCGATCCAGACGATTCGCCGCCAATCGCCAGTGGCGATTTATTTGCGCTTGCCGTATACGCTTCAAGCGTTGTCAGTTTTTTGCGCGATTCTGCTGGATTTTTATTATTAACTGCCGCTAGCAAAGATGTTGAGAGCGGCGACGCTTGCGTTGGTGTTGGTGACTTATTTGACGGTCGTATAACCGATGAGATTATGGAGTGATTAGATGCCGCGCCGGTTGTTGGAGTTGGTGCGTTATTGGCTGCTGCCGGTGGCGCGGTGACAATTACCGAACTAGGAGCGGCAGCGGAATGCGTCGTTGGCGGTGTTTGTGGTGGTGCGGCAGCTCCCGGGGGTGGCGCTACTTGTTGATGCGGTGGCGCGGTAAGTGGAGGCGGTGGCGGATAGTAGCCGTATGGCGCATAAGGTCCTAAAGGAAATAAGAAAAATATTGAAATTTATATTTTTACATTACGAAAACGTAAAACATTTCAATTGATTTAACTTACGCGCAGCACTGGCATATTCTGCACCAGGTGGAGGTCCACCCGGTCGCATATTTGCACCGGGTGGTGGGGCGCGTGGCGCAAAGTTAGGATTACCATAAATAGGCGGTCTGCGAAAGATTTTAAATATAAATTTTTTGATAATAAATTATTTTAAATGAATTGCATTTAAACCCACCTGTAGGCGCTCAAGTGCGGTGCCGAGTGGCGCGCTGGTGGCGGTCCACCATAGCCTGCTGGTATGTGTTCGCCGCCCTGAGTATTAGGTGGATATGGAGAACGTATAATGCCCGACGACGACGAAGTTGGCGGAACGGCAGCACCACGCAATGGTGGCGGTGGCCCATATGTAGGACGCATTCCGGGATGCGGTGGCAAGCCAGGCATTTGATGTGGTGGTCCACGTTGATGTCGCTGCTGTTGCGATTGTCCCCCGGGGTTGGAAGGAGGCGGACGCGCTCCAGGCGGTGGTTGCGTACTATAAAAACGAGCAACTAAAAAAAAATGAATTACAATTTTTATTTTACATATAGTACATATATAAATATATATATATATATATATATATATATATATATATATATATATATATATATATATATATATATATATATATATATATAAAAACTCACCATCTGCGCCTGGATATAAGCCACCGGGCAACACAAGACCACCGCCAGGAGGTCTTACGACGGGTCCAGTATGTGGCGGCAAGTGCGGCATTCGTGTTATAACTGACGGCTGAGTTTCCGTACCACCAGCGACTGCTCCAACCAGCGATGGTTTATACAATTGAGGCGGTTGTGCAATGGAAAGTGTAGACGACGCTGTTGAGACAACGGACGCCGCCGATTTTATGACGCTACTGGGCCCACCAACGTTGCCGACAGCTGTAGCGCTGGTCGTTGGAGGAGCGTTCTTTTCTGGTGACGTTGTCGTTGTCGTCGTATTCGTGGCATGCGCTGCTGCAGTGGCTGCCGCTGCAGCGGCCGCCTGCTGTTTTTGCAGTGGATCACGCAATGGTGTTATTTTTTTCCTGCGACCGCGCGGTTTTGAATCCGACTCTGAAGGCGACGTCTCTGCTGCAGGCGGCAACAGACGCTGTGAAGCAGGCAATGGCTGTCGCGTTGGCATGAGATGCGGAGGCGGTAGCGAGTGTCCCCCCGCTGCCATGTGTTGCATACGCTGCTGTTGCGCAAGCGCATGATGATGTGAAGACGGGGGTGGCGGAAAACCGCTGCCGCGGTGGTGTAATGATTGCCCAAGCGGAGCGCTGAGTGCATTCTGCAAGAGATGCGAAGGTGGCGGACCAGGATGTCGCTGCAACATGTGATGGGGATGGTGGTGGGGATGCGGATGATGGCCGCCGTGATGATGTTGAGGCGGAAACTGATGACGTAACAGCGGCGGATGCATTGTCGGCATAGGCAGACGTTTGCGCATCGGCTCCTGTAGACCGGAAGGTGATGCGCCTGGCATTTGGGAGAGTGCGGCTAACGAGGGATTCGCATATGCGGCGGCAGTCGGCTGCAGCGTCTGCGGTGGTTTATGCGGTGCAACAACAACTGACGTCGGCGGCAGTGTTGGCTCTTTGGATTTCGGAGTTTTTGTCGTCGGCGTTTGTCGGAGCACTTCATCGGGTGCGGGCAGTTCACGTGCCGCAGCGGCGGCGCCAAATTCTTCCTCCTCCTCAACCATGCGTGCGATGGCATCTTCGTCCATGTCTTCGGGAAAATCATCCGGCAGATCGGCATCATCAAACTCGGAATCGACTTCGTCAACATTTTCATCCAAATCACCAACATTTTCGCCTTTGCGCTGCAAATAATCAATATCGAGCACTTTAGCCTGGCGTATGACTGAAAGTGGCACCGTGGACAACGAATCGCCCGGTTTGGCAGGAGAACGTTTATCGCCAGCGGCTGCTGTCGCTGCACCCGCTTTAATAGGTGTAAGACGCGGAGTTGCTGCAAGTTTCGCTCCCTCTGCATTCTTTTCCGCTAGCATGCGTTTGATTTCCTCCTGGCGCTTGATAAACTTTTCTCGTTCCTCGGGCGGCGTATCAGGCCGTTGAACACCCGGCTTAATGCCACCGTCCGAACTATCGTCATCAAAGTCCTCGAGGTAGGCGTAACGACGTCCGCGTGTGCGTCCACGTGCATTGCTATCATCGCTGTCATCGTCGTCATCATCGTCCGAACAGCTGTCCACTGCTTTGGAAGAGGGTTTCTTCTTCGATGTCGTAGTCTTCTTTTTGGATGCAGTCGATGATGGCTCCTCTTTGTCCTTGCCTTTGCCCATGCCGGCACCTGATTTGCTTGAACCGTTTCCGCCCTTACCTTTTCCTTTGCCTGCACCGCTACTCGATTTCAGCGGTTGTGATCTTGGCTGTTTACCAGAACCCTTGCCACCAGTGCCATCGTCCTCATCATCGTCGTCTTCTTCCTCCTCCGATTCGCTGATGTCGTCGTCCGAATACTCAACGACGCGTTTAGGTTTTTTCGGTTGAGGCTGCTGTTTTTTGAGCTTTGGTGATTTGCGTGCAATGGCAATTGAAGCCGCTGCTGTTGTTGATTTGCGTTGTTTCTTGCGTTTCGAAGGGCACCATGCACCGTCCGACGCCTCACTTGAGCTATCATCACAAAGATCGGCACTATCAACATTTTCTGAGTTTTCGGAACCATCATCATCGCCTGTCGACTCTGTATAGTCCGAATCGTCCTTGCGTTTCTTTTTTGATTTTGGACGTTGTTCTTCCTCTTCGTCGTCGCTTTCATCTACCACAAAGCGACGATCCTTACGTCGTTCACGTGCGGCACGTCGCGCAGCTTTACGTTGTTTCTTCTTGCCGCCTTTGCGACGACGATAGATCTCTAGACTTGAGTCGGAGTTGGTCGAAACCGAAATCGAGGTATCTTCGTCTTCGTCATCATCGATTGATGATGTGCGAAAATCTTCATCCGACCCATGGTCATCTTCAGAGCTTACGTCCAGCGTGGTTAGTTTGCGAGGTTTTTTCTTGAGCGATGCTTTTGGTTTTGTCAACTTGCGTTTGAGCGGCTCTTCGTCATCCTCATCATCCGACTCAATGGTTGTTTTTTCTGTTTTCTTAACATCAGATTTAATTTTTTCATCACCATCAGGAACACCAGCAGTTTTTTCATCTTCTGGTTTATTTTTCTGATCCGAGGTCAGCTCTTCTTCATCGAACTCTACCTCAACGCCATCCACCACGTGTTTCTTGCGAGCTTCCTCTTTGTCTGCTTCAATAATAGTTGTTATATCTTTGCCACGTCCCAGGTTACCAGCACCTGCCGCCTCATCCATTTCTTTTTTAAGCGCCGAATTTATAAGATCGTCGTATTCATTAAGTCGATAACTGACGTTAATTTGACGTCGCTTACGCAACTTATATATTGGTTCGTCATCACTATCCGTAGCAGAAGAGGAACTCGAGCTCTTCGATCCACTTTCTGAACCCGAATCACTGTTTGACCCATTGCCCGATCCGCTGTCGGAATTCTTATTGCCTCGCCTTCGTCTACGAGCTCCACGTGTCGCTGCACGTCTGCGACTTCGTCCATCGCCACGTCTGCGCTTGCCCTTATCATTTTTATCATCACTTTTAGCTTTTTTACCGCTTTCAGATTTATTCTCATCATCATGATCATCGTTCTCATCATCTTCTGATTTGCTTTCCTTTTTACTTTTTTTACTTTTCTTACCCCCATCATTGTCGCTATCGTCGTCGTCTGTACCGCTTGTGCTGCCATCTTTTTTGCGCTGCTTACGTTTCTGTTCATCTTCTAACAAGCGTTCCTGGTCAAATAGCTTTTTCTCTTCAGCCAAACGTTTTTGTTGTTCTTCATCACGACGCTTCCACTCAACCAAATCATCAAATTGTCGCAAGCGTTTTTCTAGCGCCGCTATCAGCTCTTCCTGCTGACATGGCGGACAGAACCAGTCTCCTTCGGGTATGTAGAAAATTACTGGCGACAGACACGAGCAATGATAGCCCCTGTCACACTTGTCGCATAGCAATATCCATTCCGGATGATCAGATTTGCCACATTTCTGGCATGCCTCTTCATCGACGCTCCCGTCAATATCGTCCTCTTTGCGCGCTGTACGCGCTCGTTTCATTGGCACCACTTGTGACTCATCTTCTAAATCGGATTCAGGCGAGAATTCATGATCGGACCGAAAGAGTGGTGAACCCGGATCTGAATAGTAGTGTGGCGGTTCTTCTTCCTCTTCTGGTTCCTCCAGCTCCTCAGAGCCAGAAGACCAACCATCCTCTCCTGGTTTTTTCTTAGCCTTTTTTTGCGTTTCGACTTCACTCGCCGGCTCATCTTCGGAAGAGGACGAGTGTTCCGATGGTTCGGCAACTGTTGGGTCGGCTTCTTTTTCAGCCTTCTTTTTCTTTTTAAGCTCTTGTTTCATTGTACGCAATGCAATTTCTTCGAGTTTACGTCGCTCAGCTTCTTCGCGTATTTTTTGTTGTGCAATACGACGAGACATTCGTACTGGCGTCTCTGAATCCGCTGTTTCGATGATGTTTGTAGTGTCGACATCACGTTTTCTACGTCCGCGTCCTCGACCGGGTCCTGTTTTAGGTTTAACATCGGGAGCAGTAGATAAATTAGTTTTGGCTGTTACTGACTCGCATTTAGCTGGAGTAGGTGGTTTTGAGCTTTCTGTTTCTGACTCTTCTTCATCTTCTTCTTCTTCTTTAACTTTAGAAGCCAATTTTGTATCTTTAGGAATTTCTGATTTTTCACTTTCTTTCGTGGGTTTTGTAACACTCTTTTCTGGTTCCTTGTCTTCTTGTTTCAACAACACTTGTTCAATTTTCTTCGGTTTGGTTGCAGTCGAAGCTTTTTCGTTTTCGATCGATTTTTTCTCTTCTGTTTCTGGAGGTTTCACTTTAATTTCTTCCTTTTTTGGCACAGCTTTTGCACCACCTCTAGTTCTTTTTGGTTGTGGTAGTTCGGAGTAAACTACAGCTGTACCACCTCTTCTGCCTGAACGTCGTCCAACGACTGTTTGAATTGGAGATTCTGTTGGCGGTGGAGTTTCTTCTTTTACTATTTCCACCTTCGCTTTTTTCTCAACATTTTTAATTTCCTCCTCAATCTTTGGTTGTTTATTTTGTTCTTCTGCAGCAATAGGTTGTATAACTTCTGTATCATTGTTTCTCTTTAGTTTTTCGCTTACTCCTTCCGATTGGTTTTCTGGTTCTGTCGTTTCTAAATAGCTCTGTTTGGCTTCTTCGCTACTGCGTCGTTTACGCTGACGTTCGGGTGTTTTACGATCGGGTGTCTTTCGCAATAGAACACGTTCTTCCTTCTTTTCTCGAATTTCTTCAACAATATCGGGTATATTTGTGTGCTGTGATGATTCAACAGATATGGAATCTGCAATAGTATCGCTAGAAGTTCGCTTTCTTGGAATCTCCTCTTCGTCACTTTCTTCTTGACGTATTTGCGTTAATAAATTCTTCTTCAGTGGTTTCGTAATTGGCGACTTTTTCGGCGGTGAAAGTGTGTTGGATTGTACTAAACTCTCCGACGCTTCTTTTGATGTGGTCGGTTTCTCTGGCGTCTTTTTCAGTTTCTTTTCGATAATTTCTGCTAATGTAGGCTTTTGTTTGACTGTTGCTACGGCTACAATAGTTTGAGAAGTTAATTTGGTTGATTTCGTTTCAATCTTACCTTGATTTTCCAAACGATTATGTTCTCTTTTTGTTTCCATCTCTTTTATTTTATTCAACTCAATTTGTTTCTCCATTTCTATTTTCTTTTCTAGTTCTATTTTTTTAACCAGTTCCTTTTTTTCTGACTCTTTCTTCATTTCCAGCTCTGCCTTCTTCCTTTCCAACTCGACTTTCTTTTTCTTTTCTAACTCCTTTTCTAGCTTCATTTTATTCTCCATTTCTATTTTCTTTTCTAGCTCCATTTTCCTTTCCAGTTCTATTTTCATCTCAAGGGCTTTCTTCTTCTTTTCCAAATCTAATTTTCTTTCCAATTCTAATTGTTTTTCCATCTCCAACTTTTTCTCAAGTTCTTTCATTTTCTGAAGTTCTTCCAATTTCTCCTTCTCTAGTTTTTTCTCCAGTTCTATTTTTTTCTCCAGCTCTAATTTCTTTTCCAATTCTTTTTTCCTTTGCAACTCCTCTTTCTCGCGCAGCATCTCCAGCTCCAATTTCCTTTCAAGTTCCAGTTTCTTCTCAAGTTCTAATTTCGTTTGCAGCTCGACTCTCCTCTTTTCCTCCTCTTTCAATTTTTTGTCCAGTTCCATTTTCTTTTCTAGTGCTATTTTCTTTTCCAGCTCCTTTTTCTTTTCTAACTCGATTTTTCTTTCCAACTCTTCCTTCTCTCGTTTCTTTTCTTGCTCTAATTTCTTTTCAAGCTCCATTTTTTTCTCCAGTTCTAATTTCTTTTGCAGTTCGACTTTCTTTTCCGCTTCTAATTTTTTCTCCAATTCTATTTTTCTTTCTAGCTCCATTTGCTTTTGCAGCTTCTCTTGTTCTATTTTTCTTTCTAGCTCCAATTTCTTTTGTAGCTTCTCTTGTTCTATTTTCCTTTCAAGCTCTACTTTTTTTTCTTGTTCCAATTTCTTTTCAAGCTCCATTTTTTTCTCCAGTTCTAATTTCTTTTGCAGTTCAGCTTTCTTTTCCTCTTCCAATTTTTTCTCCAGCTCTAATTTCTTTTGCAATTTCTCTTGTTCGATTTTTCTTTCTAGCTCCATTTTCTTTTGCAATTTCTCTTGTTCGATTTTTCTTTCTAGCTCCATTTTCTTTTGCAATTTCTCTTGTTCGATTTTTCTTTCTAGCTCCATTTTCTCTTGCAATTTCTCTTGTTCGATTTTTCTTTCTAGCTCCATTTTCTTTTGCAATTTCTCTTCTTCTATTTTTCTTTCTAGCTCCATTTTCTTTTGCAATTTTTCTTGTTCTATTTTTCTTTCTAGCTCCATTTTCTTTTGCATCCTTTCTTCTTCTATTTTTCTTTCTAGCTCCATTTTCTTTTGTAGCTTCTCTTGTTCGATTTTACTTTCTAGCTCCACTTTCTTTTGCAGCTTTTCTTCTTCTAGTCTTCTTTCCAGCTCCATTTTCTTTTGCAGTTCTCTCTTTTTCCTCCTCCAATTTCTTTTGTAATTTCTCTGCTTCCTTTTTCATCTCCAGCTCTAACTTCTTTTGCTGCTCTACTTTCCTTTCCTCTTCTAATTTCTTTTCCAGCTCGATTTTCTTTTGCTGTTCTTCTAGTTTCTTTTCAAGCTCAATCTTCTTCTCCATTTGCAATTTCTTTTCAAGTTCAATTTTTTTTCTGCAACGCCTCATACTCGCTTTTTCTTTCAAGCTCTATTTTTTTCTCCAACTCCAATTTCAGCTGCTTTTCTAACTCAAGTTTCTTGTCGAGCTCAATTTTCTCTAGCTGCTCTTGTTCTCTTTTCTGTTTCAGCTTTTCTTCTTCTATTTTCTTTTCCAGCTCCAATTTCTTTTGTAATTCCTTTTGCTTCTCCAATTCCAATTTCTTTTCAAGTTCTAACTTTTTTTCCAATTCAATCTGCTTATTTAGTTCGATATTTTTTTCCATCTCAAACTTCTTCTCATTCTTTTCCTCCAGTGCTACTTTTTTCGTAGGTACTTCTTTCTTCTCATTTTCTGGAGATTTTTCTACTTTTTGTTCCATTTTTGATGATTTTGGCGGACTCTTTGGATTCCTGTCATATTGACGCTTTGGTGATATTATTTTTCGGCGTCTGCGTGCATCTTCTTCGCCACTAGAAGATGTGGTTTCGTCCACGGCCATTTTTTGTGCTTCCACTTTCTTCCGCAATTCGGTGTTTGTGAGTTTCATACGCATTTTTTGCCGTTTACCGCCCACATCTAATTCTTCACTGGGATCTTCATCATAGTGAACTAGTGATGGCTCTTCTCGGTTTTCCGAATGTACTTCGGTTTCGCTGTCGGACGTAGATTGTCTTCTGACGGGATTAGCAGTGAACTCGGCAAGGCGTCGTTTGCGATTCGGTGGCATTGATGTATTTGTCATTGAAATTGAAGCTCTGGAGGTAGAAGCGGCGATTATTAATGGTTCTATAGGATTTTCTGAAATAATTGGAGTTGGAAGTGTGGTTTTTTCTGAAGGCTTTTCTGGTGTTAATGTTGCAAATGAAGTTTGATTAATTGCTTTTGATGTACATGGTTTATCTTCGGGCTGATCTTGTTCGGCCTTTGTTGGCGTTTTTAATTCTAAAGACTTTCCATGCATTGCTTTAAATGATTCCGGATTTGCTTTAGGTGGTTCCGGTTTACCGTGTGTTGATGGATTGCTACTGGCAAGTGACGGGGTACCAAATTTGGTTTCTTCTTTTGGTAATTCGATTTTTGCTGTTAAGTGTGATTGATCAATTTTAAACATTTCTGTGTTGGTACTGATGTACTCATCATGGGTGGTTGGATTTTTTATATCTTTCAACTCACTTCTATCTTTAACATCCTTATGATTGATTTCGTTTACAGATTCGTCAACAGACATTGCTTCTGGATTTAAGTGATTTTCTTTCGAAGCTGTTTCTGTTTTCTTGTCGATATCATTATTTGTAATATTACTGAAATGTTCTTCTGTATTTTTTTCTTCAATATTTTTATTAATTTCGGCTTTGACCTCATCGTCTTCTTTTGTATTTGTATTATTTTCTGTTATATTTTGTACATCTTTTGTTTGCTGTTGTTCTTGGCTTTTAGGAGATTCCACTTCTTTTTCCAATTTTACGGCATTTTTGCATTCTTCTACGTGTTTTGTTTCTTCGTCCTTATCAGCATTTTTAGCTTTTATATTGTCTCCGTTAGTTGTAAGTTTATTTTTCACATCGTTTTCCATTTCTCTAAGTTCCTTTTCTTTTTTAATTTCCTGCTTTATTATTTTGACATCTTTTTCTGGTTCTTTTTCGGAGTTATCAGTCGATGTATTATTTTGTATTTTTACATTATCATTTGCTACTGACGGCTGTTCATCGTCATTTGTCTCACGCTTTTCCCTACAATTATTTTCACTTAGTTCCTGCAGTTCTTTTTCTGATACTTTCTCTGGTGTTTTTTCTGATGCATTCTCTGCTGACTTTTCTTCTTTTTCTTGTTCGTCTTTACCTTCTTCGTTTGACTTTCCCTCCTGCTTTGTGGGATCTTTCTTCATTGGACTTAATTTGAGACAACCAGGTTCACCGAAAAAGAAAGTCGCCTTTGGAGTCGAAGTTGACGTTTCCGTTGCCGTTGCAATTGCTTGGCCCGCGGAAGTTTCAGCGCTCTCATTTTTAGTGTTTCCGACGAGACAAGACTTACCCTCACCCTCCCCGGTCACGTAATAAACATCCTCTTCGATTATTTCGCCAATTACGGGTTCCTCTAACTCTGCGTCTTCTTCTTCTCCAAGTTGTTCTCCAACAAAGTTTAGAAAAAACGTTTTTTCATCAAAGGATATCTCTGCAGGATTTCCACCTTCACATTCTTTACCAGCGCCCTGACCACGCACCAAGACTGGCGGATCTTCAATAGCCTCGCTCACCTCGTCATCGTCATCGTCGTCTTCTTCGATGTCTTTTGTTTCGTTTTCATCTTCTTCTGCTGCTGCACTATCGATATCCTCCTCTTCGCCTTCTTCCTCGCCGTCATCGCCATCATCATCGTCCTCATCCTCCTCTTCATCGCCCTCTTCGTCACTTTCATCATTGTCTTCGTCATCTTCAGATTTTGTTTTTTCATAGCGACTCGGCTTTTTGGCCCGATTAGAATCAAGTAGTGAGGGTCGTGACTTTTTCAAAGTATTTAAATCATCTCTCGTGGGTGAGCTCTTGTCGACATCTTCAATTGGCCGTTTCTTTGGTGGCGTCAGTGAGCCAGCAGCGATTTTTGATTGTGAAATAACAAGAGGCTGTAAAAGTTGAAAATTTAAAACAATATTAATTAAATATACTTTTTAACAAATATTCAATTTAATTTTAATAAAATAAAAACGAAAACAAAAATCATATACCTTAACCTTTTTCTGAACAATGGGTGTTGTTGTTGGTAGTTGTGTTATTGGTTCTTGTTTTGCTTTCGGCTTGGCATTATTTCCAGCCAATTGTTTTTGCGGCGGCAACGCAGCAGAATTCGCCTTAACAACTGCAGGAAGCGCTTCTTCCTCGCTATCATCGTCGTCTTCTTCTTCTTCGCCGTCTTCTTCATCATCTTCTTCCTCGCCTTCGTCTTCCTCTTCTTCTTCCTCGCTGTCGAACTCTTCCTGATCGACTATTGCAGGCTGTTGCTGTTGCGGCTTAAGCGCCTCCTTGGCTTTTTGCTCTTTTCGCTTTAATTTGGCATCTTCTTCTGCTGCAAGTTCCTCCTCGCCTTTGCCCATACCACCTGGATTTAATTTGATGCGTAAATTCGGTACTAAGCGCGTCTTTTCGTCTTCCTTCTTCTTTTGTAGTTTCTCTTTCTCTTGCACCTGCACCTGCGCCTGCAGTTGTTCTTCCTCTTCGGGTGTATCATCGTCCTGTTCTTCGGGCGGCGGTGGTTTGTGTTGCGGCGCAGTGCAACTGTTGCTGCTACTGGTGTCCTCATCGATGACGCCGATATCAGTGGAGGGCAGGACCACTTCGTTGCCGCGCAGACGCGAAATTAAATTTACGAATTCATCGCGATTTGTGGCGACCACTTGCCACAGCTCCTCGTCGAGATGCTCCTGATAGATACGCAAATTGCAGTCACTGTCCTGCGTCAGCCAGTACGAATGACCAAGACGATCACGTCCAATCGGCTGCGATCGCAGCGAATCGGCACTGAGCGTGAGTATTTTAGCGCGAAATTTTGCATTACGTTCGAATTGACTTTCGAGCAGCTCCTGCAGTGAAAGTAATTCAAAATATATTTAATTAAATAATTGAAGACCATTTAATATTTATATTTAGTTTTAATAGTACAAAAAATTATACAAATTAAAACAAACAATTTAATTTAGTAAAGTTGCGATAAAATTTAAAAATTTGAATTTTTTTTTTTTATTAACATGCAAATTTATGTATTAATTTAATTTAATTAAAATTTTATTAAATCATTTTGAAGTTCAAATAAAAAAATTAAATTATAAATTTAACCAATAATTACAAATGATTAAGTTTTAATTTTTAATTTAACATTTATTCATTAATTGAAAACCAATTTTTTTAAATATAATTTAAACTTAACTATTAACTTTACTATACTTATTAATTAATTAATTGAATACATAAATAAAACAATAAATAAGTATTATAATAAATTAATAATTCAATCAGAGCACAAATTGATAATTCTATTAAATCTTTTATTTATAATTGAAAAAATAAATTATCTACTTACTCGAAAAATGCGCAACTTTACTTTGAGGCTGGATTTCTTGTAGCCGAAGCGTTCGACTTCCCAAGCGTCTTGCGCAGAGCTATAGGTAAAACAGAATTTGCTGACTGAGGATTCCCACGATTTTTCATGTACGGTTTTACGCGTTTTTCGCAACAGTTTAATGTGCAAGTCGCGCAGTTGTTGAGCAACTTCAAAGAGAAAAACACAAGAAAAATTAAAAAAAAAAAAATCGTTTTAAGGAACATAATGATAATAAACCACAACTATTTTTTTTTATTTTATTATTTTACAATTAAAATAAATTAAGATAAAATAAATTTCTACGATAACAAAAACAATTATTTTTTTCTCCTCCTCTATTTGCCACTTTCTTCGCATTTCTAAGTCAAACAAACATATAAACAACCATCGAAACCGCCCACCACCCACCCAACGATCACTCACCTTCGTCCGTGTTGGTTAGCCACTCTTGCAGCTGCTTAAAGTTGGGCACATCCAAACCCAGTTCCCTGCCAAATTTCTGCAAAAAAGCGCAAATCACCGCAAAATCCGGATCGTTGGCGCAATGGTGCAACGATGAATTCTGTGCATCCTCGTCTTTACACTCATCCGACTCAGCGGCTGACAACGACGCCGCCGACGCAGCAGCCGCTGCGTCCGCAGTAGCAGCAACCAACGCCATTTTTCGTGCTGCTGACTTCTTTTCGTCGTCGTCGCTGTCTACTGATGCCGACGTCGCTGCTACTGCAGCTGCTGGTGCTTCTTCGCAAAAAATGCTAGCCGACGACGGTTTTGAAAAACGCGAAATTTCCATGCAAAACGCAAAATTTCAAACCGAATTTTATATTCCGACGGCGCACGACATTTTCATGCAACTTTTCGCGATATTTTTAAACAAATTGACACAGTTTTTATGGAAATTTTAAGCAAAAAACAAACGGAGTACACAAAAGAAAACAAATTTTCATACACAAAATTTTTCACTTCATTTGATTGAGTGCTGCCAGACAGCGGGAAAAAACAGTTCCACATCCACAGTTCACCGGCCGAACGGTTCCACAGTTCATGAAAGAGTTTGGAAGGAATTTCAACACTTTGTTTGGTCAATGTGTGAAGGTGGAGGAAAGTTGCAAAATAAAAATTCAAAATTTTACAATATTAATATTATATTGAATATTATACAAATAACCAGAGCTGGGCACGAACTAGTTATAAAGTTGAAAGTTAATTTAAATTCCTTAAAAATTTTACTAACTTGAACTATCTCGTTTAATTAGAAAACCACTAAAACATTAATTAACTCTCGAGTTATGAAAATAAAAATTTGGTTTTTTTTTATAAACATTTTAACTTATACGTTAAATTTTTAACGACGTAAACTTTTCTCGGATTTACGAAGTTAAATTTATTTTTTGATGCCCACTTATGCAAATAACCTGCAATCCTGTTAAATAACGATATTAAATCGTTTTGTAATATATTATTTACATATATGTGTATTTATATAAAAAAAATACGCATAATGGGAGTGGTTGTTGTGAGACAGTAAATTTTTGTGCAAAAAAACCTGTCAATCATAATAACGAATATGTATATAGATATAGCGTTACGTGTTAACTGTATTACGATCAACTTTATGGGCAAAAGAACTTGGCAGTTATCTTATACCGCCAAGTGTTTGTGGAGAGTTGAAAATCGGTATCATGAGCCTGTGTACGAAGTTTCATCGATTTAGCACTTAAAATACTAATGATATACAAAAATTTACATTTTTTCAAAATACTTTCATTTTAGACATTTTTTTTTTTTTGGGTTTATGGTATGAGAAAAATTCATATCACAGTTCAAAGTTGTTAAGTAAAACATGTTTTACTCTTATTAGTGTTAGGCCATCAACCGTATATTTTCTACAACATAAATCTGGCAATGTTTCTGTCGACGTCACAAAGATATAATCTCGAACAAAATCGTGACAACTAGAGTTAAATTCTACACTGCAAACTTGGCTGTGGAACGGCATTCAACCGCCATTTGTTTTTCAAAACTTAAATTAAAACGCGCAGCTGCAGAAGTGAATTTTCACAATAGTTTTCTGTTTTTTCATGTAAAAAGTCCACGGATCCCCATCGTAAAATAAATCTAACAATTTTTTATCGATTTCTTTACAAGAAAACCAAAGCTTCCAAAATAAAATGGGCGCCAAACAAACAAAACTTGATGGATCAGAATACTTTCTGCCGCAAACACCAGAATTGAAACTTATTAAACCTTTCAACCACCGCGAATTTCTGAATGCCGATGAAAACCAATTGGATCCACGCTCGCCCAGCGGCTGCCGCACACCAATACAACTCTTCCACACGGCGACTGTGCAGCAATCGGAAGACTCAGAAACTGTCGAATCGGTCGCGACGCCGACGGAATCGAGTAATTCTCTAAAACTACTGCGCAAACGCTTTCTAAAAGGCTTAACGTATAGTCTAAACGATCCGCGGTCGCCGGCACCTGAATTGAGTCGTACACCGCTAGTTTTCGAAGGTGAGAAAACACTTAATCTGGACGACACATTTGCCGATTTATTTGTAGAATCGCGTGTGTCTCCGGCTGAAGAAAAAGAAACCACCCCTAAACATGTGCCACTGCATGAAGAAGTACTTGAGACGCCGAGTGAGGTGTCTGAGGAAATGCATGTAGACACGGAATTCGAAACAGCAGAAGTGCAAAAGCAGCAAAAAGAAGAGCCATTTTTCAATTCATCAGCGGAAAATTCGACCGTATTTAGTTCGTTTATTGAAGATGAGGAGGAGACCATGCCCTGTCCTGCATTACTAAAGCAAACGCTACCACTTGCCAGTTTTCAACTACAGAAGCCGCTCGATCCGCGATCGCCAAGCATTGGCGTTGATCGTACACCGATCATCTTTAACGATGATGACGACGAGGGTGCCGAAGATGCAATGCTCGAAAATATTTTGGCCACACTTTCATTGCGGCTAAACACGAGCAACGCCAGCAGTAGCGATCTTAGCTTTGCCACGTCCTGCGACAAACCATTGCTAGAAAAGTCTCAGGAGGAGGAGTGTGAACCTTTGCAGAGCGTTACAAACAAGCCACTCGAACGCGTGCGCTTTGGCGTTGCTCGCAAACCAGCAGCTCGTAAACGTCACGCGCATCGTCCACGCATTTACGAGGATCGCGAGAATGGGAACACTACTGAGTCCACTTTGGACACAACGCCGCCGCGACGTCCACAACTGTTGTTGAATGCTGCAGGCAAACGTACACCGCTCTCTTGCGTCAAGAATCGTTCGCATTTGCGTGCGCGCTCAGTCGAGGTGTCGGGCAAAACGTTGAAGTCGCGCCTTCCGCTGACCAGTGCTGATGACAGCATCATACGCGCAAATCATTGCTTAATTCAGGACGACTAGAAGCTTGTGTGTGTGTCTTGTTTTTAGCATTAAATTTTTTTCATCATTTTTTCCTTGTCATATTATTCTCTTAAATTGTTTTATTTTTTACGCACTTAAGTTTTTGTTTTGCTTTAAATTAAGCTGATACGCCCACGAAGTTGCTCGCACAACTGTCTTTTAAGTAGTTTTTAAAAGAATCATATTTTTTTTAATTTTATTTTATCAATTCATCATATTAAAAAAAAACACCTGAACTTAGAAATTTAATTTAAAAATAATAGCATTTTTTTATCTAACTGAATTTTAAATCTAGCACAAGAAGGCTTAACTATTTTTGAAAAATTTATGAATTTCAAAAAATAAATAAAAATTATTATTGTATTTTTTGTTATAAAATATTTTATTTTAGTATCTACGATTTACAACACTTCGAAATTATCGTATTTTCAACAAGTACAAAAGAAAAAAAACTAACAAATTTTTGGAATGTTGGTTTTTTTTTATAATTTTAAGACATAAGATTTAAATAAAAACACTTTGAATATTTAATTAAACAAACAGAATCGTTTTATATACATACAAAGTTTTATATTTGAATTTTGTAAAATCACTTTGTTACAAACGAATTTTACTTAAAATACTGTTTTCCTCTGAGACTTTCTTTCAAAGTACATCGTTTAAAAATATCGGACACCACTTCAAAAGTGTCACTTTCGAGTTAACATAACCAAAGCGCTCACAAAAATTAGTTTTACGAGCAAGAAACAGCCTGAAGTAAGTGTGCGATATTAACGTAAATAGCTGAAGTTGAGAAAGAATACTTCTTATTTCCCATTTACATGAACTTGTGAACGATGTAGCTTCCAAGAAATTTTTAAGCAGTAAAGCAGTATTTTAACAAGTTAATTTTTTGTAAAAATTGAATAAGTGTCAGTATTCAGAACTAGATTTCTTATTTTATAATATTAATCTTAAAAGTAAGAGTATACGTTTTTATAACTTATAAAAAAAAATTTAACTTGTCCTGTTATTACAAATTTTCTACTTTTGAAGGTAAAAGGGGAGCTGTAAATGAAAAAAATATGTTAAAACCATAAAAAAAAACATTGAGAAAAACACAAAACTCTGAAAAGGTCCACAAATATAACTTCAAACATATTTTTCGTTAAGCTTTTTAAATACGTTTACGTTGTGTCTAAAAAATGACGAAAACAGTCCAAAAATATCCTAAATAAGATTTAGACATATCGGTTTTGGATTAAAATTTTTTGAATTCGTCAGTGTGAAACAAAGTTTTTGTATTTATTGGTTTTTGATATTAAAACCTTGATTTTTTAGCTTTAACTTTTTGCAAACAATTCAAATGTAATTCTAATTTATGACGTTTTAAGCTTTAATAGAAGATTTTCGTCGATGCTATTTTAACGTTTTCCAAGAGAATCAACAGTTTTCCGTTTTAAAAACTTAATAGAGGATTTATTTATTTTTTAAAACGAAAAACATCGATTTCTTTTGAAAACTTATAAAACTAACTTTAACAAAAACATTTTTCTAGTTAATTTATTCTTTATTTACACATTAAAAAAATCATATTTGTCCAAAATTGATGTTTTGATTTAACGCTCTTCTAACTGGTGCCTCTTGTTACTTTTTATCAAATCTATCTTTCCTTACATTACATTGAGTTAAACTTCAAACTGTCCATTGGTCAATATTAAATCAACAATCTGCTCGCCATCCATTTGACTATTATTCTCGAGCACTATATCCCACTCGATGTACTCATCCAAATCGCACTCGGACGGTACATCGTCAACGCCAGCGGTATAAATCCAGCCACGTTCGGCGCGTATTGTTTCGGGACAAGTGAGACGTATCGACTTAACGCGATCGCCGTACGTTTCCCGAAAATATTTGATGTCGTTCTGACGGCGTATATCCGAAACAATGATTATTTCGGAGGCAGCTGAAAATAATTAAAAATCGTTGGTTATTAAGAATTGAATTCTCATTTTGTGTGTTTCGGCTTCCAATTACAAAATAAAAAAAGAAAGATATATCACCTATGACGCATTTTAGCGTATTGTCACATACCTTCCTGCATGGCGGCGCGACAAAAGTATCCATAGTCGCGTGCGCGCACCGTATCGCTCCACACAATCATTTCACGTCGATACTTCTCCTTGTACGGACCATCGCTCAATAGTTCCGCTAGATCCAATTTCAGTTCCTTGGCCCATTCCTGTTTAATGGGTGCCGAAATGCGCACAATCTGACTTCGTTCACCAAGTCTAGAAAAAAACAAATTGGAGTAAAAACATTAAGTTAGCTATTTAATTGAAAATTTTAACTAACCTATTTTGCAGCTTCTCGGACAGATAATCCTTGCCACATTTTCGCTTTCCACTTATCAAAATTATGCGTTTGATTTTGTCCATTTTTAATTTTTTTTTAATTTGTTCTTTGTAAAACAGAAAACTTTCACCGCTCGCTCTAGTTGAGATTGCTCTAAACTGAATTTAGTTTTATTATTTAGGTTTTTAAATGACCTTTTCTTTTTGTGTGTGACCTATTTGCGCGCGCGTTGCTATTTGCAGTAGTGAACATTCTCCACTGTCGCAGCGTAATTTACATTTCTTTTATATTGTATTTTAATTTAATTTTAACTCACAATGCTGATTTTTCGAATAATAAACAAAACGTTTTCGTTGTATTTGTTTACTTTTGCCGCGGTCTGCTTTGTTGTCGTTTACTCAGGCAGCAGCTGTTGCCGGAAAAGTGATGCCAAGTTGAAAATACCAGGGAGCCTATCAATAATTTGTGATAATTACAAATTTAAAAAACAAAATTTCTGACTGGAATATATACTACGCCCACTTATTTGGTATGGAACTGGATATACCGCTATAAAAATATTAAGATTCCATAAATAAAAAATGACTGCTGCTCGGGCTCTGTAAGCAAGTTACCAAAATATAAAATATCTTTAAAGGATTAAAAGAAATTAATATCGAGAAAAGTCGTACATGTCATGTGTTAAATTTTGGGGGGGATATATTGGTTAATCGCACTCCCAGAAATTAATAAACTTTAACTTATTTATAAAGTAACTTAACCATATTTTTATTTAACAATATAACTTAAATAATAATAAGTGAGCTACGCCCAATCCGATAGAATCTAGTTTATATACATATAAGCTAGAGTATAATATATCAGTCACTTCAGGGACAACAAAATTAATTTTTTAAAAGATGTTTTGTGATTTTTTTATTAGCTTAGTTATTGGCGGAGATGATATCCCAAAAAGTACCAGGTTGTACTGTGATAATCGTTATTATAATATTTATATTTTATTTTTACATATTTTATGTTACATATTAAATCAAAATCAATTTAAAACAATAATTTTAACGAAAATCAAATTTAAAAATTCTCCTCTAACTAGGCAGCACGGAAAACCGATCACGTGAACGAAAAGCGAACGACGTTTATGCGACGTGTTTTCAGGCGGTACCGTTGTGTACGTGCGAATTTCGTATATGTGCACGAGTTCGACAAATGTATGAGTGTGTCAGCGTAGCATTCGTGCGGGAAATTTCGAAATATCCCACTGCAAACAAAACTGACAGCGCACAGCTAGATAGAGTCAACACGACATGATAAAAATCTAATGCAACCTAGCACTCGCAATTGAGTAAGGAGCACAGCTCCTGATGTTTACAAGAAATCCCAATAGGAAATTAAAATGCTTAACTTGGCAGCACTGTATTTAAAACGACCTCGGTAAATTTGTGACATTCGTATGGCATTCGGTTTATCGTTCATTCAAAAATTTTTACTTGTCGCGTTCGGACGTTCGTGTTCGTTGTCGTCGGTGTTTTGCTTGCTTGTGCTTCCTTATAAGAAGCAGAGAGTAGAATTGGAAAAAAAAACTTTCTACTTTTACGTGGAAAGTTTTGCCCCCGAAATTAATTAATTACACAAAAGTAAATTAAGACACAAAATGGGAAGTAAGTAACATAAAAACAAACAAACGACGCGAGAAATTGTAAAATTAGTTGTGCTATGATGGTGAACAAAAAAATAATGTGTGAAAAAAGGAGGCGCTGTCGCCGGAACTTTTCTTTCTCCGGCGACACGACGAAAAAGTTGCTGACGTATACAATGAAAGAATACGAAAAAAAAAATTGCGAAATGGTGCGGCGAAAGCGAATGCGTTGAAATTGTGTCAGAAGTTAAATTAAATCTTCATAATATATTTACCCGCAAAATATTAATTTTACAATTTGTCCATAATTGAAATACAAATTTTTTGCCCTGCAAGCAAAGAAAAAAAAACGAAAACCACTAATTTTACCTGCATTCGCTTTTAATTCTGTTTCAGTTAAATTCCTCGAGGTGATCAAACCCTTCTGCAGTATACTGCCGGAAATTGCCAAACCTGAGCGCAAGGTAAGTGCCAGCCAGCCAGCCAGGATTGATCTTGACTTTATAAATAGAATAAATAATTAAGGAAATTAAATTTACTTAAAATTCGCAATCAAATTTGAGTAGGTTTCATTCATTAATTCGCCCATTCCGCCCCCATACTCTGGCTAAGTCGGATTGGATTTTGCCACGGCATCCTGCATTCGGCTCGCGTTCGTTTTGGTTCGTGCGTACTTTCTAATTTTTATTATTTTGGAATTACGAACTGAGACGACGGCGAACGAAAGCAGCGAAAGAAAGAGCCACGCACGCATGTTGACTATTTGATGTTGTTGTTGTTTTGCAGTGTTGTAATTTTATTTTACTGTTGTGCAGTAAAAAGTGATTTGTTTATTTTCGATTTTTAAATAAAGCATCCGAATTACTTCTCAATAAAAAAATATAAAAAAAGGAAATCGGTATCTTATTACATAAAATATATTTTAAATTAACATTTTTAAATGCAGTCATAAATATTCACTAATTCTATAAAAAAAAAAATTAAGTTCAACTTTCCTATGATTTTTTAATACAAAATGATTTAAACTCAGTTTAAATTAAATCTGAAAACTAGATCCAAATTTTGATTTTATATATGAAATAGGAATTGAATTTAAAAATAATAAAATCATGTTTAATTCTTAATAACTATTTACTATACTCTCAGTTCAAATTGTTTTGTTTTAAAATTATAAAACTATATACGAGTATATTCAAATTCTGTAAATTATATTTAAAATTTTTTTGAAATGAAGTATTTTTACAAAAAACCCATTCTTATTGTTTTAATAACTACCCATGTAAAAAGTTTGTGTCTAATTTGATTATATCATATTTGACTTTAGATATTAACATTTAAATACAAGTGTATTTAAACATATCTGATCAAATTAAACATTTTACAATGGGTATTAAAAATATCATCTAGCTTTCAATTTAAAATAACACCTTATACAACTTAAAAAGTATTCTATTGTCAAATCTGCACTTGACAACGTAAAAAATTCCAATTCGCCTTGGCGTGCCTCTATTCACTTTCACCACTTTATTATGTCTTAATATTTATAAATAACGTTAAGTTATAATCAGGAATTTTTTCTATTTTTAATATAAATTTTATTAATATCGACATAATTATTTTGTATTTTAATTCAGTATTTTCATTTTGAATAAAATGCATTTTCGATTCCCACATATGATAATATCAGCGTTTTTGTTGTTATTTCATTTCCCCCACCACCCCAGTTCTTACTCTAAACCAACAATTTGACATTTCATTTGACAGTTCGCTTGCTACGTGTGCCGCGACGATCGCAGCTCACGATTTTGTTAAGACAACTTCGGTGTTGGTCGTTGATCGTCATCGATCGTCGTCGCCGTCGGTGTTTTTAATTCGTTTGTGGCTTTGTTCGTGACTTTGCTTACGTAGCAAAATTATCAAAAAAAAAAACAAGCCTTTTTTTGGTTGGTACTTTTGACTGTTTTTGATTTTAAATAAGCTTTACTCGTTTCTGTTTCTGTGGTACCAGTTTTTACCGTTTTTGCTATTTCTGGGTCAAAAGCTATTGTCCAGTCTTGTTCTTCTTCCTCTTTTTGAGTTGTACACATAAATATACGTTCATGATTGAGTGAAAAATAGTTAACTTGTTGAGTAATTTAAGCTTACAAAATATATTCGAAAAAATTACCGGATTTTAAGTTACATTTTACGCTTTGAAAAAATTTAATAATGAAAAGTAAAATTTCTTTTACTATTCGTATATTAAACGCTTTTAAGATTCTTACATGAGTGAATTGAAATAGGTATTATTTTACGAAACGCATTTAAGATTCGTTAAAGAGCTGTGATTCGAGAATGAAATCATTTACGAATCGCATGAATTTAAAATATATACAAAAAATTGTTATTAATAAATTTCAAATATAATTATTTGTTTTTAATAAATTTCAAATTTAAATATTTGTTTGATTAAATTAATATTTTAACATTTATTCATTTTTTTTCTTTCTCAGATCCAATTCAGAGAGAAGGTGCTATGGACCGCCATAACGCTTTTCATCTTCTTGGTGTGCTGTCAGATCCCGCTTTTCGGCATCATGAGCTCCGACTCGGCGGATCCCTTCTACTGGATTCGTGTCATTCTCGCCTCGAATCGTGGTACCCTCATGGAGTTGGGTATTTCGCCCATTGTCACGTCCGGCCTGATCATGCAGCTGTTGGCGGGCGCCAAAATCATCGAAGTCGGTGATACGCCCAAGGATCGTGCACTCTTCAACGGTGCGCAAAAACTCTTCGGCATGGTCATTACAATCGGTCAGGCGATCGTTTATGTGATGACTGGCATGTATGGTGATCCATCGGAGATTGGCGCTGGCGTGTGTCTCTTGATTATCATTCAGCTCTTCGCCGCCGGTTTGATTGTGCTGCTGCTCGACGAATTGCTGCAAAAGGGCTATGGCTTGGGTTCGGGTATTTCGCTGTTTATTGCCACGAACATTTGCGAAACTATTGTGTGGAAGGCATTCTCGCCAACCACTGTTACGACTGGACGCGGTACCGAATTCGAGGGCGCTGTCATTGCGCTCTTCCATCTGATGGCGACACGCAACGATAAGGTGCGTGCACTGCGTGAGGCTTTCTACCGCCAGAATTTGCCAAATTTGATGAATCTGCTTGCGACCGTTCTCGTCTTTGCCGTCGTCATATACTTCCAAGGATTCCGTGTTGATCTACCCATTAAGTCGGCGCGTTATCGCGGCCAGTACAGCAGCTATCCGATTAAGCTTTTCTACACCTCGAACATTCCCATCATTCTACAGTCAGCGCTTGTTTCCAACTTGTATGTCATCTCGCAAATGTTGGCCGTTAAATTCCAGGGCAATGTTTTCATTAACTTGCTCGGCGTTTGGGCTGATGTTGGCGGTGGCGGCCCAGCGCGCTCTTATCCCATTGGCGGTCTGTGCTACTATCTGTCGCCACCTGAGAGTGTCGGCCATATACTCACCGATCCGATTCACGCCCTGCTCTATATTGTCTTTATGCTTGGCTCGTGTGCGTTCTTCTCCAAGACATGGATTGATGTGTCTGGTAGCTCTGCCAAGGATGTAAGTTAACTTATTAATAGCAAAAAAACTATTAAACAGTAGATTAAATTTAAATTTTAAACTAAAAACATTCTCTATTTTTTCACAGGTGGCTAAACAACTCAAAGAACAGCACATGGTGATGCGCGGTCATCGCGAGAACTCGATGATTCACGAGCTCAATCGTTATATCCCCACTGCCGCCGCATTTGGTGGTCTCTGCATCGGCGCTCTGTCGGTGATGGCTGATTTCCTCGGCGCCATTGGCTCGGGCACTGGTATCCTGCTGGCCGTCACCATCATCTATCAGTACTTCGAGATCTTTGTGAAGGAGCAGTCCGAAATGGGCGGCATGGGTACGCTGCTGTTCTAAGTGGCTGGACGCTGTGTCCCGACTGTTTCGTCGTCTGTCTTTCTGGGGGGCTCAACACGAAACATTTTCGTTTCGAAGTTGAGCACGATTTTTTTTTTTATAGATTTATGTCTAGATTTATGTGTAATAATTTTTTTTATTATTTAAAAAAAAGAACGCATGCGAACCATCAAACCAACAACAACGTAAAAAATTACAAGTTTAAATTAGCATACACAGAAGAGACTTTGCTGCTTTCCATTTTTGATATTATTATTTGAATTATTATGTTGATTTTTGAGAAATTTTCGCTAATCGATCGGATCGATAATCGAAGAAGCCGGCGATTTTTTTTGTTTTTTTTTTGTTCCTTGAGCGTGTGTGCGTAAAACAAGCATACAAACTCGCATCCATCGTATCACATTTGCCCAAAAAAAAAAATAAAAAAAAAATAGATTTCGACACTTAAAATAAATAAAAACGATTAATGTAATAATTTTGTAATAATATTGAAGTGTGAGTAGTTGTTATAATTTATACCGCGCGAAGAAGAGTGTGAAATTATTAAAATAAAGAAGAAGAATTAAACATTTAAAACAAACAACAAAACTTTAATTGTAATAATGAAATTTTTAAATTGTTTAAAAATTTAATAAAAAAAAATGTAAAATGTAAAAATGTCTTTTTTTATAACAAAAGTTTCCAATCGACATGTTATGGTTAAAAAATATTGAAATAAAATGTAACTTTTCAGATACCCACTTTTTAAAATTGATCTACCGTAACTGTGGGACTTGATGCGCCATATAGGATACATATATAGAAGTCGGTCTAGATGGAATAATACATCACAAAAAATCTGCCACGTCAAATTTGGTGTATGAGATGATATGGTCACTGTCGATCTTGCAAATGTAGTGTGAACTGGATGCGTTGGAATGTACTGAATAAAGTGGGAGGACTGAACGAACGGGATTCGAATTCAACTTCATGGGTTGGATGAACTTCATTACTGGATGGATAGAATGCACTAGGCGGACTGGATGTGATGAACTGAATAACAATAGAGAATATGTACTGGATGGATGAAAAGGACTAAATGGACAGGATCGACTGGATACACCGAATGTTTAATACAATAGGCTGGAAGGACTGGTTGAATTAAATGTTCTGAGTTGACTGGATGTACTAATAAGACTTTGCGAACTGAAATAACTAAATGAAGTAAATATACCGGATTGCATAGACGTGATTCAAATGTTATATTGCAGGAATTTTTCAGAAATGTCCATCACGACAAGTAACGCAAAGTGTTTGATTTTGGAGGTATTTATTCCAGATAATTCATTTGCTTGTCTTAAAATTTGCGATTCGCATTTAGCTAACTATTGACTAGTCCCATCCTAAATATCACTTAAGTGGCATTAAGTATTTTCAGTTTATTTTGTTATAAACTGTCTAGAACAATTTGGCTTTTGATATGTGAAAGGTGCTTTATTGTCTTATATATGTATAAGGGAATATCTAGTAATAATATTTTTTTGTTCAGAAATTAATCCATTACTTAATAATATGCACAACTTCTTTCGAAAAATTATTATAACTTCAACATATATTCAGTTAACGAAATATCGAATTTGATTTTTTCAAATAAATGTCCATTTTGTTTTGTTGTTTTTTTCTTTACAAACATCCCTCGTTCACTGTTCTTACAAATAAACCCTCGTTAAGTTTTCGTTAAGATTTGATTTTTGAGATTGAGCTAAAAATCGATAATAATTTCGATTTCCAAACTGAGCTTCTTGACAATAAATCAAAATTATTTTGCAAGCATAATTATACTTGCAAATCATTTTGAAAAACTTGTTAAACAAATAATACAAATTGTTTTTGAACCGAAAAACCTATTAAACAATTTGGTCATATGAAATCACTTTCGATACAAATTAAAATCGAGAATAACACATCACTCATTAATTGCACATTTGACAGCTGATGCAGAGAAAATAATAGAAAAATACAAATTTCCACAGAAGAATTAAAAAAAGAGTCGAAAATTTAATTAAATGCAACAACAGCGGCAGCAAAGTAGCAGCAGCAACATCGGCGAGCAGTACGTGTAATATAATTAAATGTTTTAAGTACGAAGCGCAACCAAACAAAACGAAACGAGCGAAGAGTAAAACGAAACAATAGGAAAAATGTCCACCGCGACGCGAAATATAAACTATCTGAAGCAACAATTCGCTGCGTTGCTGATGAACACCTCGCCCGTCATCACGCTCATCTGTCTGGTGACGACGGGCGGCTATTTGCTCTCCTTTTCGGAGACAGCGGTGCGACTGCTGAGTGTAACGCCTGGCTACATTTTGCCGAATGCAGAGTTCTGGATATGGACTGCGTTTACGTTTTGTTTTATCGAGCTGCACTGGTGGGAGGTGTTGGTCGATGTTGTGACGGTGGGCCTTTGCGGCAAGATGCTAGAGCCGTTGTGGGGTCAAATGGAGATGTTTAAGTTTTTCGCGTTGAGCAATTTTGGCGTGTCCATACTGACGACCATTTACTATCTGTTTTACTATATGGTGACCAAGGATCCGCATATTTTGTTTGATGTGCACATACACGGACTGGCGGGTAATTATAAAAATTGAATTCTTTTGATATTGAGACATTAAAGTAATAAAATTTTTTTAATTAATTTTATGATATAGGCTACGTGGCTGGAATCTGCGTGGCCGTGCGGCAGATTATGCCCGATCATCTGATCTTTAAAACGCGCTATGGCCGTTTGACTAACCGGTGAGAGACAATTAGTCATTTGTTTTTAGTTTTTGTGAATATTCAGTTTTTATTATTTTTGTTTAATATTAATTTAAATGAACTGCATTAAATACAAAAGCCTTAACGCTCAAGCACGTACCGTTGAATATATTCGGTTTGTGCTTACATTTCAACAACCATAAGCAGGCGTCGTGTTTACAAATTATCAGTTTCAATTTCTTAGTCGATTTAACGTTACACGTCTGTTTATTCGTCTGATTACCCCAGCAATTACAGCAGTAGTTTAAGAGATATCGAGCTAAAATTTGGTATGTGAGGTCCTATTTTCCAAGCGGGGATTAAGTGAGATTTTCTTAGATACAAAGGAAAATATTTCTAGAGCTATGTTTGAAGACATCAGTTTTTTGTTTTCCTCAATAGCGTTTTTAAAATAAAAAGTGTCTAATTTTTTTATCTCAATTGTTTTTATATTTACACTTTAGTCGAAGTTAAATTTCCTTTATTTTGTCATTTCAGTAATGTTCCACTCACGGTGCTCATAACGTCCATCATTTTGTGGGCGGTAAATCTACTGGACGGCACTTATCCGGCCATGTTCGCTTCGGGTCTACTTGTCTCCTGGGTCTATTTGCGCTTCTATCAGCGTCATCCGAACGGACGTGGCGACAGTTCGGAGAGTTTTACATTTGTCTCATTCTTTCCAACTTTCGCACAACCACTGATGGGCGTACTCGTGAATCCGATCTATGCCGGTTGTCTTAAAGTGGGTGTTGTTCGTCCGCCAGCACCGCCGCGCACAATATCGGCGTCGACCAGCAGCAATTCGGTAGCGATTTTAATGCCGGGCGTGGATCCGCATGATATCGAACGGCGACGGTGAGGAATCTTAATATTAGTTTAGTTATTCATATTTAAACAGTTTAAATTTTTAGTCAAATTGCTCTAAAAGCACTCAGCGAACGCTTAAAAACAACCGATTCGGCGCGACACAATCAACAGCCGAAATCGTTTCCAACAGTGACAGCTGGAGCTGCCGGCCACCAACATGGTCAACATCACCATCACGGCGGCAACAAGCAACATCATCATCATGGTGGTCATCACAGTCATGGCGGAGGACACGGTCATTCGCATGGCGGCGCTCAGCATAGCCATGCACAATCACAGCAATCTGCGCTGACGCCTGCATTTTTGGCACAGGGTATTGGTGCGCCGCCTATAACCGCAGCACGCGCTGAGCCACGCATGATCAGCACGATGTCGCAAATTGCAATACCGATGCCGGCGCCGCCGCCGCCATCCAAAGAGGCCGTTGCCAAGGACGCAAGTACGCTGCTGATTGATTTAGAGGCGCAGTCAACGTCCGCCTCCGTCTCAACGCAACAGTAAACGAAACGAAAACAAAGAATTCAAAACGCTGACGACGCGGCATGTGCCGGCGTATTTTTAGTGATTTGTTTTTTTATATATATTTTTGTATTTTCGATCAATCTACGCCGCCTGCAAAGAACATTTTTTTCGCACTTTTTTTTTTTGTAATACCTATTTGAAAAGAAAAACAAAAATTAAGTTAGTCTCTTGCTTAAGTAGCGATATTAATTTTAGATTTGTTTCCTTTTTTTATTTATAAAATACTCGCACGCGATTTGCTATTTGAGTAGAGAATCATCACACAACTTTAAAATAAATACAAGAAACGGCGGCGACAAACTCAAAATGCAAATGTGAAATTGATTTGAAGAAGAGAAATAATTTACAATTTTCATAACTTCCCACTTTTGTATAAAGTTAACTCTAATAATTTGTATTTGTTTAACGCTATTAATAAATTTATAGACAAATTAAATTGTTAAATTTTTACAGAATTTAAATGAATTTGAAAATTATGTTTACACTTTTGTTTTGTGTAAACTATTGCATACAATTTTTTACTAAATAAATTTAGTTTGCGCTTGTTTTTATGTATTAACAGTAAACACTTATTTACATGGCGACCTTTCGTTTGAACTAAAAACTAAAATATGAAAATGCCAGCATATTCTAAATTTCTCCATGAGAGAAAATTTCAACTTCGACACGAAATTTAATCTCAGTACAGGGCAACCGTTCGCTCGCATATAAAATAATTGTTTTTGTATTTACATTCGGTTGAAAAAATGCATACTGCAAACGAATTTGTTGTTTAGAATTTTATAATTTAATTTCGAATATAAGTCAGTATTGAAATTGTTTCTCATGAAGATAATTTCAAATTGATACAAATTCGAATTTCAGTATAGGTCTCTTTTATTCATACGAAATGATGCCATGTAAATCAGTCGCTAAATTTATAAATTCTTTCGCTTTAATAATCATTCCCGAATTTGCATTTTTTGCTTTTTTTAAAACGCACGTCTCCATTAACAAACGAAAAAAGAAAAATACATGTAAATATTTTAAAATTAAACTAAAAAAAAACTAAGCAGCAAGCGTCGTAAATATGTGTTGCCGCCGAAATTTTTAGATTCAAATATTAAATACGCAAAATAACCAAGCAAATAAAAATCCCATAATGTACTTGTATTTGCAAACTTTAAAATGAAAACAATTATTAAATTTCAATGTTTGAAAAATTGTAACAAATTTCTAGCCCTAATGTGTGTGTGTGTGTGTGTGTGTTGTGTTCCTTTTATTTTATTCGCGCGCATCTTGAGTAATATCTGTGAGCAGCATCCTCCGAACTCATCTGTAGTATTGATTTTGTTGCCACGAGCCCTGCCCTGCTTGCTGGGTGTTGGTCGGTGGCGGCGGCTCATAACTGTAGCCAACAGCAGCAGCGCTATTTGGATTTGGTGCATTACTACCAGCGCCGCTAACACCTCCTCCCGACCCTGATCCACCGCCACTACCACCACCAAACGAATTGAGTACACTACTGTAATACGAGGCATCGGCCACCGTCTCGGGCGGCTGATGATGCGAGGATTGTGTTAGTGATTGCTTCTTGAGCGTCTGATGCAGAGTCACTTTACCCTGATGACAGTTCTGCTCGTTGGCGGTATTAATACGAGCGATATTCGCTTGGGTCAATGTGGAATGCGAGTGCGCAGAGCCAGCAGCAGTCGCCGCTGATTGTTGAGCATTTGCAATACTGGCGCCTGGAGGCACTATACTGCCAATACCTCCGCCACCACGTGGACGTTGGGCAAGCAGCGCGGAAGCCGATTGTATAGAGGCAGTTGCAGAAGAGGATTCAGAGAGCTAAGAAGGAAGCAATTAAATTATTTTCAATAGAGAGAACTTTATTCCTTTATTTTGTTACTAACCTTTCGTTGTGTGCCCATTGATTTGATTGCGTCCATGCCGCCTACCTCCTGCTTTAGCTCATTGGCTGTAGTTATTGCGGAGAGCGGCATTGGTGGTGGCTGTGTGACATGACGATGATTGATGTGTGCTTGCAAATCACGCTGGAAATAGCGAGAAATTTATATTTTTTAAATTAAAAAGAGTTAAAACGAAAAAATTTGACTTAAGATGCACCTGCGACAAATAAGTGCGTCTGCAGCCGGTATTTCCATAACGACTACCGCCGTGAGTGCACATAAAAACGGTCCCCAGTCCCGATTGCTCGACGCGTACCACCTTATCGCTGCAACGCGGGCAAATCTTAACCGGTTCGGCTCGTGCACACTTTAGACAGAAGACATGCTTACACGGAATCATGCGTCCATAGAGCAAAATCGGTTTGTCGCACTGATCGCAACAGTGGATCATAGGGTTCAGTACTTTTTCACCAATTAAGCTAACCTTGTGATCCCACTTGAGGCGAAGCATCGGCTCTGGAGGTCCGCGTGAAATCGTTGTAAAAGTGGGCGCTTCCAGCTGTGAAATATCGGCTTCCATGTCAACTGCGAAAAATTATCATTCATCAAAGTTTAGTCGCTTCGGAGTCAAACAGAAAACTTACTTGTTTGCGGTATTAGTGGAGCTATTTTTCGTGGTTCTTCCAACACAGACGCAGTAGGGGCGACAGTTGACGCTATGGCCACAGGTGCTATTGGAGTAGCAACCACCAATGCTGTTGCTGGAATTGATTCCTCCGTGTTGGTGGTGGTCGCACCTGCTACAGCTGCAACTGCCGCTTGCGGTTCTGCCTCATTTTCTTTATTCAAATCTGTCATGACGGCATCTTCACCTAACGATGCGTCCAATGGCAAATTATTACCGCCGCTGTCCGCATCTTCCATAGCGACGCTGGAACTGCCATCGAGGGATTGTTGATCTTGTATCGAAAGCGTCTCTTCATCGGATGAAACAACTACGGCTGCTTTCTTGCCTCTGCCGCGACCCCGTCCACGTCCTCGGCCTCTTGTACCGCGACCACGTCCACGACCACGTTTAACGCCGCCATCAGCCAAATCCATTGGAGTGCGAAAGAGAGTTTGTACGTGCTTAGAACTTACGTGGACGAAACTTTGTAAGTTCTTGTTTAAAGTTAGTTTAAACTATTTTATACAAAACTTTGTTTTTTTCCGCTCTCTGTCTAAATTACTGATTCAGCGATGTGTAATTTAACTAATTTAGCGATGTGAAGTTTATGTCGAGAATCGATAAAAATAGAGTTTTTGTTAAAAGTATTCCGTTTGTCATGAAAAATATTAGTATTGTATTTATGCTCTAATTTAGGGCAGCTCATAACAAAAATCAAAATTTATTAAACAAAATTTAAATAAAATACTTTCACTACTGCATTAGTAATACCGTGCAATAAAAATGTCCTTTTTGCGTGTTCTATGAGCGAGTGTTATTCTCGTGATAGTATAGGCAATATGTTAAGTCGGTTTTATTTTACTAATGCAGGTGGTTCTTATGGACAATAAGATTTCTTATATGAACTAAATTCTTAAAAATAAAAAAATTACTCATTATTATCGAAATGGGTATCAAATAAAAATACATGATGGTTGTTTTTATAAAAAATTTTTAAACTTTTTTAAGAATATAGAGGGCTCCAATTAAAATTTGTTCTTGAATATCCTTGAAAGGATTTTATGTCATTTATAGATAACTCTCTATTTTCTTCCAAAACTTTACTGAAATCGTCCGATTTATTTAAAAGTTATAAAATATTGTAGTTGTTAAGTCGTTTTATTTATATTTGTTACACCATGGTAACGCTCATAAGGCGTGGTAGGCATGACAAGATCTGTGTATAAATATATGTCGATAACGAAGGGTATTTGAGCTTCGGTTTAATCGAAGATAATTCTCTTACTAGTTAATTAATCATTACTTTTTCATTAAAAGTTCATTTTTTAATAAATATATTTTACATTATTTATCTTAACCAAAATCGCTTTAGTTTGTCATTTCAAGATTTTCTGTCTAGTCCAGTGATCCTCTTTAGAAATAAACTCAAAGGAAAGTTGAAATTCAGTTGAAGTGCTTTGTAAATTTCACTATGCTATAAATAAAAAAACAACAACAAATTCTTTATTGATAAGAAAAAATTCTTCTGTGATAAATAGAAGAAAAAACAAGCATCCGCAATTGGCAGAAAGATGCGCGCTGCTTGTCCACATGTATCGAACACGATAACAATCGACAAAACTAATTAATTACAGCAAATATTGATTCAAACGAGAGTTGTTGTTGTTTTAAATTGTATTGATAAAGCTGGTGGCATAAGAATTTTATTTTCTTTCAACTCTTTTTCTATTAATAATCATAATTGAAAATTAAATTGTCACTAAAAAAGTGTTGCAAAAAGGCTTACGACTCCTTTGCTTGCTCAGCTCAACAAGTGGAACGAGCTGAGCGTCCAATCGAATCGTTCGCTCGCTCAGCTCAACAAGTCGATTTCAGCTGAGCAATCGAGTCGAAATTGAACTTTTTTTGCAAACCTGCTGAATAACTTTTGAACAACGTTTGAAAAATGTAAGCTTCTTTTTGGGTTTGGGTATTTTGCATTCAACAAAATTTGTTTATTATTAAAAATTTTATAATAGGTTTAATAAGTATTTTGTTTTTACAATAATATACATATTTGTTTAACATATAATAAAAATTAAGTAAAATTTTAAAAATTTCGATTGCACTTGTGTAAATTTTTAGCTAACGATAATATTTCACAATTAAATATATTTAAAGGAATTGGATTGAATTTAGGTTTTATGTTTGTATATATAATTTTCAAAATCAAATACATAAAATCGAAGAACATTTGTATTTATATAAGCATAAAAAAGAGGGTAAAGTGGAAATTAAGTATATTGCAAATGTCTGCGGTGCTTATAATTTTGCAGAGTGTAAACTAGCATAATATGAATAATACATGTTTATAGTTGTTGTTGTTGTTTTTAAGAAGCTTAATAGTATACAAAAATATTAAGCGTCGCCAGAGATTCAGTTAGGTGCACACTATTTCTAAATCTTTAATTTTAAGCGAATTTACTTCTATTGCATACTTTCAGGCACCAACCAGAAATGGTTATGCTGAATGCATTTTCGCTTTTGTGCCAAAAAATATGCATTTATTATTATTTTTTAAACAAGTGAGTGGCGCATAAGATAAGCCTTAAGACACACACTTCTTCTTTGCATAAACATAAAAATTTCGAATTCAAACAACAATTATCCAGACGACTCTTCCTACATACTAAAAATACAATTGTACAATAATCTAAATTTTTAGACTACAAAAAAAAATAAACAAATTTACAATTTTAAAAACGAATTCACATCGAAACACACACAAACAATAACATCAGTCCAAAAGAAACTGTCCCGCTTTGCAACAAGTCTACAAGTGCCCACTGAGCGGATCACGGGCGCTGCGCAAGTAGACCGGTGACGTAAAGGATTTACCCTGCACCAGCGCCGATAAATTCTCGCCGGCGTACGAGACAAACGGCGAAATTTCACATTCGTCGCCATGCACTAGACCGCCTGCTGCCTCGACATATTTCTTGTGTAGCCGATACAAATCGGCACGCGCGGTCGACGGACAATCCTTGCCCGCAGTATCGGCATTCTTAAGCGCACTAAAGTCTTCGTCGCGTGGCACTTCCATAGCTACGAATTTCTGCGCAAATTCGAAAACATCAAAAACGAATTTTTCAATTTTTATGCCGTTCGCCTTTTCTGGCGTCAGACGTTTGCCCGAATTGTCAACGAACGGTATCTTCTTCTTGGCCACGTGCAGCTTCAGTTCCGCCTCAAATGTGCTACCGATCTTGTGCAGAAAAGCACTGCTAAAGAAATGATTGCAAATATTGCCCGCGGCAAAAGTCAATCGACCATCGGAATTGCGCATTTCGGCGGTCTTTGCCGAAATCTCACTGTACTCGACCACTTGATATTTGCCATCAACAATGGCAACAACGCCGACCGCCTCGCCGGGTCCCGATTTTTCGCAAACTTTAGCAGCACAATCGGCCTGCTCCTGTACGCAATAGCCAATGAAGACGGGATCGGCGACTTTTGTCAGTATATTATCAACGCTGTGCGCATGCACATACAAGACGCCGCGTTTCGTCAAGTCATCTAAGATGCCCTGTTGTTTCATGGCCCGATATATTCCACCATTGCCGTCGGGTGCGCGCGCCACACGATGCTTCTGATCGAGTATGATCTTGCCGTCGTATTCGAAACACGGCAACGAGCCCTGCTCGAACAGAATCACGTTCTCTTTCTTCAGACCGAAATAGTTGTTGGCGCGAAAGTATTCGTATGTCGGCTGGATGGTGTGTTCCGATGTCATAATGTACCAAGTGATTGTGCCGTGTCGGCCGTCATTGGCCTCCGTCGCCAGTTGCTCGAGTTTTTGTATGCGTTCGGCCTGAATGCGAAAGAGCGTCTTGTGCGACTGCAGTCCAACATCGTACATGCCTTTGGGATGCGCAAAGCCCAAACGAGTGCCTGGAATGGAAGGTTAGAAATAAATATAAAATTTTTTTTTTAATATTTTTTCTGATTTTAGACTGATTCTAAAAATCTTTGAATTATTTTCGATTGTTTTCGATAACAATTCAATATATAAATTTTCTAATTTTCAATTTCGGTTACAAAATTCTTCTTCAATCTTTTAAATCACTTGTCGTTATATTATAAACGAGTTCCATTCTTTACCACCGGAAACTTAGTGACAAAATTCATTTTGATGTATCCAAAAAATTAACCTTTGCCATTTAAAGGTAAACTTTAACTCGGAATATTTAATAATAATAATAAAAGTTCAGCGCAAAAGGTTTTAAAGCAACTACAACGCAACAAAATCGAAAAGTTAAAAGAAAAAGACAAAAAAAAACATTAACTGACATTTAAGCCAACTGTTTTCGGCTGCTGTCTTCTCGCCTTGTTAACCTTTGAAATTAAAAAACTCGTTATTTTTCTCGATGTTGTTGTTGGTGTTGTGTGGTTTGTCGTTGGTTCTGTTTTGTATTAATTTAAATTTAACTAACTTTTTTAGTAACAAAGCCCATAAACACCTTTTCAAAACGCTTGTTAAGAATATTTTGGAATCTTAAGATAAATTAATTATATTTCATTTAAATGTATGCTCAATTTTTAAGTCCAGTTTATGTTGGATTAAGCATTCGCTGACGTCAGAATAATTTAAATTAATTACCTAAAGTTTATCATAAACGCGACTAATTTTGGAGAACGAAACAAAAGCAAAAGTGACAGTTTTTATGGAGTATTGTAAAGAGAGTGATTTAAACCATAAATCGATAAGTCCATAGAAAACATAGTTGAGAACAACACAAAAAAATGATAACGTCTTCGAATATATCTTTCCTTGTCTCTGAAATAAGTTTAGGTAAAGTAAAAAGTTTTGGCTATGTCGACTCCTAATTTAAAACCGTTTTGGATTTGTCGGTGTTTGAAAAAATTGTTTGTATACACGTACATATCGTTTTCTTATATTAAAACCTTAAATTTTGAGCGATTAAAAAGGTTTTCATAAAAATTAAGTTTGGATTTATTTTAAGGAGCTTTCAAGCTCAAAGTACGAGGGTGGTCCGATAAGTACTTAGCCTACAAAAGACAAAACAAAATTATGGAAAGTGGCTATTTATTTCTCAACATAGTCTCTACACTTGACGATGCGATGCTCCAACTTCTTTAATCTGTCTGAAAAATACGTTTTCTTGAGGTCTGCAAAGTAGGCCTCCAACGGGTGGTGAGGCTAAGCACTTATCGAACCACCCACGTATATAACCCTTTAGATTTCAGCCAATACTAATTTTTATGTTTTCCAAATGAATCGATACTTTCCAATTTTAAAAACTAAATAGATGCTTGTTTCAATACTCAGAGTTTGGGGTCAGGTGGAGACTCTTCTTAACTGAATTACTAGATCAAATAATCAATTTTATTCAAAAGTTATTTAATCGATTTTTGATTTAAAGCTCTCAAACTATCATTGGAAAATATATTTATTTACATTGAGACAGTTTAATTATTATATCATTATTATTATTTATTAAGTTTATTTTAATTGTTAAAAGTGCTCAATCTTTTCAAAACGTCTAAAACAAAAAATTATTTACATACATACAAATGTACGTATATATGTATACAATTTTAGAGATAACTAGAAAATACCATTTATTGTTTATCATTTGGTAAACAAAGCATGCGCGGGAGTAGAGGTAAACTTATTATAACAGAACATTTAACTTTGCTTTATCGCTCGCGATCGTAAGTAGCTGCTGGCGGAGTTGACGTACCAATTTCCGCAAGCAGCGAACACAAACTTTAAATATCTCAAATCCAAATGGAAAAAATAAAAACAATTCAACGTAAACCACAAGAAGCACAAGAAGTGACGAAGCCAAGGCGAACAAAAATTATTCACTTTGAGTGCGCTTGCGTGACTTTATTGCGAATGGTAGTAGAGGCTCTTACACCACTTGCAGCAGGAATGTGCTGCTGGCTGGCTGGCGTTGTAAAGCAAAGCTAGACAAAGCGAGCGCGTATTTGAAATGGAGTCAAAGAGACAGGCAGATAGACCGACAGACAGACTGACTGTCCGACCGACAGATAGACAGACAGACAGAGCAGTTAAACCACTCTTAATTGACTTTATTATCCACCTACGCGCGAGTCCGCCAACTGCGCAAGTCAGTTTATTGCAACTGAAACGGTTCGCAACAATCTCAAAAAAGAAAAAAAATTCAAGTCGAAAATAATCAATTAAAAAAATTCATTGTTTCAATTGAATTGGTATTGAAATTAAGAAAATGCTTTCTAATGGTTTATGTCAGTTATATGCATTAAAAACAGCTAAAATATGCACTTAAAAACAGTTTTTTTTAAAATATGCAAGACCATAAATTTATAGGAAAATATGCAAAAATATGCACTAACGGTTGAATGCCATTAAAATAGTTTAAACACATTTTGTTAATTTAAATGAAAAAAATCCACTGAATGACAGTTTTAAAGTTTTTATTCAACTAAAATATTTTTTCTCAGTATACACTTAAAGCGAGGTAACTGAACTTAAACCACTCCCGAAGTTGGCCAATTCATACATACACAAAATATGTGCCTGGTATATTTTCTTTTGTTATTGTTTTTAACTGCCACCCCCTTATTTCCTTACAACTACTCACCTTGTCCACCAGCCATCAGCAAAACGGCAACATGTCCCTGACTGATCTGACGCAAGCCCTCGTCACGATATGCCGTCAAACGTTCCGCCGAGGTGCGCAAAATGCTCACCACTTTCGAATCGGGTATGGGCTGCAGACGATCGTCCAGCTTGATGCCATTCTCGCTTAACGAAGTCGTAGCACGATCGAAGTAATGCTTCAGCTCGTTCAAATTCAACTCCTCGATATCGCGTACGAGTTCCTCCTGTTCGGCGAGCGTCAATTCATCCCAGAATTTGAGCAAATGCTCCTGTCCGACCTTGGAGAGGCGTGCGTGTAGCCCATCGAAAACTGTCATTGCTGTGAGTGGGAGTCAAAAAGTAGAGAGTTATCAAAATGCGCGAATTGATCGATAAACAAACAAAACAACAAAATGTGGTTGTGTCCAAAAAAATTGTTTCTTCTTTTTTGTAATTTTGTTTTTTAATAACAAATTTAGCGCAGCTTACGAAATGCGAAACGAGAAACGATATAAAAAAGTGATAAAACGACACAAGAGTCAAGTAAGAAAAAAAAAACACGACTGAAACTTAAACTGAGCGAGTGAGCGAGCGAACCGAAGTCAACCGAACGCCAACGTTTCCAAAGCACAACTAAACGCGAGTGTCCGCTGTTGCGCGCGTTAAGTTTGCATTTTAGAGGTAGGCGCCGCACGCCGGCCATGGAGCGCAATCGTTCGAACGTTCGGTAGCTTCGCTTCGAGTTTGGAGCGAGTTGTTTGGTAAGCGCTGCTGCCACTGCTGCTTTGGCTTTTGGTCTTTTCGTGGCTAGCGCAATTCGACTCGTCGTCTCGACTCAACTTGGCTTATTGGTTTCTTGCCTTTGTCTTGACTTGTCTTTGTTGTTGTTTTTTGCTAGCACGTTAAGTGCTTGTGGGCATGGTGGCTTAGCTTCGTGTCTTGGGCTTGTGTGCAAAGTTAAACTATGAAGCTGGTTCGTTGCCTCAGTGACTGACTCGACTTCGATCTGGTTGTCCCTGAACAGACTTCAGTGAAAGTGAGTTTTTTTAAATATTGATTCTTTGTGACTTGGTATTAAGGCGCCAAGTGCGTCAAGCCTTATCTCAGTATTTGGGCATGGACTAGAACAGTTTTAGGATTTAGTTGCCAACTCTATAATAAGTCAGGATTTAGTTAAGGGCGGCTTTTTGTGATCAAATTAGGGTATTAAGAACCGAAGATTGAATGAAAGATATTTAAGATAATTAATTTAATTTGACTCGTTGCTTTCTGAGGTTTGGATGAACTTGACTTCATGTTATTTATGCTTTGCGTTACTAGTGCAGCTCATACGATTTGGATCTTGTTGCACTTCTGAAATGTTAATCATTAAAGTAAACTACATAAAAACTTATCGTTAGTTTTATTTTAAATTTCTAAGTATTTACTAAATTAAGTAACCTTTTTTTCTGTTAAACGAAACATTTAGTTTGCATGGTTTTTGGAAGTAGGTAAGGTCAGTTAACCTATATCTTATTTCTTACTCAAATGTCTTATTGGTCTTTGGTTTTGTTTTCTTTATGCTACTGAAAAGTTTTATTGCTTTTTAAAAATTTTAACTTTTTTAATTTTTCAAAATTTAAATAGTTTTTAGGAAATGTTGATTCGATTTTTAGAATTTCATCAAAACTTTTTTATCTTAAAAGTTGTTATGGCAATTTTTTCTTCTCAAAAGTGTTTTGACATATTTATTTACTTTTTAAACATTTTACTGTCTTTTACTAATTTTTATAAACTTTAAAGCCCCTTTTTAATCTTAAAGTTGTTATGACCTTTTTGTTTTAAAATAGTTATTGCAAAATTGAACGATTTGAAAAATTTAACTGGGCTTCTTTTGCTTCATAAGCCAAAGTTGACCTTTTCATGATTTTTTAAATTAAAAAAGTTATTTTTAATGACTTTTAAAGTTTAATTTATCTTTGCTATTAAAAAGATTTGTTGACCTTTTATGCTTTTCAAAAATTTAACTTCTATTTTTTCTTTTCAAACGTTTTGTTGACCTTTTTTAAGTGAACTTATAATTAACTACTCGAGTTTTTAATGTTTTTGTTTTTAGGTAATTTGACGGATCTTTCTTTTAAAACTTCGAGAGTATGCCTCGTTGAATTCTCTCCTCTCTTTCGCTGATTCTTTTGCAGGACCAAGTCTGATGGATTTTAAAATATATGAGAAATAAATTATTGAAAGTCGATACCTTTTATGGCGTTGGTTTAAAGGTCGACTTGGAACTGTGAGAGGTTGAAGGGCAGGTTTGGTGGGCAGTAGCTGATATTTCTGAGATAGTACTTAACAATTAAGTAACTGTGCTCAAGGTCATTCGACGCTTAACCGAACGGTTCCACCGTTGAAAGATAACTTGCAAAGAGCAAACGGGTTTTTTTACATACAAAGTATACAATAAATAATGAAATAAAGGTGTTGTTCGAATTTAAATAATTTAATAAAATCAGTTGCCAAACAAGTTGGCCAAGCAGAAAAGTTCCGTGCCATTGCGTGCGTCGTCCACGACGTGAGCTTCGCGCGCTCGGCGTTTGCGTCATTTGTCTAGAATGGCAAATTCCTTTCCAGCAGTAAAACCTGCAGAAAGCCAGCAAGCACCACGCCCAATTGTCCAGTTGTAGTTTGACTGCTTGCTTAGCAAACTTGTGAACGGACAGACAAGCGGACTCGTTAAAGTGTGCTAAAAATATAAACGCTTTTGTTTATTTATTTTATGGATTTCATTGCAGTTGTTGTTGTGATTTTATGCCTTTTGATTAGTCGGACGGACAAGTTCTTTCGTTTCCGTTTCGTTGCTGGCCATGGGCATAGTATAATTTCTTAAAAATTAAATTTTTTTAGAAATTTAAACGTTAATTTTTAATGAAAAGTTATGTTCTATTAAAATTTAAAAATTTAATGAATAATTCTGAAATTTTACAAAATTACGAATGAAATTTTGAATTTTAAAATTTTCAAAAAAGCTTTTGTTGCGATTGATTTTGAGAATCTATTCCACTCCTTAACTTTTTTCCCCTCTCCTTGTTGAGGACAAAATTGGCACACAGGTGGTCATGGAGTGTCGAATTTCGACAAGTCAGGGGGCATATGAAAGGCAATCAAGTGAGTTTTTAGCTTTTTACCATATTAAAATGTAGACTAGGGCCAAATTTATTTGTTTTTCTGTTTAATTTCATGTTTGACTTTATTAAATTTAATCAATTTATTTGTTGTTTATAATTACAAAATATAAAAAAAAAGAATAATTGCCTTTGGTAAAGTTGATATTCTTTATGTTGTTGGTTTTCGAAAATATGTATTTTTCTTCATAAAAAAAACCCCCTTAACATTAATTTACCTACGCCTTTTGGCGCTTATCGCTGCCTTAGTTCCTGTTTCGGTTCTTTTTTTTTAATTTTTTTTAATTATTTTTTGTTTTGTTTATCGTATGATTTAGATTATTTATGATTGATTTTAATTATTAATTACTCACTATTTACAAGTTGTCCATTTGTCACTCGTTTGCCCATTTCCGTCAACGTTCGTTGTGGTTGTTCGCCACCCCGATTACCCGTCGCAGACGCTTTTTTTTGTTTTGTGCCGTGTCTCAATTTTCTGCTTCTTTGGTTACAACATTCCACCAGCTCATCAGCTCAGCTACCGTCCGCTTGTCTGTCCCTTTCTGCAATTCCAGATTGACTTGTTTTGATTTTGCCCAAGCACCCTGTTTTTGTTTTCGCCACTTGCGCGAGTTGTACTTTCGAGCTTTTTTCAGTGAAAATCAATTTTCTTTTCTTTTACTCAGTCAGCTGCGCGGCCTTTTGCGTACGTATTGATTAACATTATTTTTGTTGTTGTTTTTTTTTCTAATTTTCGCACAATTTTCTTTTCTTATCACAACTATTCCGGAAAGCTAACAAAAAATAACACAAAAAGCAGACGACGAAAATCAAATCAATAAGAAACGTCACTTCGCTTAGCGACAGTTCATTGGCGAGGACAGAGTGGCGTGCAAGTGCAAAAGTAGTTAGTACTTTTTTTCTCTAAGCAATTCAATTCTGGTTTTAAATCCGATTCGAATCAGAATACGAAATTGCAAAACCAACCATCGGAAAATTGTTTCCGATTCCAATCCGAAATTTGGAAAAAAAACCTTGTAACGTATTTTATGGTTTTATCGGTTTTTGATATGAAAATCCTCTAATATATTATACAAAAATTTTAAAATTACCAAAAAAAAACTCCCTAAGAAAATGTTCATTTTTACTTCGAATTTTCCAATATCGTTTATCTTACAAATTATTATCTAGTAAATCGGTTTTTTTCCAGCGAGGTTTAGAATTTGACAAACATCGTAAAAGTCGCACACATTTATGCCCAACAAATTTTTTAACTTAATGAAAATATTTCCAACAAATTAAAAAAATTATTACGAATTGTTTTAAAAAATTCATCTCTTAATTTTTATTAAAACGTAAAATTGTTAAATTCTCAGAAACATTTGAAAATTTCGAGTATATAAAAAAAAGTATTAACAAATTAAATTTAACCTTTTTTTTTACTAATTTTTGCAAACATGTGCTCAAAACTTTTGATACTATTAAATTAAATTTCATTTATTTATAAATTAAATACTATAAAATAAGTTTTTGTTCTGCTTTAAATTAAAAAAACAAAAAATTAAAAAAACAAAAAAGTTTCTGACAGCGGTGGGATTCGAACCCACGCCCTTTCGGACTGGTGCCTAAAACCAGCGCCTTAGACCGCTCGGCCACGCTGCCTTGTGAAAGACGTTGGCAAGAGGCACAATACAAGCCGCAGTCAACAAGAATTTGAGGAGAAATTCTAATTAGAATGCGCAAACGTTGTTTGTGTTCTAATGAAAAGTGAGAGGTGCGATATAAATAGAAAAGTGCAAATAGTGTTTCAGTTTTTTGATTCCTAAAAAAATTCTTTAATTTTGATAATTATTTTTCCAATTTTTGTATTTTTGTTTTATTAAACAAAAAGTTATTTGTTCTTTTATGTCTTTGTTTGTTATTTTGTTGTTGTTATTTTTTATACTGCACACTAAGCGTGCGAATGCATATTCATTTTGTTCTTTCATTTAAACACCCATTAGGAGCTATTGTAAGTATGACAAATTTTATATATACATAAATGATCAGAATCGAAGTCGATATAACCATGGTGTAATAGTTATGAGGTGAGGCAAGTAAAAAAATGTTCCTCTCCACCTCGATAAGTAAACAAAAACAACAACGTACTTTGTTGTAAAAAAAAAATAGAAATAACAAACTTCAAAATAAGGCATAACTCGAGGAGACAGACTTCGCTTAATATGCATATTCATTTCTTCTTTCCTAACCTTAATATTCAACCGAAGTTTGTCTGAGCGATTACAGTTTAATATAAATCTTCTTTAAATTTCATATGTGAAGTTTTAAGAAGAGCAAAATCATTTGTAAACTGTTTCTACCTCTTGTACAAACTCGCTCCTTTATTGTTGAAAAAATTTAATTAATATAGTTGTAGTAGATATAAATTTCGTATTACGGTAATTAGTAACAGTAAAACTACTGCTTGCCAAAAAAAGCTGTGAATTGAATCGAAAATAACAACCAACACCCACTTCATTTATAAAAATTAAATGGGCTACAATCAAGGATGTTACGTTTGAAGGTAAAAACTAGAGTATTTAAGCTCCGGTATTGCCGAAGACTCTTATTAGTTGATGTCTAATTGTAAATACATTATTAAATGTTTATTTGTTTTGGAAATACAATATACAATACAGACTAAAAATCTTATAAAATTAACATAAATTAACATTTTAAGTGTTATTAATAATTCATTTGATAGATTTAATTTTGAACATATTATTAGTACTGAAACTGAAGTTCGTAAACTGAGATTTCTTCCGGGATTTTACTAAAATTATATTAGGTGTACAAATAAGTTTCCGCCGTTTTTTGTTAATAAAATAATATTTAAACGATTTTAAACGATGTGAGACTGCTTGCTGAGTGACTTCTAAACTAAGTGCAAGTGCCTTTTGTGTTTGAGATGAATCTTCACCCAATAATTTCTCCAAATCTGCATCCTCGTAAATTTTCGGCCTTCCACTGGATCTTTGTCTTTTATGTCAAAATCACCTTTTTTTAAATTTTTGAAACCACTCACGACATGTTCTCTCACTCAAAGCATCCTCATTATATGCTTCTACGAGCAATCGATGCGACTCAGCAGCAGATTTTTTTATATTAAAAAAATTAATTAAAAGTTCCCGCATATGACACTTAGTTGGCTCAAATTGAAACATTTTTAGATGAAGAAAAATATATGATGCTAATGCGAACTTAATAACATGATAAGGTTATGTTGTTCTGGAATAAACAAACTAATTTTCAAGTAAGTTACCATCTGCGAATTCCAACGTAAATCTCGTGCCACGCCATCTTTCTCAAAACGGCGGAAACTTATTTGTACACCTAATACTAGGATAACAAAAATAAATAAACTAATAAGAAAACTATCTTCAGCTATGTCGAAACGTAAATACCGTTCGCCAAAAATTTACTTCTTAAGCACACAAATGACTAATGTCTCTATTATAAGTGGACGTTGTTTTTTGGTTCACGCCCATTTTTAAATTATAGTTTTGTGTTACTACTTAAATATTAAATACCCAAATTGAATTGCTTTATTTAATAATTTTTTATCCGCAAAAAGGAGGAGTTTGTATGGGAGGTGGGCGTGGTTTTAATCCCATCACGCTCATTTTTTGAAAGTAATTATGTGTTATTACTAAAAGGTTAAATGCCAAATTTGGGTATCTATACAGTAACTATTTTAAATAAATTCAGCTCGATATCTCTTACACTACGGCTGTAATCGCTGAGATAGGCAGACGGGCATCGTTACATCTGCTTAGAATTTGACGCTGATCAATTATATATAAATATTGTCATACCTATCACGACGCCTTAAAGGCGTTGCAAATGGAAGAACAAACTCAATATTCCCTTTGGTAAGAGTTTGTTCGTGGCGAAAGGTATAGTAAATAAATAAATAAATTAATAGAAATGTTGGACTAATAGGATTCAATGTTAATTAAACACTTTCTGTCGTGTTGGTTTTTTTAAAATCTTCAACAACTTCGCCATATATTGTTCCCTTTAAAAATTTAAATTTGACACTATGTCATGTTAAGTTATCGCTTTCTTTATGCTAAATTAGTGAAATTAACATGCCAATACATGTTAAATTAACATTGTGTCATGTTAAATTAACTTATAAATTGTCATATCTTATCTATAACTTAGACGCAATGTTAAATAAATCATGCAGATGGTTAGACGGTTCACTTAAGCCCGGGCCTCGGTAAAGTTGAGTCCCTACAACGAATGTTTTACTAATGGAAGGAAATTCGTGGGCTAAGCAGCAAAAGAACAAATTGTATCCACAAGATTTTTCTGTACGGCCCTGTCTACTAGTCCATTTAAAAGCATTAAGAAATATTTTATAAATTATACAAATTTAAAATTAGTATTAAATTTTCTTCATTGTTGACCTATTAAAAATGCAAATTTCATTTCAATTTTATTATATTTAACTTCTCTTTAAATTAGTTTTTTGTACAAATTTGCTTCCGGTTAATGGTTTTGAGTTGATTGACGCAATTTTAACTTCGACGTTTCTCAGTCAAGATGGCTCAAGACTTTGTTTTGGCTTCAGCTGCTTGCAAATTTCATTTTACTTCGATTTGTTTTGCTCGAATTTTAATGAACCATTCCGCTTTCTTATTTTAATTTGTTTTCTTCTTTTAAGCAATTAAAACCGTTACAGAAAATGTCAAAGGCGCAAACAAGAAACAAGGATCAAAGCAACTAAACAAGAAAGAAGAAGAAGAAACTTCAAGGTGTGCAGCAAGTAACGCGCGCGAATGGAAAAGGGACACAGTACGAGCGACAGTCAGCTGAATCAGCTGTCCATACATACACTCACACACACACACACACACACACTTGGTAAGTCCTGCGCACAAATTGTTTTATTTATTATTCAAGTAAATCCCGTCGTCCGTCCGTCTATTATTTCTTCCGTTGCTTGCAATTATTTTTTTTCTTATTACGCCACTTTTATTTTTGTGCCCTTAAGAAAATTTCGAAATCGCAGTCTTAAGTCGCATCGAAGTTGCCTCCTGCCAGGAGCTAAAAAGGTGGTTGATGGCTGCCGGAGTTCCTGCCGCGTCGCATAAATAGCTGCGCTAACGTTTGCTTCACCTTTTGCGGCTAAAATAAATACTCGAGCAAAAGTGAGATTCTCCTTGTGTGATTATTATTTTATTATTTAGTTTTTGTTGTTTCGCGCAATTGTTGTGACGGCTTCTGCTGGTTGCGCATGGGGTGTTCCGTACATTTTGTAATATACAATACTATACATATATTTTTAACATATTCGGACGGTCATCTATATTCTTTTCTGAAAAAGATAATGTAGTCCTATCTTACTCACGAGGCAACTGATTAATCTTCGAATGCGCTGCACCATAGATGTGGCAGCCATTAAAAGTTGTTGGGGTATAAAGTTAAAAGCTTTGTGAATGACTTGGCTGGGGCATGTTAAATTTACCTTGAGTTATACACACTATGAGTAAAGTTATTTATTATTAGATCGTTATTTAACTAGTAAATTGACTGGTAAACAAGTTAGTAAATTATCTGGTAAATAAACTACACTATTAACTAGTAAATTTACCAATACATACTATGAGTAATGCTGTTTGCTATTAGATCGTTATTTAACTAGTAAATTAACTAAAAACGAAACAGTAAATTATCTGGTAAGTTAACTAGACAATTACCTAGTAAATTTATCAAAGTCTATTCAAATTGAAAAAATTTATTTGAACCTTAATACAAATATTGTAAAATTGTAAAATAAATTTATTTTATTAAGCTGAAAGTAAATCTTAGACAATTTTCAATGGGCCACCCTAATACGCATGCGCAGCGCCGACACACCCGTTTCTCATGCTCATACAAACTTACACTACGAACCACTCTCTTCGGCATACCCACATAAATGTCCTTTTTTTTACTATAAATTTTATTTTCAATTAATATGTATAAAGGATATTGTTGCTATGTGTGCATGCATGTATGTATGTATGTACATATATTGCGCCTTTTTTTGAATAGACGAACGCATTTGATACTCGCTTTTTGCCCTTTTGTATCGGCTTCTCTATTTGACATTTGACGCAGTATGAGAAACGTTTTCATTTTGAAATAATGCGGGCAACGGATAAACTTTATGTATGTACATACACGTAGATGTGGGACTGCGGGGAAAAAATTCACTTTTCAGCACCTTAATAAATAAAATAAATTTTCAATTATTTGGAAAAAGTTTTCATGAAAAATTAAACATTAAAAACTCTGGCTAATATCGATTCGTACGTTTTCACTCATAAAATAAAAATATCCTTTGCTGTTCTAATTCTTATATGCTTAATTAAATCTAGCATGAAAGTATTTACTACGTTCCAAAGTGTCCAGATGTGCATTTGTTCTTACCGTATTTGAGATACTTATTTTTAAAATTCCTACGGCTACAATGGCACGTACCAACACATAAGTTTTTGCGCGCGCTACTCGGTTCCTTTATGTCCATAAGATCCTTATAAATACTTATGTATCCTATGTACCGTACATATATGTGCTCAAGAAACTTAAGAAATAGAAGAAAAAAAACTGTTTTTCTTGATTATACCGCTTCGACTTGTTCGGGGTCTTTCCCAAAGACAGCAGCGATGATCCGCACACGAGAGAGGGAGAGAGTGGTGCTTGCCAAAGGACACTGTTGACTGCAATAACGAAACCACCACCGAACGAGTGCGCTCGTTTAAATTTACTATTATGGAGGGAATGCCTCAACGTTTCGTAGTCTTGCACCTTCTTGTCGTGCGCTTTAACAATTCAGTTAGGTTTTGACAACGACAGACAACGGAACTGTTCGCTTAGTATACGGCAAAAGTCTCCGTTCCCTTTCCATTTATTCTTTGGTAGTTAGCTTGTGTTTTGTTTGATTTATTTTGTTACTGTTTAAAATTTTGTTATTACCACCAAAAAAAAAGTAATTGTTAATTTATACAACAAAAAAAACATATATTAAAAGTTATTTAATATATATACCTACATATATAAAAAAAGTGTTGCAAAATTCCAAAGTTAAGCTAAAAACATACGAAAAATAACACTTGAACCTGAAAATTTATAAAAAAAATTATAAAATAACGAAAAAGTGTCAGCGCAGTTTTAAAACGACATCAATAATTTAAAGAAAGAAAAAAACTTTAAAACCGTTACACGAACTGCCACGCTTGAGCGCACTTCGTTTCCACTCGCTGTTACTAACTCACTCGCGTTCGTTTCTACTAATCATGTCTTTCTCAAAAGCCAAACTCAAGCGTTTTAACGACGTCGAAGTGTGTAGCTCTCCTGCGGCTTCCAAACTCGCCACCGCCGATACCGCAGCAACCACAACAACAACAACTCCTACAACACCCAGCGTTGGTGGTAGCGGCAGCACAAACTCGATACCCGGTTCGTCGTCGGCTTCATCGACATGCTCGAGCGCTCTTCCTGAACGAAAAGAACAAATCGAGAAGTTCTTTAAAGATGCCGTACGCTCAGCCAAAGACTTTGCCATACCAAAGGATGGCGTCCTCAAAGAGGAAAAGAAGTCCAAAGGTTTGCGACTGTTTCGTACGCCATCTCTGCCACAACGTTTACGTTTCCATAAGCATACCGAAGCCACCAGTTTATCGACTAACAATTCGGGTTCTGGTTCGAACACAGCGTGTTCAACGCCTTTGCACTCGGCTGCGACTACACCCGTCAAAGAGTTACCCAAATCGGCGAGCCGTCTCAAGGGCAAAGAGGCACTCCAGCATGAAATACGCAAGAAAAATGAACTGCTTGAGAGCTACATTAGTCAGTTGGATGTACTGAAGCGACACGTGGAGCAGCTCAAAGAGTCGGAGGCAAAAATGCGCGAAGAACATACAGACGCCAACGTGAAAACAGATCAGCTGCTGCAAGCAATGACCTCTGAGAATAATGCGCTTAAGTCGCATAATGAAGAGTGCAATGCGCAACAAACAGTACTGGCCGAGAAATGTCTCCATTTCGAGGAGGAGTTGAAGTCGATAACGGCACAGCATACCATCGAAATTGAAGCGCTTAATACCGTTTCGATGAATTTAAGAGCTAACCAGTCCTGTCTCGAACTAGAAACACAGCGACAATATACCAAAAATGCTGAACTGCAAGAAAAAGTCAATCAGTTGGAGGCCAAGTTATGCGAGGCGCGCGACAAAATCACCTCCGACGAAGAAAAAGCTCAGCAAAACTTTGAAATTATACAAAATCTGCGTAACACCAATGAAGCGCTTATTTGTGATGTTTCGCAACTGAAGCAGCAAATAGAACAGGATGCACTCGACTATGCGCAAGAGAAGATTGCCCACAATGAAATGGAATGTCTGAAAATCGAACGCAACACACTTAAAGCTGATCTTGCGTCGAAATGCGCGCGCATAAGCACACTCGAGGATGAGCTCCGTGCACAACAAGATGAGCTGCTCGACAAGGACTGCGAAATCGATGCGCACTTAGATAACATACGCCAGCTGTGTCGCGAAAAAGCGGAATTTGTCGAACGAGAACAACTCGTGGGATTGGTCGAAGATAAGATACGACAAGCTGAGCTCAATGCCGAACAAAAGGTGCAAAAAATTGAATCGGATCTGGAAGATGCGCTCGAACGTGAGAAGGTCTATTGGCGCAACGAATTGGATAAGCGTCAAGAGTTCGCAGAGAATGAACTGATACGTCTCGAACTCGAAAAGCAGGACGTCATGGTATTGCTAGAAACCACCAATGATATGTTGCGTGTACGCGACGAAAAATTGGAAAAGTACGAGGAACAGATGCGTCTGCATGGTATCGACTACTACGTCCAATTAACCGATACTCTGCAAAAGCAAGTGGTGGATCTAAAGCAAGATATAGCGAAAACTATCACCGAGAAGTACAACTACCAGCTGACGCTAACCAATACCCGCACTACGGTCAACATACTGATGGAACGTCTAAAGAAGTCCGACGCCGATGTTGAACAGTTCAAGGCCGAACGGGATTCATTGCAGTTGGCCAAGGGGGCGCTCGAGGAGACCTGTCTGACATTGCAGTCCGAATTGGAGACGTTGCGCACCAAAAATATCGAATTGGAAGCAGCCATACAGAAGCTAGAACTGTCCACGCAGTCGCTGCAAAATGAGGTATCACTTAAAGAAAAAATGTTCAATGAAATTTTAACCTCCGAGGAGGAAACTTTGGGCAAATTCAACAAGATTGCTTCCTCATTCCAGACGAGCATCGACCTGGATGCCGCACACTACCTCGAGCTGCGCAAAAAGGACGCAACACGCGAGCAGTATATGAAGGAAATGAAGAAAGCGCTCGATGAATTTGCCACTATTCTGCATTACGCACGTCTGGAGCTGGAAAGCAAAGATAAAGAAATTATGTCGGCACGCGAAGAATGTGAACATCTTAAACTAGAAAATATTTCGCTCAAGTCAAAGGTCGATGAGTGGTCGACCAAAAAGGAGAACATCACCGACTTGGAAAAGATTGAGGATTTGCTCGATTCGGAACTGCGTGCCGAATGCGAAAAGATCACAGCATGGACCGAATGCGACAAGATCATGGCTTCATTGCTACTATCCGGCAGCAGCGACAAGTCAGTACGCAGCGATAGCAGCAACGAGTTCAGCGAATTGTTGAAACCATCGACACCGAACAACAACAACAAATCGCGTAACTGCACAACTCCTGTGCGATCGTCCGGTGGCGGCGCCAAGGTATCAACGATAAATACGCCACGTACACCACGCACACCGAAGACATCGACGCATACACCACGCACCACACCCAAGAAGACTGTGCTGTTTCCTGGCAAGGAGAACGTACCCAGTCCGCAGAAGCAGGTGCTGAAAGCGCGAAATGTTTAGACGCCTCAAACTGCGAGGAGCGAGGAAACTTATTTAATAAACTTCTACTTTTAGAAACGTAGTCTGTATTGCTAACATATATATTTATTCATTAGAGTTGATTCATTATGTAACTGAATTTGTGTTTATGGAAGCTAAATTTTTAATTGTTTTTATTTGGCACAACAATGTTTATTTTTACGAAAATAATTTAATATTTTTTATTTAAGAAATAAATGATATATGGTATAATCCAACGAAAATTCTACATCTCTTTATTTGGTTGAGGTTTAAGGGATTAAGATAACAACTCAAACGAAACAGATTGCAGCAAGATTCCTCTTAGATAAAATCGATCTTGAATAACTCTTTTAAAAGTTAAAATCAGTATTTAAATTATTCCCTTTTAGTCTGAGATTTAATTAGAAATTTTTAAATAATAACGACATTTAAATTTCCAGTATAAATATTTAGGAAGATTATGGTTGATAATCCCGATTGCGAGGAAGCTCACGACGCAAGTCGTACTAGCTCACTAACTAGTCGTCTGCTGGCTGCATGTTGGGAATTTGGCACTGAAACCGAAACACCATGGGCAATATTCATGGTCAGTACCTACTTAATAGCTGTCAAATTATGTTGATCCTAAAGTTAAGTATGAACTCTATTTGACTTTACCATGTTCTAAAGCTAGATTTGAATCGCTTCTTCTATTCAAAAAACTCAGACAGCTGCATTTTAAATTCGTAACATAAAACAAGTTTGATAACGATCTAGACATGTATAAAAAAAATCCCAAGCGCCTTACCAAAAGAGATCAAGTTTTTGAAAATAAAACGACACATACATATGTAGCTGGGGAGAAAACTGAATGTCTTTCACATAAAGTCTCTCGTAACGATTCGATAAAGACCATTAAGCAAAAAGACCCTCTTCGCGCATTGTTTCATCAAGCATATTCAAGACTCAACGTCATTTTGATTACATACTCTTATTCGCATATGAATCTAATGAAGAAAATATATCATCGGAAAGCCAACCCATTTCCCGTCATTAAAGCAGGAAGGAAATTACAAAGGAACGAACTTATATTGCAATGGAACAGGGTAACTTACCTATGTATGGACACATACAAAAGAAGGTGACGATTTGTCGTCGTCTTCGTAACCGACAAAACTGAAAAGAGGTTTCGGGCTAGAGAATACCTTCACGGCGTAACGAGTCCCAAATGCAACGAAGCGTGCGAACCGACTGAAAGAAGACTCAACAGGATTTCTTTGACGCTCTCAACGTTTTTCACCAGATGTTCAAATTGTTGCATTTGCTTAGGGGTACTTTGGAATATGTCGAGGAAGAGGAAAAAGTGTTTGCAATTTTGAAAAGCCGCTTTGCTCGGAAGATTTTGTTTTCTTGTTTTGGCTTGTGTGAGATTTTTTTTTTAGTTTGGTGCGTAATTATCTTAAGCAGGGTTTGTTTATTTTTTTTCTTTTGGAGTACAAGCAAGGTACCTTACAAGAGGTAAATAACCTTTGACATATTGACAAACAAACGCTCGGAACAAAGCGGCGTTCGGTATATACGACACAATTGAACAATAAAGCAACGCAACTGCTCGACAATGGAGTGCAACGGCGCTGCGCAGCTATATCTCGTGGTAAAATGCATTCATTGGTTTCGCCCGGATGAATTATCGACCAGCGCGAGCTTAACTTTAAGACGCAATATTTCTGTTAGGCAGCTGCGTGCGAAATTTTTCTGGTTTTTGTTTTCCTTTGCTTTGTGGAAATTTCCGAAACGAAGTTGTGAAGTGATAATTAATTTTAATTTTTGATCTTCCAAATACAATTTATTGCCGCTTCGAAATAGTTTAGTTTCTTTCTTTCTTTAAGCGAATATTGCTGTACTAAGCTTTATTATTGATAACTGGAATTTAGATAAATTTGGTTGTACTAAATCTTGGGAAATAAGGCAATCCCACCATGGGAACCAGAACCAATTATTTTCTTAAGTTAATCTTATCTTTCAAATGAAATTGAAATTAAATCACTGACTAATTTTCATGTTGTCTAACCGCCGTGGATTAACGACTTAACGATTCCAATCATAAAAGAAATAATCCGACCTAGACTCATGCAAAAATGTTCGGTGCGTCGTGAAGCACTTGCTTCTTAAGGAAAAAAGAAATGATCTAGGAGTACTGGCTAGTCTAATCATGGAACACAACATATGGCACAAAGAGAACATGGTGATCAACATATACCAAACATGGGCGTCATCAACGATCCAACGTGCTAATTATGCGTATCACAATGAGCAGACGACACAATGGAGGTAATGACCTCTGTAAGTGTCCGGTCCGATTGCGGTTGCTGGGCAGTAATGTGTTTAGTTTGAACAACATTGATACTGTCCCTTTCCTGAACTTCTAAAGTTTATTCCTGAAACCACGAAGTTTCGGTATTAGCGTATGAACTTCTTTTCTTCTAATCGAAGTTTAAGTTTCCTGTCGTTCTACTTTCTTATTTCGATTCTAGTCTGTATATGTACAATGGTCCGAGTGGACCGATTGCTCTGGTTTTATACCTCATTTATAAACTCTAAATTTTTTAAGATCGTGCACAAATTTAGTTCTATTGTATTTGGAATATGAACAAAAGTATTTAAGAGTATAAACAAGTTTGTTATTAGCATGGCGAAATTTAGTACTATTGTTTCAAGAATATAAACAAGTGTACTAAAATTGGTATGACCAAATTTAGTACTAAGAGTATGAACAAAAGTTTGTTGCAGGTATGAACAAATTTAGTACTGGCGTGTAATAAATTTAAATCAATCGTTTTAAATCTTACATTATTTTTTCTCACAACCTGCCTTATTTTTATTTAAATATACGAGGGTGGTCCGATATGTTCTACAAAAGAAAAAAAAATTATGGAAAAGTATCAATTTATTTTTTAACAAAGTCTCCCTTTAGCTCGATACACTTGACGATGCGATGCTCCAACTTCTTTAATCCGTCTGAAAAATACGTTCTCTCGAGGTCTGCAAAGTCTCCATCGGCCAGTGAGGCTAAGCACTTATCGGACCACCCACGTATTATTTAATTTAGCCTGAAGTCCTTTAATGAAAACAGAGTAATGCATTTTTTTCTTTAACTCTTGCGCTTATTGTAGCATAATTTATTTAAGTTTAGATTTTTGTTTGTCATACTTATTTTTTGTTTGTTTGTTCTAAATATTTATACTTTATATATGTATATATAACTTAATGGTTTAAAATACGCCGTTGTTTTTGTTTTTGTTGTGTGTAGTTGTATGCTTTAACATTTAAAACTTTTGTTTATTTTATGTTATAAAAAAGGAAATACAAATACAAATTAGTGCTCAGACTTGACAACATTATTGACTATAAAATTTGTGTGTGTGTTTTTTTTATATACTTGTATATTTTTTTTATTTGCAATATGAAAATGAGTTGTATTTAATTTAAAACAGAAAAACAAAGAATTGTTGAAAGAAAATCTACTTTTTGATTAAGATGTTTCAATATTAAAAAAGTTTATATTAAAAAAAAAGGATATTTTATAGGAAATTTTATTTTTGAAAAAATTTTTGAATAAACCAAAAAAAAATTAAGAGACAATTTTGAATATTAAGTATAAAAACTCATTAACTGAAATTGAAGTAAATTAAGGCAAATTTCCGTTTGGTTCAATTTGCCAACTTTATCGGGAAACATTTATTTATAAATCTTATCTAAGCAATTGGCCTTAAATGCGGTTTTTCTTTTTCTTCTTTTACTTCTTTTTCTTTTGCTTCAAAGTTTTCGTTTTGGAAAATGTCTTAAGAAAAACGCTACGGTTTTTGTTTTTGTTTGTTTAATACATTCAGCTGGTATGTTAGCTACTAGTTTTTATTTTATATATAGTAAAAATATGTATTGATAAAAAGAATTAATTAAAATCAACAGCAAAAAACTATTTTGAGCACTTTGGTACATACACATCAATAAAATATCAATTTAATATATATAAATATGAAGTATATATATATATATATATATATATATATATAATTCAATATATTGTATAATACGTCAGATATATACTCATATATATATGTATATGTATACATGTATATACAATATATATATGCAAATATCGACAGATATTCTTGTATTGTTATTTGGAAATATGCAATATAGTTGTTAGGTTTATATATATGTATTAGTATAATATTTTTGTTAAAATTCTAAGAATGTGGCGTCTTTTAGTATAACTGTATTTTCTTTTGTCTTTGTTATAAATTAATTAATTTTTCTTTTTTTTCACAATACAAAAGAGAAAAAGTTTTTATTTTTTGTTTGTTTGTTTCACATAAATTACAATTATCGCTATTTTTTAAGAGTTGTCATAATTAAATATAAAAGTGCTCTGCACTAGTCAATTCAATGTTTTTTGTTTTTGTTTTTTTTAATATTTTCGTTTTAACTTAATTTATTTGTAAGTTTAAAATTTAAGATATTGCAAGAAGGATATTTAAAGTACGCTTGGCATTTGGTATTAATTTCAAACAGCTCCAGTCGGAAATTCAAATCCGAATCGGAATTGAAATTTTCTTAAATAGTTCGTGGGAAAATTCGAATTCCGACTCGGCAAATGAACGGATTCTAGGTTCGTTAAAAGTCATTAATCAGTTTCAAAACTTGTTTCGAAAAAATGTCACCGAGTTGTAGTAAAATTAAAATTGTGCTAAAATTTAAATACTAGTTTATAACATTTTAGTACAATCGCTTTAAATTTAATGGAAATATAAAGTTGCAATCAAATTATTATAAGTAATGAGTACAATGTTTGTTTTTCTTACGGTTTACCAAATTTAGTACTTATTTGTTGTACTAAATTTTAACACAAAGGAGTTTGAAATGATTTCTTTAATCGCTTTAAATACTTTTTGTTATTTTAGATATTAATACCAAACAACCTTAATTAATGTAAAATTTAAAATTGTAACTTAAAGTTCGACAGGAAATTTGGGCTTAGAGAAAGTTTCAAATATTTGCAATGGTTTAGAAAATATTACATATCAACTAGAAACGTTTGTAATAGTTTATTATGATTAATTTTTATTCAACAACAAATTACAAAAGTATATCAGTTAAATAGATAATTTATGCAAATAAAAACGAGAAACGTTAAAATAGTAGGAATAGGAAGTAGTATTAGGTTGTTTAAGCTTTTAGCAAATATTTTCTTAAGTTTTTTCTTATTTTTGAAATTCAAGCAAAATCGTTTTTATTTGATTTGATTGGTTTTTGTTTTAATAAGTACTAAACTATATATATAATATACACAGCAAATACATTAAATATGTAGTATGTATGTGTAAATTGTAAATAGAATCTAACAGCACAAGTATTTCGATATTTCTCGATATATCGATTTCGTGGCTAAATTTTTCAATTTCTTTTTTTTTTTTTTGTTTGTTATATTTAAAATTGTTTTTATATGTCTACGCGGCTCGCAGTCTCTATAAAATAAATCTGTGTGTGTGTGTCTCTGTGTCATTTTCGTTGTTACCTCCTTTCATTTTTATTTAATAATTTTTTATTTGTTATTTAATATTTCATTTGTGAGGTGCTTCTGCTTTTAGTCCTTGTTGTTGTGGCCGTTTTCGATTGTTGTTGGCTTATTGTTGCATTGCTGTTGCTGTAGTTTCTGTTGCTGCTCCAAGCGAGATTTGTACGTGTAGAGCGATTGTAGTGGCACATGAAGCAGCTCAACTATTTGCGTAAAATACATTTCTATAAAAGGGAAAAATTAACCTTAGTTTAGGTCAAGACAGAAAAATAAAAATAAATTTGTTTAGAAATGATCTTACCATTTTCCGGGGTAAAATAGCCATGCCTAATTAAGAAATCAATGACCACCGGGCACGAGGTTGTCTTAAAGTCAGGCGTAAACACCCGCTCGACACACTCCTTGGCCGGCAACAGTTCGAACGCCTGCACCTCGCCGTCCGCATTATGCGGCACAAAGTCGACGGGCAGCTCCAGATCGAAAACATACTCCGTATTCGGAAAGAGTCCCTGTTCACTCTCGAAAAAGAACGAAACACAACCGGCCGAAACGAGATTTTTGACGAGATCACTTGGAATGGATGCCTCCTCGGCGGCCTCCTTAATGGCCGTCTCCTTAATGCCATAGCCGACCGAAAGGCCGCCGCCGACCATGTTATCCCACTTGCCAGGCCAGGTTTCTTTGGTGTTGGAGCGTTGCTGCAGCCAAATGCAAAGGCCACGCGTCGGATGTCGAACGTAGCCGTTGATATCGACACCGTACTTGCGAACGCCAAAAAGCGGCGTAGCCGAACGATCCATCTTAAGCAGGCCCTTGTACTCCGATTTCACTTCGTAGTACTGCAAAAAGGTTAAAGAAATTAAGAATAAATAAATTGATTATATAATGTTTTTAATAAGATTGGAACTCACCTCATCGCGCCAGCCCTGCAGCGCCGAAAATATGCCCTTAGAGCGTAGTTCGCGTAATACTTTATCGAGTTGCTCCGTGCGCTCGGAATAATCACGGAAAGCGGGATTCAGCTCAACAATGCCCTGGAAAATAAAATATTCTTATTACTTTTCTTTTATTAACTAAATTTAAATTGTGCTTCATTTATTTTTATGGATACAAAACTTTTGATGATTCATTACGTTCCCAATTTAATTTTTTTTTAATTAAGAACAAAAATAATCAAATTCACAACAAATCAAATAAAAAATAGAAAACCAATTAGCAGAAGAACAATTAGCACTCGTGTTCGTTCGCTTCATTTGTTGGTTGCTCGCTGGTTTGTCAGCTTCGCTCACCTGCTTGGTAAACTCGCAGTCACGTATGCAAAACACTTCAGGATACTTGAGCAGCTGCTTGATGACATCCGATTTGATGAGACCAACCTGTTGGCCTTCGACTAGGAATGGACGTATGTCGCCTTTTTGAAAACCTGCAAAACAGCGGCGCGCACCATAACAGAAAAAAGTTTATAATTAGAAATCGATTTTTGGCATTTCAATAAATTTATATTTTAATAATTAATTTTAAAATTACAATATTTTGCGAAAAATAGCGAAACTCTTAACGCCAAAACCCACCCAAGATGTCAACGTTTTCACTGCGTAATACAGTTGCGAGTTATTTTTGGAATAAATACTTCTTTATAGAAAACCACTTTTAAAAAATTACAATCAGCCGAAATATTCGGAGATTTTTGCTTGATTTTAAAATTTTAGTTTTTCCAAAAACAAATAAAAAACAAGATTTTTCTAATTAATTTAAATTTTAAAATTGTATTTTTTTAGTGAAGAAATTTTTAACAAACAAAGTTTATATTTTGATTAAGAAATTAAATTTTCGATAAAATTTAATTTTGTCCACTTTTGACGACAAATTTTTAATCAAATTAAAAAACAATATCTTTGCAAATAATTACTTTCGTGACCTTATGATTAAGAAAAAATCCGTCAGCTGCACGTTTGGGCCATAAATTAATTAGCCGCATAAAAATGTCGTTTTGTGGTCGAAACAATTTTAGCACTTCGATTCCAAATCCGAAGCGATAAGCGTGAATATTTTTTTTTTATATGTATTTTTTTGATTAATTGAAAGATTTTATTGTTGGGAGGGCATTACAACGAATGAGTGGATATGAATGTACGTGGCCAAGTAAAAATGTGTGTGGCTTCAAATGGAGTCCCAGCTGAACATTTCTAGACAGCTCAATAGTTAAGTTGTAAACTCCGTGCTTGCAAAAAAGGTTGGAATTTCAATACTACATTCAGGCTCGAATTTTAAAAGTTTAGTAAAATTGTTCAGGTATGAATTTCTGCTGTATCATTTACATTTAGGCCTTAATAGGCGGGCACTTGTATGATACTATGCGGAAATTCACGCCTGACATTTTACTTAGGCTTGAAAAATTGTTCTAAACCTTTAAAATCCAGATTTGAATTCAGTAATAAATTTTAAAGCCGAACAGGCTGCACTTGTATGTAATTTTGTTGACTAATTGCAGACCTGAAAAAAGCTAAATTAACTGCTGAATTTTTCAGCGGTTAAGCAATTTGTTTACTGGGGCCTTTATACGCGATAATGGAATATCGAATTTTTTCGAAATTAATAAAGTTAACGTTTTTATTGTCGATTGGCTGGTTTAGTTTGGTTGTGGTTAGACCGAACAAAGCTGATAAGCAGCTTTCAATTAGATTTCGCGTTTTTTATTGTCGTTTTTTTTTCCTTTTATTTCGTCTTTATTTTTTTATTATTCTTGTTTGTTTAACATTTTTATGACATGATGGGTACTACAACAAAAGCAGCGCCGAGAGCAGAGAAGAAACATCTGAAATAATAAAAATAAAATTGATAAAAAAAACGAACAAAACAGAAAATTTCGAGAATTTTAAAGCAAAACAAAGAACGAGAAAAATTAATTAAGAATACAGACGGACGCGACAGGACGGACGTACGGAGGAGGAGGCAAATTGATATGCTCATGTCCGTCTTTGCCATTTTTAAGATCTCTATCTTCAAAAGTGATGGCAGACACTGTCGATTGCGGCGGTACGGTTGCGGAATGTAGTTTGGTCACCGCGCTTTGTATGTGTATGCATGCGTGCGTGTGTGTATGTTTGTATAGATTCACATGTATTGGTGCATCTGTGTGTTTGACTGCCTCCGAATGTCACCCTCATCCATTCAAGGTGATTCAGTCAGAATTGGTTTTGCTTCTTGTTCTTCTGCTTTTGTTGCTTTTTGTTTGTTTGTTGTTTTATCTTCAATGCTTCTACATTAAGTGTTTCTATTATTAATAATGAAATTGGTTTTATTAAAAATTATTAAATTAAAAGTGAATTTATGCAAAATTTTTTTATCAGTTTTTTTTTATTAAAATCGTTTTTAATTTAAGTAAAACCGGAAGTTATGGAAATACTAAGTAAGCGGTTTTTACAGGATCCAAGAAAAAAGCATTAAGATCCATACTAAAATTGTTCATAGTTCTCAGGAGACAGCAATTTAGGAACAACTTTTAACTTTTCAGTTGGCATTGTCGTAAGCGCTTCTTAGACAAAGCCCTTCTGACTTTCCCTCTAGAGAAGGTGTAGTGGTAGCTCTAACTTAAAATAATTTCTGGTGCAAAGCAATTTTGGCGACGGCGTCGAAATGCGAAAATCTTGTCACTTGACACAATACTTTCATTGATTGTCGAAATCGAAACAAAAGTTAAATAGATTCTTCTTCTATTTAACTTTTGTTTCGATTTCGAGAAGAGAGAAGTCTTGAAAAGCGGCGCATTTCATACAAAAAAATAAAGCAGTATGGAAGTAGAAGTCTTCTTCTCCTAAAATTATCGACTGGGTTACTGTTTGTGACCACAAAATTCTTAATATGATTAATTAATATAAAATATTAACTTTTTGGTTAATTACGCGCTTATGTAGAATTAACCATAATTGAGTTACATTGATTGAATTTGTGGTATTTTAACCACATTTGTATTTGTTAAATTACGCACATTTGTGTTAAAAATATTCAAGGTTGTGTTCAAAAAAACACATTTGTGTAAGTCAAACAACATTTGTGTAAAAAAAATCACATTTGTATAAAACAAACCACATTTGTGTTAAATAAACTACGTTTGTGTTAAGTTTAACAAGTTTTAAGCGAAATTTAACCATGTTTATTGCAACATTTCAAATAATTATTTAAAAAAATATCCAAAAATATTAGAAAAATTTGTTAATATAATTTTTGTTTCATAAATTTTCCAATTAAAATCAAATTTCAACTAAAAATTATAATTAAACCGGAAGTTGTTGACATTTTGCGTTTGAGTAGAAAAGTGCACAAATCGTTTAATTATTTTTCGCGCTGATTTGCGTGTAAATTTTGGCAAACTTTTTCAGCTGTTGTCGCCTTTCAGCACATCCAAGTGGCGCTCGCTCGGTTGCGCGCTTATCTCGCTCAATATGTTGTGTAGATGTAGCGCGGACGCAGATGACGCGCTGCTTAAGCGCTAGCGTGTGTTGTTCTCTGCAAGTCTTTCCGATTTGCGCTATTAATGTGACTCACAGCCAAAGAGGCGGAAAAAGCACGACATTGTTGTCATTTGGTCTTCTTTTTCAACATGCATACAAACATATTTAGTGAATAAGAGCAATGTTAGAAAAAGATAAACTATAACTGCAACTTTATGTGATAAAAATAAATTTAAGTAAAATTTATCACATTAACTTAAAAGTTAACTGCGTTAGCTGCCAGCGTTCGCTATGCATAAATATGCATTTTCATGTTTTGAATGCATATTTTTTTTAATCTTCTTGCGGGTGGTTTTGTTTTTTCAAATCTTAAATGAAGAAAAGCAGAACCAAACGCTTATCTTGCTGCAATGTTTTGTGGTTTCGAATTATTTCATCATCACTTCAGCATAAAGTTTTTATTTTATTTTTATTTTATACAAAAACATTTCGTTTTGTTTTTGCCTTTGCTTTACATTCTGCTTTATTGTTGTCGACGTTTGTTTTTGCCTTTCGAGCAAAGCAGCTGCTGTGCCTTCTTTTGTTGACAATTTTTTATATTGATTAATTACTGCAAAGGTAGGCGTGGCACTAATATGTGGCATATACCATTTTTGCATTGTATTTTATTAAGAAACTTTTTAAACACTTTTTATGCCATTCGTCTTTTGAAAAACGTTTGCGCGCATCCTTTAGCTGCCGCCACTTCCTCTTTTGTTCGGCTGGCGGCAGCAGTTTCCCAGCACTTTTTCAAATGTGCTATCATGTGCTCTTCTTTTGCACTGCCTAAATAAGGCAGTCGGTGCGTCTGCATGCCGCCAAATGAATGCCAAATGGCGCGACGCATTTTTAGATTCATTGCAAGAAAAACAATTTTTTTTTTGTTTGCATACACAAATTGGGTCAAGGAAATTTTCGTAAATCGGCGGCAAGTCATAATTTTGCATTTTTATTTTTATTCTTGTCAATCAATACACACAACAAAGTCCAAATGAATTTAAACCATTTAATTGGGAACTTTTCAGGCAAATCTTAAATCTACGATCTGCATTTTAATTGGCGTAATCTGCATTATTTTATTTTCATTTGCTGATTAAAAAATGATTTTGAATATTTTTTTCTTTCGGGTTTTATGACTACTGATAAAACGACATTGTAAATTATTTCGTTAATAAATTCGTCAACCAAATATTTGAGCAACTAAAAAAATATTAAAAATCGATTATTGTGCAAAATAAAGTTTTTGATAAATTTTAGTATGAGCAAAAAAAGTCATGTCATTTTTGAACTGACCACATATTTACTTGAAATCGAAAATATACACAAATTTTGTTACAAAATTGTGAGCTTATTAACACTTAAATTATCTCTGGGCTAATTTTGTGGGCTAACATAAAGCGTGCTCCGTTAACTCCGATCCAACATTTTTTTTACTAGACATGAGCTGAATTTTTTAGAATAAACAAAAAAATACGGCCGGGCGGGGTATAGGATCGGTGAAGCTTTAAAGTTAAAAATTAAGTTCTTTTTTAATTTAAATACGCGCTGAGCTTTTATCAGATCATTATAAATGAGGTGTCAAATAAAAAGTATTAAACAGTCATTTAAAATCTTGATTGTATTATCTTGAAAACTTTTTGTGATATACGAATTTTTTGCTTTGAAATTTTCAAGGGTTAGTTTATCGGAAAAATGCGTTATTATGATCACATTTTATTAGAATAGGGTTAAAGCTTTATCAATTAACTTTCATATGGTATATCACATATCTTATCTATCTTCTCAGTTTTGCGATGAATTTTAAACTTAATTGATACTTGCACAATTAAGGATGCCCTTTTTTATTTCAGAATTTCTAAGAAATCGCGGTTTTATATAGAAAAACTAATCAACTGTAGTGACCCCAGTTGATTTGGGCTTCGGCTTAAGGTTCTACTTACATATATAGGTATATACAGAAATAAACTGAGATATATATAATTTAGGGTATTCACAAAAAGTCGTAACTAAAAATAATAAAAAATATAACAATTTTTAATTAGAATTTTTTTCGAGTTTTCGTGCAAAAATGAAAACTCGAATAATTTTAGTTTAAAATTGTTATAATTTTCTTATTTTTAGTTTGGTTAAAAATTAACACTTCATATTAATATTCTTTAGGGTCACTTAATTTTCTGAAGATTATGAGAGTGTTAAGATAACATATTTTTGTCATAGTGTTTGCTGACAAATAAACTCGTTTTGGTTTTTTCTACGTTTTTAATGGATCTATTAGTTTTTAATTGACAGCTTATTGATGACTTTTAGGTTGATCGTTACTTTTGGAATTGACTACTCGTAAGATTAAGATGACCAACAGTGCCGCTGGTCGTCCATTCGTTTATACATTTGTTTCCTTGCTTGTCAAATAGAAGTGGCCGCATACGCTCTTATTAACTTTAGGGTTTGTATTTTGGTTAACTCTTTTAACCAGTTAATTAACCGATTAGTAATAGTTTAAATTTGAACAAAGTTTTCTTAAATTCAAGTTAGTGAGTAGAATAATCGCAAACATTAATTCGACTTGTTTCAAACTTCAGAAACGTACTTTACTACTTGTTAAAATGTATTTTTGTTGTAGCTCGTTTGTTTGTTCTTACAATTTGTAATTTAATTTGTTTTCCAATTATTGCAATTGATACACACGCGAATCGTTGCGAAGATCTTGAATTTTATTGCGAACTGAATGCGATCGTTTTCTGTTACGAAATGAAAATGCTAGAAATCAAATTGGAAAAACAATTTGTGGATTTGTTTTTGCCTTCTACCATTTTTTGCGATATCTGCATGAATATTGAAGTTATTGTCATTCTTAAACCAAATTAGTGCATTTTTGAAATTAATGTGTTAATATTCAAAAAAAAAAATTTAATAAATCCCGTTAGATTGCTGCTTATTCACTGAGCTTTCATTTGATGTACCATATGTCATATCTATCTCTCAGCAATGTGGCTACGTTAAAAAAGGACATAGCTTAAATTTGAATAAAAAGTAAAAAATCCAAAGAATTACATCCTTGGTCACCTCGGCAATATTTGCTGATGTCATTCGTTGTCCTTGTGAGAGTAGCACACCCAAAATTGCGCTTAAGCAGAATTGCAGTGGAAACGATGCGGACGTACGCTTGCCCTAACAAAATGACCAAAGAATTATGGATTTTTTCTTGAAAGGTTAATAGAAAAATTCAATTTGTATATCATTTTTTGATTGAATTAAAATGATAGTTTTACAATAACAACAAAAAGTTGTAAAAAACTATAATAAAAAAGGCGCAGCTGACTTTTTCAAGCTGATAAGGGTTCGGTCCAGACAACGCCGCCCGCCATCATCACCATCTCCATCACTGCCACTGCTACAATTCATTAATTACAAGAATGTAAAATTATTAATGCTGCTCTTGCTGCACACACACACAGCACGCACCCTGCATTCTATCTACAACCGGCAGAAAGTAAATAATAAAATTAATTTGTGGGCGTTAATGCGAACCACAAGAAAAAGCAACAAAACAACGAAATAGGAGAAAACGCAAAGGCAGGACATCATCGTTACAAAATCGATATCGCGCACCCAGCAAAACAGCGAGTGCTCCTTCCACTGCATTTCGATATTACCCACCCACCCGCAAGTGTCCCTCGTTCCCACACCCAAGCCAGCAAGTGCAGGCAGCGATGACGATGGACTTAAACCAATCAAGTGAATTAAACTTTAAAAGGACTATGTAAAAATATGTTTTTTCCTTTTATAACTAAATAAAAAAGAAAAGTTTTTCTTTACAGATCGAGAATTTTCTCTCCTGTTTGTCATCACCCTACTCCTGCTCCACAACACGCAGCCGCTCCAAATCCAACTTACCCGTCAAATAGAAATTATTGAATTTCTGCGCCAGACGAAATAGTCGGGACAGCTTCACATCGCTCGACGCCGCCGCCATTCTCGGAAGCGTTTGTTTTTCTGGGTTCTCGATTCTGGTCTCCACTGCTTTGCCTTGTTTTTGATTCGTTCTCGCTGCTTTTTCCCGACTGCTTGCTGCTTTATATGCAATTCTTCTTCTTTTTTATATGTCGTTGTCGATCGACTTGAGATTATTTGCAACAAAGTTTACATAAAATTCTTAACGAATTTTTGTCAAATTGTTTTAAAAAAAAAAATATTTTTTGTGTTTGTATTTAACTTTTGCCTGCTTCTTTTGCAAATTTTTTTCGCACCACCACCTTTTCTCGAATCCGAATGAATCGCAACTGTTTCGTTAGCTTTTGGGCGAAAAAAAATAAGTTTGCAAATATACGCAATTTTTTTTACGAAATTCAATTTAAAAGGGAGTTAGTGATGACTCGAACGAACTGTTGTCAAAAGTGCAACCTGGCTCAAAAATTAAATTTTATTTTAACGCAGAGTTGAATTTTTCATTTAAAAAATTTCAGCCAGTTTCGGGCAGTCGTTGTATCGTGACGTCACGAGGATGCAATTGTGTGTCGCAGCGTACAGTGTAGACCATATAAGAAAAAAATAAAAATATTAATACTTAATAGAAACATGTTCAAATTACAAATTTCGAATTGTTGATGATTTATTTATTCTCATTTACTTTTTGATGTAAATGGACCAACGTCTATTGGCATCACGTCAGGCTACTCTTAATAATGAAGATACAAGATACTTCTAAAACATTTTCGAAAGAAAATTATATAGTCAAAAACTTACTTCATTTTTTTTAGAAATATTTGATACTGGTTAATTTCTGAATAATTTAGATTATGTTATATTGGTGAAAAACTCAAGGTTAATGGCTGTCTTCATAGATATGTACGAGGGGGGTCCGATAAGGAATTGGCCTCACCGCCCGGTGGAGACCTACTACTTTTCAGACCTATTCTCAGACTGGTTTTAACAAGGTGGAGCATCGCATCGTCAAGTGTATCGAGCTAAAAGGAGATTATGTTGAGAAATAAATTGCCACCTTTTCAAAATTTCTCTTCCAGAAAGTTATTTCAGAATACTCCTCCTTGCAAATTTCACCATTCTCCGCACGTGTAGAGAGCAAGAAAAAAATAAAAGAAAAAGAGCAACTTCTGCTGTCAAAGTGACAGCTGAAAATTTGTCACCCCGTGCGCAATTTGATTTGTAATTTAGTTTTTTTTTAGTAATACACGCAAAAATTCGGCAAATTCCAATTAAAAATTATACAGAACTAAAACAAAACACACGAAAATGAGTGAAGACTATCTGAGTAAACCACTTTCGCTGACGCCAGCGCCATCAAGTAAGTAACGCGCAGTTTAAAATCGATGATCTGTCTTTTTCGCTATGCCGGACCGGACGGCCGATCGAACGGTTTTGCATTACGCAATTTTGCAGAGCACTTTGAAAAGTTTTTCGATGAAATGCATGTTTAAATGATTTCGATTTTAAAAGAATGCCATGTTTAAAACGCATATTTTTCAGTGGACGAGCCGCGTTCGAGTCGCTCCAGTAATAACACATCGGCTGCCAGCAGCACCTTTGGCGGTGCGGCCATTTCACCCTATTTAAACTATGATGCACGTTTTCTGCAGCAAGCGCAACCCGAATTCATATTTCCCGAGGGCGCGAATAAACAGCGCGGCCGCTTCGAGTTGGCCTTCTCACAGATCGGCACCTCGGTGATGATTGGCGCCGGCATTGGTGGCGTTGCGGGCTTTTACAATGGCATCCGGACGACGACGGCACTGCAGCAAACGGGGAAGCTGCGGCGAACGCAGTGAGTGGATGAGAACTAAATTTAATTACCTGTTTTTTTTTATATTAATCAATTTAATAACAACAAAGATGCTTTGTTGATAAATGAAAGAAAATTTTATTTTTGGACACCGAACCGTTGGTTCAGACAAAAATAAGATCCTGCAAAGACACAAAGAATACAAAAATAAAAGTTCGCGAGTTTTCTTTTGGGAAAACTTTTCGTTTTCGCAGTCTTTAATTCGTTTACACTCTAAGTGAAAATTTCACTTAAGAACGATTTACAACTGGATTTAAAAAAAGGTTTTTGATCCAAAAATTTAATATTTTAACTTTAAATTGACATTTTTAAATTCTGTTGATTTTCACATTTTAATAAATGTTCAAAAAAATTTTTAAGTTTTAATTTTTAACTGAAAAAAAAGTCATATTTTGAAATTACTAATTCTTAACTGAATTAAAAAAATTTGCTTTCGACTGAAACTTTTTAATTAAGTAAATTGTTTTTCTGTTAACTTTCTTATATAATAAATATAAATAAAATAATTTTTAAGTTTTTAACTTTAAACTGGAAAAATTTAAATTAAATTTTGAAATTTTAATTTTTGACTGATATTAAAAAAAGTTGTTATAAATTTTAAACTGAAATTTTGAAATTTTAATTTTCGCAATTGTTAAAGTCGAATTTTAATAATTAAACTTTATTGCAATTTTAACTGCATTTTTTAAATATAATTTTAAATTCAAATGTTCGTTAATTACAAAAATTTCGTTATTCACAGAATGCTCAACCACGTCATGAAACAAGGCTCCGGCACCGCCAACACGCTGGGCACCCTCGCCGTCATGTATTCCGCTTTTGGTGTAATATTGCAATACGCCCGCGGCGAGGACGACGATCTCAATACGGTGCTCGCAGGCACTGCCACTGGGCTGCTGTACAAATCAACGGGTGAGTGTGGCATTATTGCATTGATTTCTCATGATTTGATTTTTATCAAAATGCCAATATTAAATTTTTTTTATTCTTAACTTTTAAAAAAAAATCTTAAAATTGTCTTTTATAAATTTGATTTGAAAGTATAAGTAAAGAAAATAACAACTTGATTTGAAAAATTAAAAAAGAAAATCTGAGAAATTGATTCAAAAGAAGATTTCAAAATTTGTAATTAAAAACATTTAAATATATTATATCAATCAAATTAATTTCATTTAGAATAATAATTGATGCATTTAGTAAACTCAAATTATTTCCTTATACGCAATTCTTCTTTCAATACACCCACAGCTGGTCTGCGTAAGTGCGCCATTGGCGGCGGCATCGGACTCGGCGTCTCTGCACTCTACTGCCTCTTCCAGCTATCGCGTGCGAATGCCATGGGTTCAAATGGCATGAAATTCCTTTAAATCACACACAACAACAAACGCAAACGAAACGAATTCAAAATTCGGTGCGCAGCAGACAGAAGAGAAGTCGTGAGTAAAAAGGAATGAGGGAAGTAGTGTCATGTTGGTCTCAGGGTCACAGGTCAAATACACCGCTTAACCGCATCTATTGTAGCAAATCTAAGGCATAACTTCTTTGTTGAAACTAAAGAAAGAAAGAAACAAACAAAAAACGAAAACCAATAACAAAAATCCCTTCTATTTTTAATTGAATTAGTTGTTAGAATATTGATCTATATAAGTTGAATACACTACACAAAAAAAAACATAAAACAAATCCATAAGAAATAACCCAAAAATGCAAAAAATAAAAAAAATTGCACCAAAACGAGACAAAATTCGTGAATAAGTAAATATGTTTTAATTTTAAATTAAAATTTATAATTTGTGAAGTCAAGTTGACGCTTCTGCTGTCGATAAACATTGTAAACCTAGTTATAACAATTTATTGCAATAAAATCACGAGTACGTAGCCAAAGCAGATTTGAACGTATTTGAAGAAAAAACTACATACAACGAATATTTTTTTATTGAACTAAGAACGTAACTCAAGCTTAAAGAGAAGCGCAATTTGTTTGGTTTTTGTATGCCTCATTTGCATTTTGATACTTTTATTTATTTGATCGCCTTTTTTTAATTTACATAATTTAACATTCTTTACATATTTGTTTTTTAAATTTTCTATTTAAAATTAATTGTCTTAACATAAAAAAGCCTTCGCCGCAAATTGCAAAAATACCCGTTATGTGCTTATGTCTAAGATTTTACATAAATGCAGATGCTATGTTAAAATATTTAAGATCTATTACCGCGTCTCGGGTTAACTTTAATTTGGATTAAAAGTGCTTAAGTGTTAGGCATGCAGATATATATTATACATATTGAAAACATTTTAAAGCCTACATTTAGGCATTTGCAGAAGAGCTTCAACGGATGCTTTGCTTTTGTAAACAAATTTTAAAAAGATGCCTAAAAATATGCTTTGAAATCGTTGGTTAACATTTTTAAAAGCATCCTTAATTACCAAATTAAAAATTCAACTTAAATGATTAACATTTTTCTTTGTATCTAATAATCCAAATTATCGGAATCGCTGCCAGTCAGCGCTAAAACCTTTACGCCCGATTTTTCATCTAGTATATTGTTAGCGGGCGCCTCGCAGCTGGTGTCCAGCGTCGAGCAGGTGTGACAGTGGCAGCTCACCGCTTCGGCATACTCGTAGCGACGTGCCTTTATATAAAAAAAGTAATGAAAAGAAAATCAAATTTCGATTTGGGTTCATTAAACAATTCCGTTGCGTTCCGCCTACCTCTTCGCTTGCATTTGGCTCACAATTGCGCAGCACAGCGACCGCTGGCTGACGCGACGCATGCACACAAACCGGATGGAACGAACGCTTGTAGGGAAATTTCCAATCGGAAATTTCGCTTGAATCGCAGCGACCCCAGCACGACATAACGCTGACATAGTCCCAGCATTCGCGGCCCTTTGAATCGGCTTGCGTTACGCGATACGTGTAGAGCCGTCGATGACAGCCGAGCGGTGTGGTCGTTGGGCTGCTATTGATCGGCTGCACTTCGAGCACTTGACCGTGATGCCGAGCGAAAAAGCCAAAAGACAGCGTCAAGAGTAAAAAACTAAAATTAACAATACGCAAAAATTACACTTTCATTGTTATTGTTTTTTTTTTGTATTTTTATATGCAAATTTGGATTTTTGAATTGAAAATTTAAATATTTGATTTTGAAATTATTGATATTTTAAAACACTTTTTCTTAAAAATTTAAGTTTTTTAAATTTAACAGTTGCCCTAATTCAAAACGTTCAACCGTTACGTACATTTCGGCGAAACTCATTTCTCGCTTCGTTCGTTCGTTGGACTTTTCACTTTTTCGTTGTTTTGCTTTCTTTATAATAAATTTTTAATTGTTGTTTTTTGTTATCCTTCGCTGAGCGTTCTATTGGGAATGACTTGTTGCTGTGCTTGCCTCGGCTTTTATACTTAAACCAGTGCTTGTCTTCATACCAAGAACCCCCACACACACATACACACACAAGAAAAGACCGTTTGGTTTAAATATGAAAAAATGCAAAAACAACTCAAAAGGAAATAAAATGGCTGAATGCATTTCAACTTTGACGTCACAACGAATTTTGAATATTCTTCCCCAGACAACTTCTAAAACGAATTTTTCATTGTTTTAAAGTTCAAATTAAATTTAAATAAATGTAATTTTTGGTTTTTCTAGACTTTTATTAATTTTGATTTTGATTTCGTAAAAAAAAAAATTTGAACATAATTTTGCAAAGATTTTGTCGCAATTACAGTCGAAAAAAAAGGTCTCAAAAACATTTTAGAAAATTGTCACTTCACTCCTTTGCACTGTATCTCGCTGTTGCTGCTCGCGAAAAGGAGCCGCCGGTCGGTCTAACGTGTTCACACTGATGCTCTACACTGAAAATTTTGCTCTTGCTCCTTGTTAGGCTCTTCGCGTTCTGAAACTTCGATACGGCTTTCCTTCACTGCTTTTGTTATAGAACAAAACAAAAAAGTATTTCTTTCACGTTTCCTTTCGTTTCACATTGATTGCATATTTTCCATTTTCCATTTTCACTTGAGATTTTTTTTTTTTTGCATATTTTCTCTTTAGTACGAATTTTGATTGGTCTTGTTCTCTCTTTCTAATATTTGAGTGTTGTATATTGTCCTCGCATTGATCACTCGGTAATGGATCTTTCTCTTTCTCTCTAAATTTGAATTGTTGGGAGGTACATAGCTAATGTTTAATTACGCACTAAGCTCTCCGACGTATCTCATGATGGGATCCATAGCGTTGTGTCCGCAACTGTACGCGAAAGCGCCGATTCTGTTCGGGACGCAGTTGCTCCTGCTCCTGGCGATCTTCGACAATTGCAGGCGGTGGTATTGCCACGGCCGCCACATTGACATTGTTGATCATGACGTCTTCATCTTCGTCCGCTTCGTCCTCTTCGTTCGGACTGTCGTAGTCGTCCATGGCGGCATCTTGCGCCTCCACCGAAGCATTTGAGACGGAAATTGTCTCGGAATCGCGTACCATAGCACTGGCGAGCAGCCGCTGTCGCCGTTCCTCCATCAGACGATCGCGCTCCTTGTGTATGTAGTCGCGTTTGTTTGGCAAACCGGCGACATTGTTGGCGGTCAGTGCCGAACGGACGACATTCATGTCCGTTGCCTCCATCCTTAAAAAAATGAAAGTACATTTTTGTGGATGAGAAATTCCACATTTTAGAAATAATAGACAATTCCGACACTTACCACTCATCCGTTTCGGCGACATAGCACTCTGTATGCGATATCGTTGAGACGCCATTGAACCCACCAATCGCAAAGATCATATCGTCAATAATCTCCAAGCCAAAATTGCTACGCGAGTGATTCATTTCGCGTATAAACGACCATGTCTGCGTATCGGGATCGTAACGTTCGCCCGTTGAAAGACGCGCTGTGCCATTGAAGCCTCCAATCACATAGAGCTGACCACGAAAGGCGACACACGAAACGCCCGAACGACGATGGTTCATATTTGAAATGCGCGTCCACATATTTGTCGATGGATCGTAGAATTCAGCACTGTCCAGGCATTCTTGACCGTTGAAACCACCTGTGAGGTGTAAGAAAATATTAGGCGGCTTGAAACTATGTCTTATGTTTAGCTCATTCTACTTGCTAAGCTTTTAAACAATACTAAGCTAAGAAACTAGTGAAGAATTTGAACAAAAAAGATTAGCTTTTATAAAGTTTATTATTCCGACTTTTTACAGGATATAGTAAAATGTTACTTTGGACTGAGTGCTTTATTTTCATGACAGTCCATCCCTAACTCTAAACCCTAAACGGGTGATGTATAATTCGAAATAAGACCTAAGCATAACTTTTATGGCTTAATACTGAATCTTTACTCTTAGCACTAATATTCTATTTTTAAACTTAAATGTGCTTCCTTTTTTGTTCCTTGAACAACCCCTTAACAAACCTCCAACCTTCATTCGGCTTCACTGTTTAATGACTGGCAAACCCGCCCCATTTTGACACTCACCCGTTGCATAAATTTTTCCCTTTAGCGTGCAGGCACTTGCGTCAGATCTTTGCATATTCATCGGCGTTATTACGGACCACTGATTCGATTTGGGATTATAACGTTCGACGGTATTTAGACGATTGTGTCCATCGTAGCCGCCTATCGCGTAAATGAGACCATTAAGTTCGGCGACGCTCACATAACAGCGACGACAGTGCATGGGCGCAATCTACTCGCCAGCGACGACGGCGATAATTTCGAATATATCAACGTTATTAGCATAGAAATCGTCTCAGTTAATATATGCCCCCGCCCGAATCACCAACAACAACAACAACAATAGAAAATAAAGAAAATATATAACTGACCTCCTTCCAAGTTTTTCGCACTGCATCAAAGACGCGACACGTATTAAAATATTCGACGCCATCATAACCACCAATCGAATAGATCTTATAGCCAATTACCGCAGTGCCGTGATAGGCGCGCGGTCCCGCTGGATCTTCGGCCGGAATATTTACCCAACGATCGGCGCGCGTATCGTACGTTTCGATGCAACCCTTCGAGGTGCCGCCACTCCAACCACCTATGGCAAAGATGACCTCGTGCGGTAGGCGAGGCATGGCTAACGGTGGTGTGGTTAGCTTTTTGGAAAATGGCATGTGAAATGGCAGATTTAGATCAGAACTGTAAGGTCGGAGGGGATAGATGACAGGTGAAGGGATATCTTTATAAATACCTCGCCCGATGATGGGTTCATTATATCCAAATCATACATGAATTTAAAAGTTTCGACTATAAGCGGCTTGGCATCATCGCATTGCAGCACATATGGATGTTCCTTGACCTCCTCCATAAAGCACTAAAAAAAAGACGAAAATAGTTTGACAAAATTAAGCTAAGATATAAAATCCAACCATGACCGCATCTTGAAATTAACAGTTAGTCAAGTCGGCTAACTGCATCGAAAAACCTCGACCTAATTTAAAACTCCAACATATTTCGCACTAATCCCAAACCATCAAAGTACACAGCGAGCACAACGAACCCACCTTTGGTGTCATCAAGCCCAATCGCACACCCTGCATCAGTTGTGCCACATACTGTTTCCGATTCTCCGGATCGTAATCAATCCACTTGATGCACAATTTCCATACATGGTCCTCCTCCCGAGTATTAAGCTCATCGTCGCTGATGATGTCGTAGAAATCCTTTAAGCCGATTTCGAGTATGTCCTTATTTTTAGATGCAACCTCAATAAAATACCGTAACAGGTAGTTGCGCGCCTTGCCGTACAAATCATCGAGAAAACGAAATCTATGAATGAAAATACAAAAACAAAAAAAAATAAAAACTCCGAAAGGATTAATTCGGGATTAAAATCGCGCGTCAGCAATTGCTAATCACGAACAAGAGAAGTACAAACGATGTGTGTGCGCATCGCATCGCTCATCTTTGCTTAGTTAGCTTAGCGCTCCTACCTGGCGAAACCCATTATGCTGACGCAGTTCTCCGGCGTTAGCATTGCGGCCAAATGTTGTTTGCACAGCGTCACCAAACCAATCATACCCACATAATCGGCCGATATTAATAACTCATGCACGTTCTCCGCATTGATATTGCACTTCCGCAGGTAAGCATACTGTATGAGCTGCTCCATTATCGACGCACTCATGCCCGGTATGTGCACGTTGTGGCGCGTCTCGTCACTTTTCGCGGTTGTGGGTGAGCACGTTGGTGTATTGAATCCGGTGAATTGTGCTCTGAAATGGAGATGGAGGCAGTTCGGTTCGATTATTTGGGGTGTAGTTTATTGCATACGCTCGAAAGTAAGTTACAGAAAGTTCGGCCAATATTTACTCATATGTAATATTTGGCTAAAGCGCCTGGGGCTATGCTAGCGAAAAAGTTATTGTTTTGTTTTGCTTGTGTTCGTGGTTAATATTAAAACTGTTGGCCATAATAATTTGCCTGCTTTAAATTGTATTTACATTAGTGTGTGGCAAACTGGAAAAGTTAACCAAAAATCAAATTTGATAAAGGCAGATTTAAAAAATTTAAATTTCACAAACAAAAAAGTTCGTCTTGTGGTAGTAAAGGAAGTTAAATATTGGCTGTGTTGGTTTCGTTGGAAAAATACAAGTGGAAAAGTTTTCACTGCAAATACAAGTCAAATGTTTGGCCTTATCGCTCAGGGGTTTTCATAAGAAACGTCAGAGGATCGATAATATTTTCTGGACTAGCAATAATTTTAAACATCACGAAAACTTGATCTGAAAAATATTCTTAATAACGCGCTTGTAGCCGAATTGGAACTATAAAAGACTAACTTCCGTAATCAGAAACGAGTTTTGGTTAAAAATACTTTTTACTTATCAAAATATCTTCCAAAGTACAGTATCTAAAAAATATTTTTGCTGATATTTTACTACTATTTTACTATTTTAAAGTAACTTAATTTGGCAGAAGTTGGCAATAACATTTAAAAAATGAGAAGTCAATTAACTTTAAATTTAACAAACTTTTGTATTTGTATTTATTTTTTACTTTCTTTTTATATATACAAACAGAAGAAATAGTAAAATGGCTTAACCCTTCGGATATTGAAAGGTGCCTACCTAGGATATCTAGGTGGTATAGTCTATTAAACTGGTTTTATGAAGCCGCTTGCTGAAAAGTCCAATTTTTAAAATCAATGATTTCAAATGACGAGGCGTGGCGTGTCTTGGCCTTGCCTGGTGCGGCGTGTAAGTTGAGCAATTGACAAGGCATCCGCTGCTTCATGCATTTGTTTATTTAAATCATATCATATTTATTCACTTAAGCACGTCAGTCAATCAGACTGGTTAAATTGTTTTATGACCGTTCCACCTTCGCATCACTTAAGAAGTCATCAACGTATTTCGTGTGGAATTGTAAAAACTCGAAATGATTTCAATCCAAAAATCAATTTTGGGCGGCACGAAGTTTGCCGGATCAGCTGGTTAACTATATTTCATATATGTTGGTATGTATGGAAAGGTCTTTAAAACTGAATGGACTAAATGATAAATTGGATTAAGTGGAAAGTCTGAAACGACTGAATAATTTAAGTGAACTAAAATGAATGTACTGGATGGATCGAATGAACTGGGGGGATTGGATGGGCTAGAAGTACTCGATTATATTATAGACTAAATTAACTGAATGGATTAACAAAAATGTATATATATTATTACTATAGAAGATATTTTCGAGGGAATAACTGAATTTAAACTAAAATTTGATTAGAATCAGGTGGCTCAATATATAATCTATCTAATCTATCTATCTATATAAAAATGAATTCTTCTATCTTTCTTTCTCTCTATCTTTGTATCTCTAATGTATGTCTAAACCATTCATTCGATTTTGATGAAATTTTAGGGAGTTGCTGTGCTCACGCCAACTTAGGTTTAGGGCAAAGAAAATTTTGCCACGCCCACCTATTACGCCCACAATTTGTAAAACTAAGTTAAAATATTCGATTATTTCGCTAATATTGCTCCAAAAAAACTGAAATTTGGTATCTGAGTTTGTATAGACACTGTCGATAACTTCCCAAAAAAATGGGCATCTGAATTTGTATTGGCACTGTCGATAACTTCCCCAAAAATGGGCGTGGTTGAATCAATTTAACGCACACTTTCAAAAAAAGGGTGGATCATTTTTACGCCTACCACCATTTGCTCAGAAACTTGATGTGCTAAATAGAAAACATGTAACGGGATGCACCGGGAAGAATAACAGGATATACAAAATTGTACACGCCCACTTATTAAGCCCTCAATTTATTTAATTAAGTAAAAATAGACGATGACATTGCTCCTAAAAATTTGGGATTTTGTTTCTGAGTTTGTATGCCGATAATTTCACAGCCGTAACTCAGAATCGCTACAACGGTGAATACCGAGAAGTTCCGCTAACTAACGGGAGTCCGGGAAGTTCCGGAAAGAACCGGGAAGTACCGAGAAGTACCGGGAAGTTCTGCTACCATTTTTTTAAGTGGCATTGCAACGCATGCCGGGCATTCGCTAGTATCATAATAAAGAAAAAGATCGAGGACTGATGTTATAAAGTTAAATGAATTGACTTTAGTTAAAAAAAATGAAGCCGTATTAAACTTTTTTAAAACCCCAAAAAATCGTTTACCATTCAACGGCTACGCTCACCTAAAATATGAACTGCACGCACTCATAATCGCCCGATGGACGTTGAAGGACCCATCCGCCACCGTGATGACAGCATCGCATAACAAATTATTGCGTCGCAACTCGTTCAGCGTATTCAATGCCTGATCGCTCATGCTGGCGCTAAGCGATCGCCGTGAACTCCGCAACGCCAACGGATCGTTGTCCATTTCATCGTCTTCCGGCTCGAGATCGATATCGGGAACGCCCTCGTCGTGTTGGATGTTGTTATGCGGATTGTGATGGATATTGTTGTGGCGATTGTTGTCCGCCATCAAGAGATTATTTTCGCGTGCACGATTTAAAAAATTTGCCATTTTAATTGAAATAAATTTTTTTTGTTTAGTTTTTTTGTTCGACTTTTTAAATTTGTTCGTAACGCAAAATAATAAAATTAACAAATGGAAAATAAAAATTATCGAAAATTAATGAGAAATAAAAAACCCGGATAGACGAAAAGTGAGGGAAAATCTTTCTGTCAGTTTCGATAGTAGAAACAGTGGACGCTCGGTTCTCTACGGTTTACGGGTTGTTACGGGGTAACGAGACGACACGTGGTGCGCCTTCGTATTGCTGGTAAATGAAATGGCGGGCGCGGCGGCTGCAGATGCGGAAGTGCTGTTCTGGGAATTTTGATAATATTCGCAATGACTTCTATTGGGTATATTTGTTTTTTCTGTATTATTTCTTTGTTTTTACTTCTTGTTTGTGTTTGACTTTTTTCTTGCGTTTTGTCTGTGTGTTTGTGTGACAGAAGGCGGGCGGCGGTTAAAGTTGATTGTTTTGTATTGGTATGTGGGCGCGGTGGGCTCGATGCTCTCTTTTCACTCAGTTCTAAAGTCGATTGCAGTTGAAATTTTAAAAAATGTTTAACTTCCCGTTGGAGTTAAGCGGTTTCCGTTAAGCACTAAAATGTATTTTAAAGCGATATACTGAAAAAAAATAAATTATAAATTTTCCGAAAGAAAGGAAAATATTGACGACAAAAATAAATCAAGTTTTTTATACTACAATTAAAACAAAAAACTGAATAGCAACTTGATGTGCCTCTCACGCTGACAAGTACCCCGAGGGAAGGGTGTTTGCACCTGCGTGTGAAAAGGGATTTTACGAGAATTCACACACGGTAATAGTTTATTGTATTAACTTCTTTGATATTAGTTTCTGCTTAGCATAGTCATATTAATGGCCACGCCCATGAAAATACTTTAATCGTAAAGGATTATGATGAACCCCCCAACTGAGTACCCTTATGTCAAATCTAGTAAAAAGAGAAAATTTCGTCTCTTCTACTTCTCTGCTTATAAGTTCAGAAAATGTTAGATAGGGATGGAATAGATGTGTTCGCTAGTTGCTCCTTAGCTTTTAATAAAAGTCGAGAATAATCTTAAAATATATTTGAGTTTTTGATTTGACATTTAAAATTAAATTTATATTTATTTAAAATATTTTTTAACAAAATTATTTCGCTTAAATTGTTCCTACATGGTCACTGTCGATCTTCCAAAAATAGTTGGGACTAAACGTGTTGGATGGACTTGATAAACTGGATGTTCTAAATGAACTGGATTGACTGGTGAAAAGACTGGCTGGACTAAATGATCTAGATGTACTGGATGGACTGAATGTACTTGATGTATTTGATTAACTGAATGATTTATATAATGGCCTGGATGAACTCGAGATTTTTGGTATTGAACTTTTTAGGTCAGTCGAAATGGAATGAAATAACTGAATAAACTAAATGGACTGAATAGACTGAACGATCAGAATTAACTTGATGAGTTGGATGAATTTAATGGCTGGATGGACTGAATAAACTTAAAGGACTGGAAGGATTGGAAAAACTGAACTGCCTGGATTGACTAGGAAGACAGGATGGTCTGAAAAAAACTGGCTTGACAGTATAAACTCGAAAAACTAAATCGGATTGATGCGGCAACGACGAGTAGACCCAGCTTGTAGTATATAATATATTTAGCTTATAGTAGCCGGCGTTACCTGTAGTAGGGCGTGACATATTTGGTTTCAGTCCAAAACCTTACTGGGCGTGAGCGTAGATCCAAAATTGTATCCCAATCGGATGAACGGAAGATATCAATATAGAACAATTAATTTATATATATAAAGAAGTACAAAGTAATTTGTAATTACACAATGTATTAAAATACTTGGCGTAAGCGATTTCAATTTATTTTTAAACAAAAACCATTTAATTTTAAGACGCATAAATACGGAATATCTTACAAATATTTCAGTATGCTCTAAGGACTTTTTAACATTTTCAAACCATTTAAATTCAAATTTGAACTTCTTCCTTCGCTAACTGAATTTAAAACAGACGACCCAAATCCTCTTCAACAAGCATTTAAAACGGAACTGAAAAAAAGAACAAAGCACAAACTGCGCAGAATCCACTTGAAGCATGCTCCGCAAAAATCATTTTCGAAACGCAATAAAAACCACATCGACTTGCAGCGCCGGAAGCAGTCGTCGCCATTCAGCAAACGTAACCGTTACGCGCGCATTTCAATATTCGAAATTTAAATCGTTAAGCAAAATTAAATTTCTTAAACGAAAGTTGTGAGGTTTTGAAGACCTTTTTGCAAATTAGAATTGAGATGCTGCTGCTGCGCTTAGTCTCGCTACTTTTGCTCTGCAGCATTGCGGCCTGGGCCAAGGAGTCGTGGCTCAAGCCCGGCTGTCACAAAGTGGGCAACACCCGAAAAATCTCCATACCCGATTGTGTCGAATTCCGCATAACGACAAATGCGTGTCGTGGTTTCTGTGAGTCGTACGCCGTTCCATCGATGCCTTTCAACTTTGTGAGCAACAGTGGCGGCGTATTTAAGCCGGCCAAGCCGGTAGTATCGGTGGGTCAGTGCTGCAATATGATGGAATCGGAGGAGGTATGTTAAGTGCTGAAGTGTTAAATTTTATTTCCATTATTTTTGCATAGTTTTTTTTTATTGAAATAAAATGTAAAAATTTAAAATTGTATTTTCGGTTTTATTTCAGATACAAAAACGTGTGCTCTGTATGGTAAGTTTACTGCCTATAGTCATATTTCAAAATCGGTCTAAAATGGTTTCTAAATTTGTTGGAATTAAAAATAAAATAGAAAATTTTAAAGACTTGAAAAAATCTGAAGTTTGGTTAAAACTGCTACCCGAAAACTTTCCAAATATTTATTTGTTTAAAGGTATCAAAAACTTGATATTTATATAACCAAATTATCAGTAGTCGGTTTTTCAGATCATAAATTAGATTTTAAATCAGAGACTAATCAATCCAATTAAAGACAAATTTTAGTTTTTGATTTAGTAAATTAGTTAATGATAGTCCCCAAGTGACCCTATACTCAGAATTCAAGAAAAAATACATATACATGGGTGGTCCGATAGGTACTTAGCCTCACCGCCCGATTGAGGCATACTTTGCAGACCACAAGAAAACTTTTTTTCAGAAGGGTTGAAAAGTTGGAGCATTGTATCGTCAAGTGAATCGATCTGCATTTAGGTCATTCCTGCTTAGCTTTTAAAGAAAAGTCTGTTGTTCTACGAAGCAGTTGGTGGTTTTTCAAGAGTTTAGATTTGATCAATATCTATTATGGATCGAGTCCAATGTTTGGTCTTCTGTCGTGTGAAGTGACCACAAATATGCATTTAAGACTATTCTTCTGTTTAGTGACTTATGGTAGACCTATGGGCTATCACTTAATTCAAGCAAGAGAATATCGTTAACTTTTCTAAAATATATTAACCCTATATTCCGACGTCAAAATTGGCCCAGAAAAATGCTAATTATAGGTAAATATTATCTAGGAAAATGTTTCTCCTTCGATTTCACTATAGGGGACTGATATGTTTTTAGTCTCAGATGCAGAAACTGTTTTTTATGCAAATTTCAAGACTCCATTAAAAAAACATGAGCTGACTTCCAAGACTCTTTATGGGTTTCATTCATCTGAGAAATTAAGAAAATTCTTTAAAAAAATAAGAAATTCGCGATTTATTATGTAAACGCTCCTCAAGAGAAGTTCATTAGTGCTGAGTCAAATTTTTATTAAAATCTCAGCTAATGATAATTAAAATTATTAATTCATTTTATTATCACTTGCTTAAAATTATTAATTAATTTATTGTTATATTTAATTGCTTTTGTTTGCTTTCGCGTTTGTTTTAGGGCGGCATGCGCAACTTCACCTTTAAATCGGCGGTCTCCTGCAGTTGTTATCATTGCAAAAAAGACTAAGTACGAGATTTGTAAAAAAAAATATGTTATTAAAATTGTCTGCGTTAAATGTTTAAAATGATTTTCGTTTGTTAAGTATGAAAATCTGAGCCGCATATTTAAAAATTAATTGTACAAATTATAATTATGAAAGAAAAAGAATTTGTTAAATTACGAATTCACGCGCCGCATAGCAAAAAAAAAACAAAGTATTAATACAATATACAAAAATAAATATGAAGGATTTCACTATTGAAAATATACAAAATTTTTATTTTATTTATTTATAAAAAGAAAACAATTTATCATAATAACCAAAAGCTATGCTGATTTTTAAGGTGAGTAAGCCTGTTCCTGAATTCCAGCCAGATCAATTTCAATACCATACACAAACACTTTTTTCCGTTTTTACAATTTCGACTGTGGCTTTTCGCCGTGCGCCTCCAGCATGCGACGCATCTCATCGAGACAACGTTCCAACGTCATGGCGAACTTCGTGGCATTCGTCTCTTCGTTTGTATTCCACGACGAAAGCGCAAAGATGATATTGCATTCGCGTGGATTATAACAGGCGCCATAGCCGTTCGGCACCAGCGGTCCGTAGCACATGAACGCTTCATAGGCGGATGCGACCTGTGACGTTGACAGCCGAAAGTGGCTGCTCTTGACAAAGCCAGGCGTTTTGTAGAACTCTGGCACGGGCAGATTATTCTCCTGCGCCATCAGTTTGAGACCGAGCAGATGCCGATCGACGCCACGTCCTTGCAGCGCCAGCTTCGTGTACGCCTGATGGCCGTTGACTGCGGCGCGCAACAATTTAACACGTTCGGAATCGGGCACGCCGCTATCGAGTTCCATGGCTTTGGCAAAGGCAATTGATTCGTTCGAGCAGGAGCGTATCGTTTCGGTGCGACCGCCGTCGTAGATGCGCAAGTGCGCTGACTCGTAGTGGGCGGCGGGCACTTTATGCAATCTGAAAGTAGTCATTTAGATTTTAGTTAGGGAAAATTTTTTAACGAATATCATTTTTTTGTTTTATTAAAACGCACTTGTAAAATGCATATTGCAGCGCGATCTGTATGTAGCTGTCCGGGCCAAGTTTTTGCAATTTGCAGAATTCCTTGCCATAACCGATGAAGTTCAGCACGTGCATTTTCAAGTCACGTGACAAACGATCAACGTTACGCACCGCCGCCGGCAGAAATAGATCGTCAATGCACTTGCTCGACTTCAGCGGCAGTTTCTCGATGCATTCGTAATCGTCCTTGGCACCGCAATCGTAGAAGCTTTTATTTTTTCTACAAGTAAAATAAAACAATTAAAAGAGTTGCATAAAATTAATACAGTAAAATAAAATCTTAACAACGTTACATGTTTTTGATAATATAGTCAACCATCAGCGCGATGGGTTGTCCTTCGGCGGGCGAGTGTTCATAGGTAAAGCCGCTAAGGCCGTTGCGGTTGACAATGACCTGCAAAAATGATTAAATACGCAAATGTTTTGGTATGTAGTTTGAAATGTATTCTAATAGAATCCCTACTTGAATCGTCTTGTCCATCCAACGATTGCCTGCATTGTGCTTTGAACCGCCACCATGTATGAGCTGATGCGATTGCGTAATCCATTCCTGCTTCGGTGGCATAGGAACTGCATCGTCCAATGAAACGGTGAACAGCGCCGAGCGTATGACTTCAATGCTGCGCTTGTTTGAGTCGGACTTTATCAACTCTGCATAGGATTCGGCCCAGTTGTCGCGGTTATCTGTCGATAGAATGCCAAAAGGTATGCCGTGACATGTTTCCGCGGTGACCGCTTTCAACATTTCGCCAGCGAGCACCTCTGGATGCAGCGGAGCGCCATCACAATTGTAGACGGCCAACTTGTAGAACTAGAAGTTGGTAAAAAATTGTGTAGATTATGAAAATTGGTTATTTTATGGAATTTAGTTTTAAACAATAGAAATTTAATATTTAGCTTATGATTTTAATTTAATTTTTAAAATTATTAAAGTAATTTTTAAGTTAAAATTTGAAACTTTAAATTTTTTTTAAAAATTAATTACCTCAACTTAAAATTTAATTTCAATTTTAAATCACTCTGACTCACGTGATTCTTGTAGATCACAACGATGTGCTTCGACTTGGGATTAAACTCGAGACAGTCCTCGCGCGGTAGCGGCACACGATTCGTTCCATAGACGCGCTCAAACTGCGAATTGTCTAGTTCGAGTTTGCCCATTTTGACCACAGGAATTTCGCCATTGTCGATCATCATCTTGTAGCGCGTCAGTCCGTAAATGATATTCGCTGCATAGGTCAAATAATCCGCATCGCATTGAAATTTCTGCTGCAGCGGAAATGTCATGCCGGGACTAGAGAAAACTGTTACGGGATCGCGATACTGCATGTAGGCGACCTTTAGCCAGCGCGTGGCCAACCAATTTTCTTCGCACTTTGCAGCGCCTTCGAGCAGCTTTTGCAGAGCGGCACCGTCGTTACGATTAAAGGCGGCAACGGCCTTCTTTGTCTCCTCCAGCTCGTCGGCGGTGAGCAGCGGTTCGACGGTCTTCATAAAACGTGGCAGCGTCTCATCGAGCGGCAACGCCGGAAAGCGTAAAAGTTTTTGCTTTGATTTGCTGCTGTAGACGCGAATTTGCTCGTCGTTGAACTTCGGGATGCCGACAGCGGAAGCTGCCAGTTTGGTGGGTGTTTGGAGAGCATTTTTCGTCTGAAAAAATTAAAAATTCAAAATATAAATTCAATTTAGAAATTATGTTTAATTATTTTATTTTCGTATAAAAACCAACATTTTTCTTTGATTGATCTTACCAAGTTAAGAAAGACACGTCGTGTGAGCAACTGCATTTCGTTGTTGTTGTTGTTTTCGACTTCGGTTAGTGGTGTGCGCTGCTGCTGCTCCAAATGATTGCCGCTTGAGCTGCAAATTTCAATAAAGAAATAAAATAATATTTAAGAAATTCAAAAATGGAAATTTTTACATTATAATTTTTTTAAATATTAACTTTTCATTATTTTTGTTATTCTTTCAATATATAAAAAAAATATTTTTTTTTTTCAAAATTAAAAATTTAATTTATGAATTTTTTAATAAAATTTTATGATAATCAAATTTGAATAAAATAGTTCAAAATTTTCTTTTAAATTTTTCAAATGATTTTCCTTTTGTCTGAAAATGAAAGAGTGAAGTTAGAAAAAATTGCGAAGTTCACCTTTGATTCCTCAACATAATCACAAAAGCGTGCGATTATCGCTGTTGGTACTGCTTGGCTGACTGACGACCCAGATTAGCAAAACACTCTCCGAGCGATAGCAAAATACAGAAAAGCGAGCGTTATAAAGATAAGTTGGTGTAAAATTGCAATAAACCAAATTTAAAAAAAAAACAATACAAAACTAATTTTAAACAATGCGCGAGAAAATGTTAAAAGTCGCAGAATTTAAAATTCCCAACTGCAACGCACGAAAAGCAAAAGCGTCCACGTCAACCAAAGCGAAAAGTAAAACTTGTTGAACTCCGGTTGTTTTATTTTTAATTTTGGAATTTGATATGGCGGCACCTTTGCTGCGAATTGTTGCTGTTGCTGCTGCTATTAGACTGGGGCGTCTGGTCTGGAGCAGTAGAAAAACTTGTTTGCACTGAGTTGCGATATGGGCCCCCCTACTCAACTTTACTTCCCTCTCCAGTCTCTTACACCTTCCAAGCTTTGACGAACAAGTTTCACTTTCGTTATCGAACAAATGTGTATTGAGGAATCAATACGAAGCAAGTCTACGTCACAACGAATATGAAATATAAATCGGTTTAACCGTGGTGATCGGCCTATAAACACGCCCTTTAAAATGGTAATTTAAAGCGAAAGTTAATTGGAAGGTGAAAGAAGGGTGGTTGAAATAGTGTCGCTAAAACTTATTGTATAAATCTCAAATAAATATTGGGTTGTCGAAAAAGTCTTTTCGTATTTTGTCAATAGATGTTGTTGGAGTCGTCTATCTCCAGTGCTACCAATCACATTGTGTCATACCATATGGTGTTGGACAGGTGACATTTTAAGCTTCATTTAAGCAAAAAAGAATTACATTCGAAGAAGTTGAAAAAAAATTACAGCTGTTCAAAAATGAGTGAAAATAATGAAGAAATTCGCTATATTTTGAAATTTTTGTATAAAAAAGGGAAGAATGCCACGCAAGCCACCAAATAAATTTGTGAAGTTTACGGAGACGATGCTGTATCAGTTCGTGTAGCACAACAATGATTCGCTCGCTTCCGTTCTGGAAATTTCGATGTGAAAGATGCACCTCGCTCTGGTCGACCTATCGTTAAAAAAGTCGATGGAATTATGGAAAAGGTTGACCAGGACCGTCACATAAGCAGCCATGGCATCGCCAAGGAACTAAACATTCATCATCAAACGGTTTTGAACAATTTAAAAAAGGCTGGCTACAAAAAGAAGCTCGATGTTTGGGTACTACATGAATTGTCTGTGAAAAATTTAATGGACCGAATTAACATCTGCGATTCTTTGCTGAATCGAAATGGAATCGAACCATTTCTGAAGCGAATGGTAACAGGAGACGAAAAGTGGATCAAATACGACAATAATGTGCGAAAAAGATCATGGTGCAAGCGTGGTGAAGCTCAACAAATGGTCGCAAAGCCAGGATTGACGCCTCGAAAGGTTATGCTGAGTGTTTGGTGGGATTGGAAAGGAATCATCCACTATGAGCTGCTCCAGCCTGGTCGAACGATTGATTCTACACTTTACTGTCAACAACTGATGAGATTGAAGCAAGCAATCGAAAAAAAAGGCCAGAACTGATTAACAGAAAGGTCGTCGTCTTCCATCACGACAACGCTAGACCACACACATCTTTGATGACTCGGCAATACCTGGGAGAGCTTGGCTGGGAAGTTTTGATGCATCCACCATATAGCCCTGACCTTGCATCATCGGACTACCATTTGTTTCGGTCAATGCAGAACTCCCTTAATCTAGTAAAGTTGGCTTCAAGAGAAGCCTGTGAAAATTACTTGTCGCAGTTTTTTGCCGAGAAACCACAAAAGTTTTACACTGATGGAATAACGTCTCTAGCGGAAAAATGGCAAAAGGTGGTCGACCAAAATGGTACATTTTTGGTTCAATAAAGTCTATTATAAATATAAAAAAAATGTGTTGAACTTTGGTTAGAAATACGAAAAGACTTTTTCGACAACCCAATATTTTTGGAAATTGTTTGAATTTTTTTAAGGGGTCAACTTTAGTGAAATTTTTAATCATAAACTGTTTGGTTAAACTTTTAATTTAGCGGAGGAAATAAGTTATAACATATGTTATAACATATGGTATACCAAATGAAAGGAAATAGTTTGGACTTTAATCCTTTACTATAAAAATTGTGTGAAAGTTATAAACTTTTTTGAGAAATTAAACCTTGAAAGTTTATATTTTAAAAAAATGCCTATATTTAAAATATGGTAAAAAGTTATATAACGTATTAAAGTTCTCCTTTCATATGACACTTTATTTGTTGAAATCCATTACTTCTTTTAAACCTATTCTAGCTTCAATTATGAAAGTGGCTAGCTTTTGCTAGGGCTAAGAGCGGTGCACCATTTTCAATTCTAGGAAATTCTTCATTTTCTTCTAGACTCTTTCCTTATTTCTAAATTATTCACAAACAACAAAAACAACAATAACCAACCACAACAAAAAACAACTTGAGCTTTAACATTTTTTTCTAATTTGAAATGCCGTCCCTGCTCGCCCTTTTCTTCTTTGAATTTGCAAAGTTCAAAAGTTCATTTTTATTGGCTGCCAAACGAAAATAATATCGCGAAATAGAAAATTACAATAAACTAATTAAAATTACCTTTTGAATGGATTTTTTTTAGTAGTTTTGAGAATATATTTTTTAAAAATAAAATCTAGAAAATTTAGTTTTTGTAATTTTAAGTTTTGATGTTGTTCTCGACGTTTGCTGTTGATTGTTCGTTGTTGCTAATTTCTCCTTTTTCCTAGTCGTTCTGTCGCCGTCAAATCAGAAAAGCGCTTCTTTTATTATTTGTTTAAAATTAATAATAATAAATAAATTGCCTGCAATTAATTAAATTGCTAGAAAATGTTGGTGGTGCACTTTGTCCGCACTTGTTGATATTTTTTATTTATTTATTTATTTTTGTTTTGTTTCATTGTTCTCTTTCTCTTTCTCTCTCACTTTTGACAAAACAGCTGATGTTTGGTTTTTTCCCGTCGGTGTTGCCAGTTTGAAAAATTTTATTTAAATTATTTTTGATGTACCACCCAGTGGAGCATATTGGGGCTGGGTATGAGTTTGTAACACAGAGAATAAAAATACTTATAAGCCACTGAAGTTATAAAAACAGTTTCGATTATTTTGGAAAAAGAATTTAATTGTCAACATTTATCTAAAAATTGGGAGGAAATTTAATAAGCCCGTACAAAATTATAAGATCACATATTAAAAAAATTTATAATTTCTTCATTCACATTTATTGAATTTGGGAGCGATTATATCGAAAATTTTGTTTTTATTTTGTTATGCATTAATGCAGTTCTGTTAGCAAAGTTTCTACAAACTTTTCCCTAAACCTGTTGACCTTTGACCAATACTCTTCTGCGTCATACAGTTTATTTGCTAGCATTACTTTCTGCACCTGAATATTCTTGGTGAAACATTTTGTTCATTACAAAACCGAGAGCCCACAGTTGTTTCGTTTTATAAGAAATGCCAATTTTGACGTAAATCAGTCCATAGTGGGCGTTCGTCATAATACAATATCAAATGATCAGTTTAGCATGATGAGTCCAGAAAACAATGACCGTCTGTCTGGCCATCAGTCTGTTCAGCGATTACAGTCATAGTTTAAAATATATCGAGCTGAGCTCAAATTTTCCAAGAGTAGGTTAAGTTATACGATGAGGAAGTTTGGACAAATAATAACCAAATATTTTATTTATTTACAAAAATCTTGAAATTATTTATTAAAAAATATTTTTTTAAATATACATACATAAAATCTTATTAAAATCTTAGATTCAAAATTGATTAAAATTCATATTGAACGCCCCATTTCATAGCAAATTTGTAGGCGTAAATTAATTGTTTACTTTTGCTTTTGCAAAAAATTTATTAAAGTTTGAAATTCAAAAGATTGAGAAAATTTTGCTTAAATTTAATTTCTACAACTTAAGGATTAAATAGCAAAAAAGAAAGAAAATTTGGTTTAAAAAACTGAACACCTCACGGAGGCGATCAAAATGGCTAAACAAAAAAATAAATTAAGTTCTAGCCTAGGTTAATTTGTAAGCTTGAGCACAGTCTCTTCCATATACAATTATTTGCCATCAATTGTCTTCGAAACTTTTTGTTTGTCAATTTTAGTTGCCCTAAAATCGACATTGAAACAAAAGTTTAGGTGAGTTCAATTGAAATTGTATGCCACATGCCACGCCTACAAAACAAGCGATGACAAATAATGTCATGAAGAAATTGTGCTTCTCCTTAAAATATCTTTTCTTTGTATTTGTATGTGACCCATAAATTTTGACCCAACTACACCGAGTAAGAATTCTCAATATCGAGCATACGAGTATATGTGTATATATAATAAATTCTTTAAAATAAATACAATATATATAAAATAAGTTTTGATTTTTATAATTCTCACATTGTAAAGTATAATTCGAATACTTTTTTTGTTTCGCTAGTACATAAATATGTGCGTGTGTGTGTGTTTGTATAAATGTAGACTTAAAACCTATGAACGCTAGCGACTAATTTTATAAATACATATATGTATATACAAGTATATATATATATATATAGATGTACATATATTCAATTCACTTTAAAACTATCACAGTAACATGGCCAGCAAACTGCCAGATGGCGATGGCCACAATGAAGCATGCTTATTACAAATACAATATTTCTATTTCAATGATAATTTTTGTTGATAAAGTTTGTTGTTAAAAGAAGAAGAAGAAAACGATAAACTACATTATTATAAGAAATACTTTGAATAACACATTGAACCCCATTTAACCCACCAGCAAACCAACAAGAACTAACTGCCCAAATATTGTATAAACTACAAAACGCTAAACTAGTTAAAGCGTTTAACTTTAAGTTAGTGAGTAAGTAAGTAAGTAAGTAAGTACTTAGGGCTAGAGTTAAAGATAATTTCAAACTTCGTAGACACGCCGCAAGTGATGATCGCCGACTCGGTCTAAGGCGGTGTTTCGCACTGGCGTTGTTGTTAATGTTGTTGTTGTTGTTGATGTTGATGTTGCGGGAGCGGGAGCGGAATCACTGCTGCTAAAACTGTTGTTGACGGGCGCCTGAAACAAATGAGAATAATTCGATTAAAAAATGATTTTGAAAATGTTTAGAATTTTAAACAAAGAAAACTATTGTCAAAAAACCAAATGTAGTTAGAAATAGGCACAATGTGGAATTTATTGTTTAAAAAAATGCAAATGAGACAGTTAACTGTGTAAAGTGCGCGCTGTATAATTTACACTCTATTAAGATGTAATTTGTCAAATAAATTTGTCTCGCTAGACAAAATTTGAGGAGGTGAAATTATATCAAAATTAAAGTTTACTGCCTGAAAAGACTACATCAAAATTACTAACTACTGAAAAAGCAGTAATATGAGTATTAAAATGACCGTCTTTTATTTATCTAGTAAAGTTATAAAGAATTTTTTAATATCCTAAACTGACGCAATTCTGAAAATTATTTAAATTTCAACAAATTATTAATGAACGCCTAAAAATAGTCGCGCGATTAGCGAAAATTTACATCCAAAACAAGATTTCGAATCAATCTGACGATTAGAAATAAATTATCAAGCTTGTTTAAGCCCATTAATGAGCTTGTAAGCAAATAAACAAGTTTTGGTTAAGCGTCCGGTTGGAATGTGATTTACCCTACGGACTATACACGAAATTACAACAAAAACAACAAAATGTTTGTGGAAAATCTCCAGAGATATTACGAAGAAATAAAAAAAAATTTGTTATTGTTTTTAAAAAAATTCAAACTTGTCTATAAATTTTGTCTTAAATATCGAAACGAAGTTGTTCTGAGTAGATAAAGCTGCCAATATGTGTGCATAAAATTTTTCACATCAGTTTTAATATTTCCTTTAGTTACTGAGATATCAAGTCATTTGGGTTTTAGTTGTTTTGCACTTGGTAATGAGAGGCTAACGAAGTCGAAGAATTTTTGTATAAAATTTGAGAATTAGGCTTTGGAAAAAAGTTTTGATTTGTGTTAAAATGTATCTGACGTATCGCTTAATTCAGATAAATTTATCTTAAAAAAAAAAAATGGAAACTGATGGATGCATCTTTAACACACACTTAATAAAATAAACACTTTCCGCTTTGCTTTAAGGCCCAACATTATTAAAACTAAGCTATACAGACATGCTTCCTTTGCTAACATTAAAAGTCATGTTAAATTTACACTGCATCATGTTAAACTAACATATACACTATCACGTTATTATAACAATAGAACGAAATGTTCATGTAAATTTAATTTAAGTGTTGAATATATATTTTTTTTTGTATCCTCTGTGTGTACGATTGTAAAATCAAGTTTTGTAACTCATGCGGAAGCATTCGATAGATAAATCACTTTTATCACTTACCGCCTTTGGGCTAGAAACGTGATACCGATCGTGATCTTCAATGTTACAACATTTCACAACAACAACAACAACAAAAAGGTTCATTAAACGCTTAAGAGTGCTTTTAAATACTATAGTTTGTTTTTGTTTTATTCTATTGTCTGAGGTATACAAATTATGCCAGCCATGATAGAATTGCATGGCAGACAGCTTGACGCCCAGCTATTGTGTGATTATGCTTATGACGTTCCTCAACATTTTTGTCTATATGATTCAAGCAATTGTTGACATTTAACATGATGTGCTGGTGATACCAAGAATTTACGTTCAGATTTCGTTAAGTTTCAACTGATCGGCATGCAATGTCATTGCTATGAATTAAAAAAAAAAATGCCAAGTTCAATGCTAGAAATTGACCAGTTTGAAATTGTTTTTCTTAAACTTTACCTAAATATTTAGACAGTTTTGTTATTGTTGTTGTTTTTGCTGTAGTTTTTGTTGTTGTAGTTGGTGCAGTAATAGTTATCTATTAAAATACCGGTTCGATGTGTTTTCGCTGCCGATATGTGCCAATTAAATTGGTAAGTACAACCGCTCAGACTGACACATGCAATAACAGTTTACAAATTGTAATAGTCGCAGGTGATATCATATCATTCTGATTACTGTGCATGTATTAGCTCCGAGTTGTAGGAGTGTGCGTGTTTGAGTAATTAAATTGAATGAGTTACAATGTAATTCTGATATTCAGAAAGAGAGAGAGAGAAAGAGAGAGAAATATGATTTTCATCACGAAACATTTTATTGCATGCTTTGAGATTTACAAGCGAAAAGGCAAAATATGCGAAAAAACAAAATAAGTATGCAAAATATGCAAAATGAGCAAAATATGCAAAATAAAAATTTATAAAAATTAAGTGGGCAAGTTGAAATATACAACGAAAAATCCTTAGTTGATTTTTAACTTATGAAATAACAAGTTTAGTACAATAAGCAAAAACAAAATATGCAAAATAAGCAACAGGAGTAAAATATGCAAAATCATGTTACTGATGAAGCCTTGATTAATTTTAAACTTATGAATCAACTTTAACTGTTTTCTGAGTAACTGAAATATTCGCTATTTTCTCGAAGAAAAAAAACTCACCTCTCGCACCAACTGGACGCGGCTATTCGGCGCAAATGAGATGTCCGTCGATGAACGCTCGCCGGCGCACTCCTCGCACTGTTCGTCCATGCACGACGAACTTGCCGTCGAATTGCGACTGAGCGTTGCGGTGGCACTGTCACTCTCGTTGCCCTCGTCGCTGCTGTCCGTGCCCGAAATGGCCGGTTCAAGTTCGAGTGCATAAGCTGAGTGACGTCGCTGCCGCTGCTGCTTCAAATCGATTTCGGTATATACTGGTGAGGACGATGATGACGACGACGCCGTTAATATTTCGACATCTTCCACGGCACTGACGACTGCAGCATCGCGTGTTATTATGTGCTGATGCAACGCCGATGGCATTGGCTTCTCATTGCTCTGTATCAGCTTCATTTCGCATGGATTGTAGACGGCATTGCTCTGCAGCAGATTTGCTTTGCCGTATTTGCCGTTGTTCGCCTCCGAAATTGCGTGCTGACGGAAACAGTGCAACTGTTGTTGTTGTATGGTGGCACGTGTTACCGCGTAAACGAGCAGCGCCACACCGAGCGAGAGCCCAACCCAAAAGCCCAAAATATCGAGATAGGGCAAAATGTTGAGGTAGAAATTGAAGCGAGTGTCCAGCGAATCGGGTAGTTTGGGCATCATCTGAAGGAGGAGGTGCAGGAGTTTGGTTAGATTAATTAGATTAAATCTTTTTGTTGTTTGTGTACTTACAATTTCGAACCACAACATGGGCGCGGTCAAGTGACTGAAACGTGACGCTTTACGAATCGGACTCAGATCGTTGAAGTGCATGTTGATTTGTACTTTGACCGAGAGTGAAAGCGGCAGTCCAGATTCCTGAAGAATGGGAAAAGGTAAATAAATAACTTTGATATCTTTTATATCATATTTTAAAAGGGATAGCAAGATTCGTTGTTCTTTTATCATGGTGAGACCTTTAATTGGTATCTTCAATTTTGACTAAGTGCGTGGTTCTATTTCAGAGAAGGTTTACATTACAGCTTTATTAGCAAATATCTACAATATCTTGGCTCCCGTTGACCTGGTCAATGAGATAAAATAGAAAGTCCTAAAATGTATACATCCAAGTTTACCATATTATTTTACTAATATATTTACTAGAAGTACATTTAAATTACTTGAAGATCATATCAAACTAACTTTTGATTTTTTCGCAATCACTTTCAACTGTCAACAACTCAACAATACAACAAAAACTACTACTACGATGTTAAAAAGTTTGTAGCGGCAGCTTTTTAAATAAATGCATTGAAATGCAAAAATTTAACCAACGCTTAGCCAAACTAACCTTACTAAGTAGTGTAGCTAGTTGCCAAAGCGAACATTGCATTTAAATTCTAGTTACTAAAGCGGTTAATAGTCGACGAAATGTATCATTAGTCGTTATTAATCTATTCGTAAGGTTCAACTTTCATAAAACTTTTAATAATATTCTCCACTTAGTATTACCGCAAGTACCGACTTAGTGCCGACTAAGTGCTTACATGGTGTGCATTACCAAGTTAACAATGTCCTTAGTCGACATTTTGTTTTACGAGATTTAGAAAAATTGCGCAATAAACGGCTCCGCTCTAATTTCGCGTTTTGCGAGTGGCGAATGTGCTAATTGCGAGAGTGAATGGAAATGTAGGTCGGGAATGGCGGACATCCTCGAAATGACCGGCTTTAATTATGGTGTTTAGGCCTTAGGCGTTTAATTGCGCTTGAAATAGCTGCAATTAGATAACTTGATGTTAGTACGTTACTTAAACACTTTTTTCGTTTTTTTTTGTTTCTCACAGTTTTAGTTAGTCACTGTAAATAGTGAGAAAAAAAAAACAACAGATGCTCGCCTGCTTACTTCTAGCTATGACTAGTTATTACATTATGAATGTACGATTTATAAAAATTTGATTGATTGCATGATGAAGCCGTGGCTAAGTAGCGCAACAATTATAATTACTTAATTAGCAAGATCAACAATAATAAAAAAAATCTAGTTTTCAATAAAACAAATGAAGGATTTGTGTGGATTTTAAGTGAAACTAAAATTAATACTATTAGTTTTAATTAATCAAGAATGTTTTGTTTTTTTTTAATTAGCCACAACTTTTCGGCATGAAAAATGTCTCCTTCGGAGATTCATTAATAAATTTGCAATAGTAGGTGTTACCATGAATTAGATTGGCTTAAAGAAGGTCAATTGTATACAAATGCATTAAAATGACACACTCCAATCAACACTTAGCCAAACTAACCTTACTAAGTGAGCTGCTTAAATTACAGCAAAAGTTATGCCACTGCTTTGGAAATGTTTTGTAGACGCTGCTAATTCAACTAATACATTTTTTCTACACCACATAGCCAAGCTAACCTTACTAAGTGATGCTAGTTACCAAAGCGCACCTTGCTTTAAAGTTCTACTTACTGGTGTGGTTAACGGTTGTTGAAATCTATCATTTGTGGTTGTCAATTTAAGGCTCAACTTTCTAAAACCTAGTAAAGTTGTATATATAATTAAAACTACGGTAGCTGCACTTCCTGTTTACCTACTAACTTGACTAGTTTTTAGGCTAGCGAAATTAATCGGAAATGCCAAATGCCTGTCTGTCTGTCTGTCTGTCGGTTAGCACATAGCAGCAGCAGCATCTACGTTTATTGACTTTGGAGTTAAAATTTTATCAATTTTAATTTGTTGCGCGTGTGCTAATTAAAATGTCGACATTTTTGATATTCAAATTGGCGGCATCGAATTGACTTTCTTTCTTTGTATGCAAACATGTCTTTGCTAATTTAATTTTATGCATTACTTATAACATTCAGCTTAAACATTTATTTGTCTATTTGTCAATTAAACTGGTTTATTGTTAACTAGCTTAAGATTTATGGTAAGCGTTTTGAAACAACATGAATAATTGAAAACATCGAAAAACATAGAAATTGTATAATTGCGTTTCCTAGTAAGTTGCATTTATGGGGAGTTCACCAAGTGTTTTATTGCGATGTTGTATATTAGAAAACCATTTACAACTCAAATATGAATCTTAAAATTTCATGAATTAAATTATAGCTTAGAAAATTTCGCTTCAAATGATTTTTTTTAACTGAACAACTTATTTAAGAATTAATATTCAACCTCATGACAATCCGCCAATTTTTCTAAACCCAACGCTTATACTCGTCTAGCACTTCCCTGTTCTGGAATGTTTCACTTAATCGGCGGCGACAATCGTTGCCGGTATTATGATACAATCGTGACCAAACACAAAAATAATTCCACTTAATTGATTCTATGACTCAATGCATTCATTGACTACTCAACAAATTACAAACATTTCCATAAGGCATGGTGAGAGTAACTACGGCAGTTATCAGTAGCTGCAATGTGCGACCAAAACACTTCCTGAAACGTTAATTTATTTCTTTTTGTTTTGAGAAAAAATATCTTAAATATTCCATTGATCGATTTGGAATCAAATTTTTAAATTCGTTAAAGTGAAATTATTTAAACACGCTAATAGTCAAATTCTTTGCCTTCATTGTTGATTTCAATTTCAATTATTATAACTCACCGGTTGAATGATGAAACCCGATGAATGATTTGCGGGCGACGGTGCCATGCCGCTGATATTTTGCTGTAGACCGATGTCGCCGTCCATGAAATGTGGATAGGATAGAGAGATGGGAAAGCCGTAATAACAGTCGGTTACGTCAATTAGACCGACGGGCTGGCATTTGCCTGCGAAGAGCAAAGGAAGTAAAGTTGATGTTATTGAAAATTGTTCAAATAAAAATACATTTTTAACAAATTATAAAAAAATAATGATAATTTAAAAAAATCTTAAAATTAGGAAATACAAGGTGGCGCAAAAGAAGTCATCCGGCCTTCAGAATGTCGGTTGTGGCTCGTGCAGTGTGTGCTGTTGCTCCGTCCTGTTGGAACCACATGTCCACCAGTCCTAATTCGTCCAGTTCATGCAGAAAAAACTCGGTCAACATTGCCCTATAGCGCGCACCGTCCACTTTTGTCGTTTGACCCGAGGCGTTCGGCCCGATGACTCCTCGTGCATCACTCGCGGATTTTCGGTTCCCCAGAAGCGATAATTTTGCTTGTTCACGTACCCGCTGAGGTGAAAATGAGCCTCATCGCTCATTATGATTTTTGCCAACACCACAGACGAATTGTTACGCAAAAAAATAGACACAATTATTCCGCGTTCTTGGGGAGTGTATCACTCCATGGCTTATTCACTTGTATTCTGTATCTGTCTAGTCCACAAATGTCAAAACAGATTTGACATTGGCGGCCATTTGCAAAAATGAGAGCATCTTCCAATAGGGTGATTTCTGTTGCGCCACCCTGTATTTATAATTTGTTTGGTATTTTATCAACATTTTCGGAGATGTTCTGTTTGAAAATTCCAATGACGAAAGTTTTGAGAAACGATTTTGTCCAAAGGAATTTATTGCTTAAACAATTTGTCTTTTAAACGGGTTTTCCTTTTCAATAAAAAAATCATTTTTGAAATGTTCAATATTATTCGTAAGTGATTTTTAAGCTTTGTTGTTTTTAATCATATCTGTACTATTTCTTCTCTGATATGGAAAATATTTTCAAATAAACAATATTTAACCAAATAAAACCATCGAAAGTATTTGCAGCAAAGAACGAAAGACTTAGCACACAAACTAACTTTGGCTTTGATTTGAAAATGAAATAAATTATTTTATTAATAATTTTGCTTATATTTCTTTATTTAATAAATGGACTATAGGAGTACAGCGACCTTAAAGATCTTCTGTGCTGCCTCGTTAGAGTTAGCATTTCTAGACTATTTATATATCTTGTAATTGTTGTGAGCTTAATTTTAACTATGCGATATGGAACTAGAATCCCACTGCCACTGGTAGTTAAATCTGCGGCTTGCAACCTCTGGACAAGTGCAAAGAACATGTTCAGCAGTTTCCTACTCCATTTGGCAGATTCGGTATGAATCATTTTCTACCACTCCTATTTTCGATTCGATTTTTTAGAGTTATATTTTAAAGAGGGCGTGTGTACTTTGGGGGGTCAATTTAGTATGAAGAATTGCAAAAAAAATTGCAAAAAAGTGAAGAATTTTAACTGTCATGCTAAGCACCGTTTTGTTGTTGTTTAGTATTGCTGTTTATCGTTTTTGTTGTTGTTGCGGTTCATTTTCCTTGTGTCACTCGGTATAATTAGGCAGTTTTTTTTTGTGTATGCAACATCGCGTGCCGCCGCAATTTTAAATTGCATGTTTTGCGCGTGCCCGCGACGCGATCAAAAAAATCAAAAACGCTTAAAAAACTTAATGACTACAACAATACCAACAACAACAAAAACAAGTAGCAACAGGTGCGTGCGACATTATCAGTTTAGACGTCATACGTAAAATAACTTGTTTTTGTTTTGCTTTTTACATTTTTTTTTTAATTTATTTGTTTATTTTTATTATTGTTGTTGTAGTTGTTGTTATTGTTATTATGGAATTTTTTCGAGAAGTTTAAAATTTGGCGCCAAATGTTTTGATGTGCTTTTTTCTTTTGCTATAGAGATAATTTGGAATACTTTTAAAACGAAACAAACTTGAATAAAATAAAAAGTTATTGGCAAAAGTTAAAACAAAGTTAAACTTGCTAAGATTATTGCATAACAATCAACTCTGCATTTACTGCGCTTTCAATTGAATTTTTATTGATTGCGATTTGTGGAAATTTTTTTTAAGAAGAATCTTTGACGTTTTTAATTGCGACATGACAAATTCGCGTTTATTGCATTTACTGTTCTGCCCCTTTTGCCGCCCAGCCGTACAGCGTATAATTACCTTACCACAGCGGGGGTAATTAATAAAGTGAGCTTTGGTGTCATTCGATAGCTCAGATCAGCTCAGCTAAGCTCGGCCCATGCATTTCATCATTTCCGTAAAAATCGATGAAAAACGCAACGGCTGAGCGAGTGAAATTCAGCATGATAGCTTGGAAATATTCTGGCGTAAATGATTAAATTTCAAGAAATACAAGGACAGTGACATGCGGTATTTTATATAGATAAAAATATGTCATAGAGTAATGTTATAATGACACTTTACCATCAATTTTTAGTATCATGTAAATTTTATTTATTTTGAATTTTAATGGTCTTATTTTTATGACGCACATAAATTATTTTCGATTTAAATGCCATTTAAAGTTATTTCATTTGTTTGTTTTTTAATTGAAAATTTTGAAAACAAAAGACTTCAGCAACAAGCTTCACTTTATATTTTTCTGTATTCTATTTTTACTATTTTAAATAGTTTGCTAGGAAATGAAGAAGCAATAAAATTTGATTTTTCAAGTTTGTGTTCTAAGTCTTTCGTTTTATATTTTATATAACTTAATAAATAAATATATAGCACAACCACCCTAGCCGAGTGTAACCCGAGTTATTTTTTTCAAAGCTTTTCCATAAGTTAAAACTCACCATTTCTGCAGAAACATTTATTGGCCTCATTTGTCTGTCCATTGTCGAAAGCATTCTCCTCGAAAACGTATTTGTAGCCCGTTAGGCTGCCATGGGTTTCAGCCTCGCCAACGCGATGCTTAAATGAAAATAATTTAAATAATTAAAAATGATTCCCATAACAAACAAAAAATAGTTCGGACTATTTACCAACTGAATGGGACGGCACATGCTCTTTCTGAAGAACTTGACACTATCGTTTGGCTGCAGGAAACTTTTGAATTTTGTCCCATCTGACGCCAACTCAATGTTGCTGCAATGCTCGCCATGCCAGTTGGGCAGATTGCGCTCACCGCGGTACGTGGCATATAAGCCCGAAATGCTCGGATTGGCGACGCCGGTATGAAAAGTCTCAAAGTCGGTGGAGAAATCGTACATCTAAGTGGTGGGTATGAGTGGAATGAGTATTTTTTTTATTTAAGCGTTTCAATTACAAAACTTTAATAAAAAATGGTAGTTTATAAACATTTTATAAAAATTTGTTGTTCCACATACCCTATCAATGAGTCCCACTTTCTCGAAATGTATCCAATTTGGCAAAAACGTATTGCCCAATGTCGTTAACGATGATGGATAACCGAACATGAATTCCTTGGCGGTCATGCGAACCAGTGGCTCAGCATTGGACGTGACAAAGAGTGTATTTAGCGCCATGCGCAGGAAGAACGGCTTGTTCGACATCAGATGTGAGATAGCCTAGAAATGCGAAAGAACGTGAAAATGTTGAATAAGTTTTGTAAGCACAATTGCTAAATTTGCTTCCTCAATTTATAGACACCTCGTAAATGTATGGAAAGCAAAAACAGCTGATATAGAAGGCATACATATGCAAGGTAAAGGCGATATACGAGGCAAAAACAAGCTTAAATGATTACGATTATTATTTTCACATTTAATTTATGCACATTTTCAACTCAAAGTATCTTCTCACAGCCCTTGAAATAATTAAAAAAATTAAAACAAAATAAGTAACTCTATATAAATATTATTATATAAAGTATTTATTAAATTGTACACTTTCATCGAGTAACTGGAATACTAACACAAAAGAGTAAACATCGTATTTAAACGCTTACGCTGCATGTCGAATGTAAACAAACCAAGTCAAGCGACTCCAGAACAATGTAATTCCAATTAAATTCTAATCAATAATTGATAACTTCAATTAAGCAATCAATAATTGGGAATTGCATGGTAGGTAGAGACAAGCCAACTAATTGCCCGCTTATGTAATACAAACAAGCTACTGTCAAGCGATTAGCGCAGCAATTAAAAAATTATAACAGAATAAACATAAAAAAAAATGTCCAACCCTTTGCAATTACGTCAACTCGACTTAAGGCTTTGTAAATTTTAAGTGCCAGTTCTTGTATGTTGTAATACTTTGTTTTTGTTTAGCTATTTTTTTTTAATTACTTAATATTAATATTTATTGTTCGTAAGTAATAGAAATAATTTGCATATTTTGATTTACGTTTAATTTGAATAAATAAGAAAATTAATAAATATCAGAAAAACCCTCGAACTATTAACAAATTTATCGGTGTTTGTTTGAAAACAAGTAATAATAAACAATTTGCATTATTTAAAAAATTAACCTAATAACAATTTCGTAGTTGCACGCTTTTATTTGAGCAGCTGAGATCAATCCTGATTTGAATAAAAAAAAACCCAATCAAATTTATTTGCTCAAATTAGCAAATCTGATAATTTTATACGAGCATTTTGAATAAACAAGTTCGCTGCTATTTGAATATGGTTTAATTTTAGACGTCATCTGTTGAAATTCTTTGCATTATCCTCAAGCCAAAGTGGCCACATCATAGTTTATGATGCTTTGCAGGCCCGAACAAAAGATTTGACAAACAAATGTGGCGCATGTGCACAATAACTTATCATCAAGTTCGTTGCTTCAATCTTTCGGTGTTATTTTAACAAGCGTTTATTTTGCAGCTCATTTTTAACAACTTAGATTCGAGTTCAATTGAAAAGCATTTCCAATTAGAAATGGCACTAGTCTCTAGTCGTATTTGATGCGCTGTAATTAGCGAAAATGGCACACCGTGATTCTAATAAGCTTACGGTTACAGAAAGTTTCCCCCACGATTTTCGAATGCTAAAATTAAAAATCAACAAATTAGCGCCAAATGATTGTGATTATAAGTGTATTTGCACACAAGGAAGCTTATAAGTTTCGCATGTTGTATATTTTGTGGTTACTGTTGTTGTGGATGTGCCCTTTGTTGTTGTTGTCATTCGAAAATAGCAGTTATTATACTTGTCTATTAAAAATAATCATATCAATAAAATATTTTAACACTTGTAGGCATGATTATTATTTGCATAGCACGACCGGTCGCGACTATATCCGGATTGATATGAACAATAAATCCACAGCGGTAGCTACTTAAATAATCGCATAAAATTTGCAAAATTTATTTATTTATTTCACTTAAATTTTGGACATTTGTTAATTTGAAAGAAGACCACAGAAAATTGTCGGTTCTTTGAGCAAAAAGTTGTTTACATTTGCTTAACGCATGATTCTGAACAGGAAAGCAAATTTTCGTTAGCGTAAAAGTGGGCGTGTATAAGTGTGTGCTAATTGATAACTATTCGCGATTCTTTCGAACTTTATCTTCGTCTAAACTTCATCTTATTCTAAACTTATATCAAATATTTGCAAATTGGTAAAAAAAAGTAAAAAAAATAAAAAATCACCAATCAATTTATTGCAAAGAGTTCTTCACTTCTGATTTTGAATATGCGGCAAAGTTAATTTGTTATTAAAAAAATCTAAATTTTGAAAATTTTTCCATGCAATAAATAAAAGAATTTAAGAATAAGAAACTTATAACAAGTTCGCAGCTTAAGTCTTTTGTTACGTTTTGTTTTGATTTTGAACAAAATATAAAAAACAACAAAAAACAACAAAAAACACAAAAACAGTGTGAAAGTAAAGTCAACGGTTTTTTCCACTAAAACTTTACGCTCTTTAACCAACAACAAATTTTTTTATTTTGTATATTATTAAAAAAATTTGCAGAAGAATTTTCGTTATTTTGTGCGTGCGTGCGCGCGTATGCCGCTTAAGTCTTTCGTATTTACATCTTTCCAAGCTATTAACAAGCTTAAACTTGTACTTCTTATACTTAAATAACAATAACAATGCCGTGCATAAAAAGCTGAATGGAATTTTTTTTTCTTAATGGAACTTTTTGCCAAGTCAATTGATTAATTGCGCTCGTTTATATTCCACATTTACTATGACAGTCTGTGGCTTGCAACTTTATTGTTTCGATTGCAAATTCATTTTTTTATTTAATTCTGAAATAAATATTCCGTAATGGCTTTGAATTATATTATAAATAATAAAATTATATGCACACATTAACATATGAAAGCGCTTAATTACGGCGTTTTAGCTTACATACTTCGACTTTAATTATAGAGCTCAATGCAGAACGCACATAAAATCAACATAAATCAAATTACTCTACGCAGTGCAACAACAACAACAAGCAAACAAACACAAAAACCGCTAACAACAATAACAGTTTTTGATAATAATAATACTATGAGTAAATCAAGTATATATAAAGAATATAAATAAATCAAATGGCGCACAGTTCTATATAGAAGAGAAGAGACTACTTGGGAAAAAAATATACAACAGCAGCAAACAACAATAACAAATTTTGCTAATAATATTGTTAGTAATTTGCTAAAGTTGCTATTTAATTTTGTTTACTATTACGAAGATTCTGTTGAGTCATTTTGGAATTTTTCCAAACAGTAGTTAAAATACAATTTGAAAAATAGCTGAGGAATGCCTCTTCTACTCTTCTGTCTAATCTCAGTGGCTGGTTTTAATGCGTGGTAAAAAAATACGCAATAACAATAAAATATGTAAATTTTTTAACAAATTTTGAACTTGTATGGTTTAAATTTGTTTTTGCTTGTCACTTTATTAATGGGACGTTAAACACGTCGTCTGCTTTAGGCGCACGTCGCATGTCAACTTGACAGTACAACACAACCCAACAACAATTAAAGCGAAGCTTACAAGCGTTTAACACAGCTGATTTATGCAAATTACCATAACATGTCACAGTGGCGGGTTGACATTTTTTTTGTCGTTATTCGTTTTAATCGTTGTGTAATAAATATAAGGTGAGGATAGTGGAAAAATGTTACTCTTCACCTCAATATTGTTTCTCTCTTTGAAACACAAGTTTTTGTGTAGTTGTTATAGTTGCTACAAAAATATTAAGTAAATAAAAACATTAGCTTTAAAATGCAATTACAATTTTGAACGCAGAGCGAAGATTTTGGAAATTATTGAACAAAATGTATGTTAACTTTTTTTAATTTTGTCTATACAAAAATGAGTTATTTCTGAAAAGGATTACAAAATTTTGATGGAAATTTTTAATAAGCTTTATCGACGATCCGCCACTGGCCTAGCATATCGAGTTGAGGAAAAATAATCGCACAATGTTGTTGTAACACGACACACCCACCCACGAACAAAATGCAGGCGAGCGGATGGCGCTTGCGAGCATTGTTGGCTTGGCACTTTTATTTGTTTGCTTTTGTTTAGACAAGCGCGCACGAAAACGTCGTCGCCAAGTGCGGCTTAAACTGCTCAAACAGTAGTTAACACTTAATTTATGCTAATTAACACCCCCTTCGCGGTGTGCCACTACCCTTTGCCCCGACTTTAATGTTTGACATTTAAGTGCAACTTTGTGACGAATCTTTTATATTTCTTTCCATTTAACTATTTGTTTGTATATTTGCTATTGTTATTGTTTTTTGTTGTTGTTGTTTTTGGTGTTGTTAATAAATCGTTGGCGCTTTATTTATGATGTAGGAAATTTTTCATTGTTTTCTTTGGAGAAAAAAAAGCGCTGAGCTTCATGCAACGTTTATTGACCCACAGCGAAGTGAAGTGCTGGAAATGGTTTTCATAGGAATTTGTTTTTATTTATTGTTAGTTGTATGTGAGTGTGTGTGTGTTTAAGCATGTGCTAGGCACGCGATGTAGTTTGGCAGTTTATTTTATATTTATTTTTTTATTAATTGTTTTCGAAGTGCTCTGTGGAAATTGTTATTAATTTAAATGACAAATGTGTGGGTGCAACTAGTTTGTGGGCGTAATAAGTTGCGTGCGCATGTCGGTAGGCGTGACACATCACGTATTAATGTCGTCTGTAAAGCTTTAACTTTAAATTGATTATAATGCATTTTAATGCATTTTCAGCTGCATCAAACAAAAGACTAAAGCAACGAACTTTATTTGCTTGTTATGATGAAAAGGCAAAATGCTTGACAATCATTAAACAAATGACTTAAACAATAAAACTCTCGAAACTTACCAGCATTGCAATATTTAACATCACCACTTGATCGTCCTCGCGTCGACCCTCGGACATGTGCTCCTGCCATACCAGCGGATGACTCGGTTCGGTCGACATTGTCTGATTCGGATTAAATGTGATATTCTCGTGCGTCATGATTTCCCTATGCAAGAAATTAAAGAACAATTTTATTATTAAAATAATTAAATTTTGTTCTCAGGCAACACGAACAATCAAATAAATACGTATACGTATATATATCAGGCATACTCACTTGTATACATAGGGGCCGACCTGTTCCACGCGCATTTTTTCGCGTCCCGCTAGAAACGCATCGGCATTTGTTATATTGAAGAGATAAATTTTTATATACAAATCGACGGGCGGTTTGGCCCACAAATTGAAAATTTCACCATCTTCGGACATCATCAGTTTCTGTGCGGGAAAAGTGTTTTCAAAGAGAATTCATTTAAAAAAAGTTCAATGTACTTTTCTCGAGGTTTTTACTTACCCATTTAAAAATCAAATCGTAGGGTTGAAAGATTTTCACTAGAACTGCGGTGGTAATGGCCAGTATGCCAATGGCCAAGAGTAAAAAGGCACCTGTTCGGAAATGAGAAAAAGAAGACAAAAATATTTTATAAGAAAACAATTTAAAAAACTATTTAAAAAATATATTTTCTTTTAAGATGCCATCGATTAAGTCTTTCATTTTGCAATTAAAAAGTTATTTTTGTAGCTTCATATGGTACGCGAAATAAAAATTTATTTGTCCCAATTAAAAATATTTATTCGGAGTATATTTGCATCAATCAAAGTTTGTATTTAGTACAAAGAATATATTATTGAGTATAAATATAACAACAAATTAATAAATTTTTTAAATAAATAATTGTTTAAGACAAACATATTAATTTAAAAGAAACTATATTTGTGTCAAACAATATTTTGAACACTTTTATTTACTTGACTATACAAAAGTTTGTTTGGGCGAAAAATTCAAAATATGCTGAAGTCAAACATGTTTTTTAACAAAGCTTATGTTAACTTAAAATAATTTTATTAAAAACCCATATAAGAGTACTTATTAGAATGGAATAAACAATTGTTGGAGTGAAACATAATTGTAAAGCTAATTTAATTTAGGTTAAGTGAGTTATATATATTTAGTGAATAGTTCATGTGTCATATATAAATATTGTACTATACCCAAATACTGTGGTGTTTGGGTGTAATATATGATTACTTGTGCTAAACAATTATTTATTTGTGACAAACATACTTTTGTTTGACATAAATAAAATATTTTTGATTGCATAAATACAAATCTTAAAAAAACCATATACAATAGACTTTGCTGCAGTTTTATTTGGTACAAATATCATTTTTTTCCTCACTGTACTCCCCGCAAATTCGAAGCCGACGACTACTGCACTTAAATGTCACATGTCACATTTGAGCATATTTAGCAAATATTGATTTTTTCAGGTTGAAATAATTTAGAAATTCTTATTGCAGCACACGTAGAAATATTAACAATTATATAAAAAATATTGCTAATGCATATTAATAATTTGTTAAATGACGTGTACAAAACAAAACAAAACAAAATTGATTGATTGCTAATTGGCGCAGAGTGGCGCAGAGTGGCTGTCATCTTTCAGCGAAGTGTAATTAAACATTTCTGAATTCTAAAAATTAATAAGACAAAATTAAATGCACTTTTCAAACGAATCGAATCGAGTTCGCCGGCACTCGCGGTGCGAACATTTCCCAATAAGTCTGATTGATTGGACTTGTATGGAATGTCGACTGGCGACGTGATGCGTCGTCACATACATCAGCGCTTAGTTGCACAAATGCGACTTAAGCGTTTTTGATACAGAACCGCGCCTAATTGGCGTGATGGAATAACCGCATTTGATATTTACAATTATAATTCACAAGCGAATTAAAATTAAAACAAACAACAACAACGAACAAAACACAAAACAAAATACCTAAGAAAGACATTCAGAAGTGCAAACAGGGCAACTCAAAAGACTCCTGACACAAACTTGCACCGCCTATAAACTAGAGAAAAAACGCCTGTGAAGGCCTGCATTAAAATTACAACAACTTAAGTTTTTTTTATTGCATTATCTACAACAACATGCGCATCAGCTGGTTGGTATTCTATTCGTGTTTGGAGCGGTGCAGTTTGGAAGCGGCAATTTGGGAAAATCCCCAAGAAACTCGTTTGCGAACGAGTGAGTGAGTGAGTGACCAAAACGCAAACGAACTGCAAATCCAGAAGAATTCCTTTAAAGGATCTGATACCGGTCGTTGTAATCTGAGGGTTTTTTTTGCGCCACGCGATAACCAGTTTCATAGCACAAACAAAACAGCGATTCCGGCCTGGAAACGTTATAATAGCCGCCTTTAGTAGTTTTTTATTCACGTGCTTTATTTTTATAGACACATTTTACAAGAACAAGTTCGAAAAAAAAACAACAACCATTTTGTATCTGAAAGTTGAAGTTGGCATTCACGTGCGTATGATGCATGCGCCCGGCACCGGCTGTCGCCGTTCTGTAAGATTCTTTTTTTTTTTTTGTTATTTATGACTTCTGCGGTCGGACCGTGTTGATGGCTGCTCGCGTGGAATGCCGCTAAAATGCACTTTGCACTTCTGGCTACTGATCTCCGCTCGTCGTAAACTAGTTTTAATTCGTGCATTAATATGCACGCACTTCAATTTCCAATGAAACAATACAACAACAACAACAACAACAACAACGAAAAAAGAAGCAAATTATGCAAATGGAATGTTTTTTTTTTCGACGACGACTTAATAATTGCATTTATTGAAACAAACACTTTGCACCAATGTCGCGACGCGGCGGGACGCGCTGTTTCGGTTTGTTTTTGTAAATTTAATTGCTCTCTGTACGAGCGAGTGATCGACCATATTTGGCTGAGGCGTGAATGAGTTGGCGACAAAAAGAAAACAGGAAATAACTATAATAATTTTTATAAATTATCGAATCAGCCATGAAAGTGATAACATTTTGTTAAACTTATAATTAACATTAAGCTCTGCACAAAGGAACTGGAGCGATACAGGCTCGTATTCTTAAGCTGGAAAGAAGCAGCTGTCTTAAGTCTTTTGTTTTACGCACAGAATTAGCGAACAATACAAAATTTCAAAATAATTTTTGACATTGCATCTAAGCGCTAAAATAACATTACCGTGTCAATGTTAATTTAATATGATGCCGTGTTAATTTTACAAGCATTTTAAAAAGATTAACTTATTAATTTAACATGATATAGTATCAAATTAACACTTTTTTAAGGTAATGGTGTCGAAACTTTTGCAAAAATTAACACGACAAAAGGTGTTAAATTAACATTGGATCCTATTGGCCTAACAGTTTCTATTGTTAAATACTGACAGTACTCCTATATGTTAAAAAGAATTGTATTTGGCTATCAAATAAAAGAAATACAGCTTTAAATGTTCCTTTTAACATGTTCATTAGAGTTGAAGAATATATTAACCCGAAAAACGTAAATTTTACATGATTTTTTGTATGTCTACAATGAAAAAATAAGTTGCTAACAAGCATTTCATTTAGGTATTGATGATTGTGTGAGTACATAAAAAAATTGGTAAAACCAAATTTAAAATTGTTCGATGATATGTAAAAACAAAAGACTTAAGCAGCAAACTTTTTTGTTGTATAGATTCCATATTTCTGTATAAATGCAAAATATTCATAAGTATTAAAATACAAATTTACACTTCGATTGTTGCACTTGCGCCTTCTTCGTATTGAACGTATAACGCTGCGTCACATAAATCGATTGCAGAAAATCTTTAAGTGAACTTCGACGACGAAATCGACGACGCACGGTCATTTTGTACTCAAAAGATATCTGAAACACTTGACTTGACTTCTTTCGCTTTCAATTAGAGAAAAACTGCAAGTTTCTTTTGTCTTTGTGTGATTTTTTTTTCAAAATACTTAAATTTCCGTACCCGATTCCAACCGAACGCGTGCGCAGGCGCGTTGTAACTGTGCGTTGTCAAGTGGCATTTGAAACCGCAAAGACGACGCGACACACGGAAGCCACAGGAAAGAACTTTTGCTTAGAGGCACACATACATATACTATAGTAATCTTGTTTTCATCGTATACATTCACAAACTAATTGAATGCAGTTTGTATGCACCGCATGGTGACTTTTATTACAAAAGTTCTGACGTAGTGGAAAAGTGCGAAGATCAGCGTTAGAGCATTGAGTTGGGCGTGGAAGCAAACTAATCGGTATTAAGTTATCGATAATTTATTAAACATATACTAAATTAAACGTCATTCATAATGAAATGACATTATTTTGTTACCTGAAATCAAAAGACCTCAGGTTGGTTTAGGTTGTAATGGCTGTCGCATGCAAAGAGACCCACTTAGGCTTAGTTCCCTCTGTGATGATAAGTAATAACGCTTACTGAATTATCCTGTCCTGTTTATAGTATGAAGAATATTATTTATATTAGATTTAGATATATCGACTAGGTCTACGAGGAAATGCTTCCCCAGGTGAGTATATCGTTTGGCATGTACTCGTACATAGAAGATGTATGATATTTAGTTTCTTCCTCCGACTCATCTCTAAAGCTTCTCAAGAAATCATTTGAGAAAATATCTAAGTTTTCTTACATGAGTACCTTTATATCAAATGTTCTCTTAGACCAGCTCCTATGCTACTAATTGGAGATCTTAACTTTCTAACATATTTTTGTAACTTGTAAATCGTTCTCTCCAACGACCTTTCGTTAGTTAGGCAATTTTTGAATTGTATAAAGTATCTGAGAAATTTTAAAGATTGGCTTTAAAAATATTGATATATCTTTAATATACTCGTAATTTGAACTTAGTCACAGTAACGCACAATTCTAATTTTTTTCTTAACGTTTACTTTTGCCGATATTTTTCAGAGCAAATTTGTAATTTTTTTTTTAAATCGTATTTCTGCTCAGAATACGTAATTGCAATCGAGTGTGACACATTTTATGAATGAGCCACAAAAGCGTGCGAAAACACATTCAATACAAATAAGGGTGCTTCACACGTTCGTCAGCACATTTATGAATATGTTTGGTTTTTTTTTCAAGTTTATGGCTACTTAAAACCAAACAAATGCACAAATAATACCTGTAAATGGGTTTTAAGTATTGCTCTCGTCATACTAGTATGCATAAATAACGTCGGGTACCTTTGTACTTCCTTAAAGCTAAACGACATAGCAACATAAAAGAAAATGTTGGCTTGTGAAAACAAGAAGAAGAAAAAAGTATAAAAAATCGGCATAACCGCTTTTGCTACTCAATTAGTTATTAATAAAAACGAAATCGCGCAAGTGTCAAAAGTAAATCAAAAAACTCGATTCTATGCAAAAAATTTGGTGTAGGAAATAATTTACAGAAAACCGATTTCGTGCATTCTTATAAATTGAGTCAATGGCAGCTAAAGCTGAAGCAGCTGAAGAAGCTGTATTAGCAAAACAATTTGTATATGCAAAATACTTAAGCACATACGAAAAGTGGCATAAGAAAACCGATGAAAAAAAAACACGAAGAAGAAAATAATAAAAAAAACAAACCCGTTGTGCAGAAACAAAAAAAAAACCACGCATAAATAATATCAAAATCAAAACGAAAATAAAAACAAAACTCGAAACACCTACAAAAAAAAAATATAAATAAACAAATTAATTTAAATACACTACTTCCTAGTTTTATCAAACAACAACAACAACACTTTAAACATCTTCTGCTCATCGCCAAATGGAATTAACTACTTCAGACGCTAACGCGTATTTTGCGGCTATTTTTGTTTATATTTTTAGCTACTATAAAACAGCAGCAATAACAACAACAATAATAACAACAAAAGCGCCTACAAAACGAAAACCTTTTAAGGCAGTCTCGTGCTTAACTTAAAAATTTTAATAAAATCGTTTGGTTTTTTTTACGATCAAAATATTTAAATAAGTTTTTCTCAAGACGTATGCGTATGCGTAGTTTGTGCCTTAAGTCTTTCGTTTTCAGCTGTTGGGTCATCGAACATTCGAGTTGCTCGCGCTAGCGATAAATCGCCAATCTGTGCAGATTCTAATTAAAATACGATATATTGTTTATTTATATTTTTAATTTTTTGTTTAGTTATTAATAAGTGCGACGACGGCTTAAAAATGTCGCGACGTCATTTTGCCTTGGTTTTTTTTCGTTTTTTTTGGCTTAAAATATTTTGGTTTTTTTGGTGATTCTGTGGCTGAACAGTCGATAACACTGTTGGTCAGAAAAAGGGTTAGCGGGCGGCTGTAAATCGCGGTGATTCATTTCGCTTCTGCGCACAGGTTTTCTATTTGTTTTCTTTATTTTTTTAAAAGTTAGTTGTTGTTGTTGTTGCATGAATTTGCACATTTCTGTTTTTTTGTTGGGCACTTGAGCTCTTTTCGGGGAATTACCGCGTTTTACACGATTCGATTTATTGAACTGCTTTTTGCCATTCGCAAGCTCGACTTTGTTTGATGCGGCGGCGGCGTCTGCATATTTGCTTTGTGAGTTTTGTTTGATTTGCTATGAAATTCTTTTTAAATAAAAATATGCGTTGGCTAAGTCAAGAATTGACGTACATATCTATATTATCAAAAGCAGTTAACACGTCGTGTGACGTCAGTGTGCTTTACTTTAAATTATTCAATTTTGGGTTTTAATGAAAACTAAAGAAGTTCGGTTGAGTCAAAAATTAGTTGATAATAAGTGCAAAAAAGTATATATATAATATCGGATAAACTGTTTTATATTATATAAATCTTATTATTAAATTTATTATTCAATATTGGTTAATTTAATAAGCCCAATTGCAAAAGATTAATTTGAAATTTTGATTTAATCAGCAAAACAAAAGACTTAGGACACGAACAGGTCGACCTCATTTTGAAATACAAAAGTAAAAGTATTTTGTTTGCTAAAAAATACTTTAATTCGGCATCATTTTGTCTGTCAATAGCACTAAACACTCCAGCTAAAATGTTAGTATTAAGCGCACTTCTTATTATTATAATTAAACTAAGTCTAAACTCAATTAAGTGACTCAAATACCGGTTAATACAATTAGGAATACAACAAATTTAATATCGCTGTTTATCGACATAAACAATATGGGCGTTAATAATTGCATTTGCATAAGTCCATTACGTTAAATTATTTATTGTTTCGTATGCAGTTTGCTATATTATATAAATAAATAAATGGATTTGCGTAGCTAAACATCGCAGCGCGCCAATTAATGGGGCAGATATGCCAATTGTACAGCCCAAGAAATTGTCTTAGTAGCAGGCTTAAATTTCGCAAATGTGTGTGCTCAAGTCAAATAAGTGCAACTTTCCTTTGAGTGTGTATCGATTCCCGTCCGTCGGTCCGTCCGTCCGTGACGCTGTGTTGCGGCTTGCAAAGTGACAGTAAAGAAATGTCTTTAAAATGTAAATTTTTCGCGTTAAACGCTTTTGTTAATTTCCGTTTTTGTTTATCGTTCGATGTCAAAGCGTGGTGCGACTGTGTGACGAAGCGAGAACGTGCGCACAAACGTGTGAAAAAACGTGCTTCATCAACTTTTGATAATTTATGACATTATTATTAGGAATAAATAAGCTTTAAATTGCATGTTAATTAAATTAAATTGAATGTTTTGCGCATTTAAGGTTCGTTAAATTGGTTTAAATTCTAATGGGGGAATCAAGTGAAAAATCAAACGACTCAATTAAATTATAATAATTATTTTAAGAGCGTTTAAGTTGGCACTTAAAAGCAGGCTAAAAGGTGATAATTAGATTAGATTTCCAATAAGTAAAGCCACAATACCGACACAAGTCGCTTCGTATCGCCCAAGAGGCTATCATTAATAATTATTTTTTTATATTGTTTAAAAAATTTTTATATATATTATACTTTTATTTAATTGATCTTTGTGCCGAAACAAACAAATTGGTTATGCTTAATATTTCGAAATTGGCAAAAAACAACAACAGCAGTAGCAGTAGCAGTAGCCACTTGTTGTTGGTACGTCAATCGCCGAAGCCATCTCAAAGATATCCAGCGAGTGTGACTACTATCAAAAAGTATGTCCAATTGCAAGTTTTGCTTTAAATTTGAGGAGTTCAAAATGTTGTTGTTTGTTGTTGTTGTTTTAATATTTTTGTATTTCAACGCTTTTAATTTTTCACGTGTGCAATAATTGCTGTGGACGGACGACGGCGGCGCGCCGGCAATATTTGCCATTAACTTGGGCTGCCAGGCATGCAGGTATGCGCCGCTATTGCCGACATCGCTTTTCGCTTTTCATGCAATATTTTTTTCAGATTTTCTTTTTTTTTTTGCTACTTCTTTTCTGCCGGCAATTCTCGATTTGTGCGAAATTTGCAAGCCAATACTTTTTAATGTGTCTGTGAGGCATTTTATTGTGAAAAATAAAGCAAAGAAATGAAATGAAAAATAACAATCATAAATGTTGGGAAATACTAGCATGTGTGTGTGTGTGTGTGTATTTTTGTTATTACAAATATTACAAATATTTTAAAATTTTTCTTTTAACATAATTGAGTGGTAAATTGCACGTAGAATTGCCCAAGTTTAATTTGCGTGATTTGGCGTTTTTGCTGCTGCTGCTGCGGCAAAGTGGCAAAAAATGCAGAAAGGGCAAAAAAATTGCTTTGAAATGTCAAACATTTTCAAATCTCCATCGCTGCCCGGCCACATTTGGCTGTAAAATTGTTTGTTTTACAACTCCGGAAAATTGGCAACTTTTTGAAAAGATTTCGCAAATTTGATGGGGCATCAAAAAAGTTTCAGATTTTGTCTGGTGAATCATCGAAATGACCATTTAAAAATAAATTGGAAATTTGTCGGAATATCGGTAAGGCTACTAAAAGTTTGCAAAGCTGCAAAGCAACAAACATCGACATTGACTACAATTTGACAACAAATTGACCACACTGTGTATTTCTGATCAAACGCTTTGGCTTAATTTAACTAGCTTTATAAATGAATGTGACAGTATTGAGATCAAACTTTGTCCACAATCTTGACGTACTTTTGACATATTTTGACAACATATTTGGAGAAAATTTTGAAACTGTTGCCATTCAACTTTTACAAATACCCTGATTAATATTTAATCAATTCTTATAGTCGACACTTTTATTTTTCCTTAAACTAACTTTGGCCACGTACGTTTTTTTGTTTACTCAACTTTGAACACGCTTTTTAAATCTCGTGCTGTATTAAACTAGATTTGAAATTTTTTCGACTAAACTATATTAAGTACAACATTTCGTTTAAACTTTGAACACACTTCAGACATTCTAATCAAACTTTATCCATAATTTTGAGTCGCACTTTTGCTATATTCTCGGCACACTTTCAACGTCTTCTGACTACACCCCCCAAAACTTGTTCCTACAACGAATTTTATTTAATTAGAATCAAAATTAGATTCTAGATTTCCAATCAATTTATTTATGACTAGCAGAAAAGAAAAGGACAAATTCAAAATCAGTTGAATCGTAAAAATACGTTTGCATAAATTGGACAAGCCAGTTATTGACCAGGCAGGCACTCAGCACACAGCATACAATGTCCCCCACAAGCGGCTCGGTGGTTTGAGAAGCGTTAAACGGCGACTGAAGGTGTTTATTTTAGAGTTTCACTAATTAATGCAAAAATCAATTTCACAACAAACATTAAATAAACAAACGAACAAATCAATACAACAATACAACTTACAATTAAATACTCGAAAAAAAATTGTAGGAGCGTGTGGAATATTTTTGCAATAACCGAAATTTTGGCGGAAAGTTAATAAACTCTTTTGCATAATTTTTGCGCAAATTGCCAAATAATAATAATAAAAAAAAACGTTAAAGAATTTAAACAAAAGATATGGGAAAAAAACCGATTCCAGTTTTAGAATGAGATTGCAAATATACGAAAATTCTTAAGTAAGCATTTTGACGATTTGGATGCTTCGAAACAAGTTAATGGAAAGAACAAAAACATTTTGGCTGAGAATATTAATATTTTTGTTTTAAAATAAAAAAAAGAAGCGGTGGCTTAAAACCAGGGACCGTAACTATTACGACGGTTATCCAAAAACGTCGCAAGATAATTGCATTTTAAGTCATCTATTTCTTTCGGCTCGAATAATCGTTATTTTCGGCCGATAAAATTCTTGCCTTTTTTTAAACTTCAAGGTTATATCAGGTCGCTCTTTCTTTTCGGCCGAAATAAACGGCCTTAACGATATTTAAAGCAGCATCGAATTTTCCACTATTCATTATAATAAAAAAGATGTCATATCAATTTTGATATATGTAGTCACTAACCCAACACAAAATGACAATAAAACTTAATAATAGAGATGTCTTAAATTAGGTAAATAACGATTATTTAGCATTAAAAATATACGGCCGAAATAAACGATAATTCCAGCCGAAAATAACGATAATTCCGGCAGGAGAAAATAAAAGACCTTAATTAACGATAATTCCTTGACGTTTGAAAAAAATTCAGAATTATAATTTTATGTCCTTTTAATAAAGACAAGAATATAAGGATCAAAATGGTATATTCAAAATTTCCCTAGGTCAATTCCTTCTTTCTGCTATTTTAATCCAAATATTTATGAATAACTTTCGATTTCGGTCCCTGTGATATTTAATTCTGTTTTTAAATAATAACACCAATAATAATAGTTGTGACTAATGCTTTAAATATATAAGATTGTAAATTAAAATCAATTTGTTTCAAATAAATCAAAATATAGGAAAATATAGGAAACAAACATTGAAAACTTGGCGCGTATTGAAACAAAAATTCAAAATTTATATCATGACTTAAAGCAACGAAATATGCGAGCAACTGAATTTGCAAGGCTGGAAATATTTGCGGCAATTAAAAGTGGTCCAACAAAAATTTCAGTCAGGGCAATAAAAATTAACACCGACCATTTAAATGTTACCCAAAGACAAAAGCCGGCCATCATCTGGGCCGGAAGTGCGAAGAAGCGCGCGCCAAATACAAATATGAAATACAACAAAAATATTTGAAAAAAATTTAACACACTTTTGCAAACTGCATAAAAAGTCGACTTGAAATCGGCGGGGAACAATTAAAAAAACTTCGCGAAATTTCGACGCTTACGAATTCGATTTAAAGCGACAATTTATTAAAATCAATATTGAAAGTAGAAAAAAGTTTGAAGCGAAAAAAACGTAAAAAAATTTTTTTTTAAATATATACAAATCAAACAAATCGCATAAACTTCCGTCGAAGCGTCTTTTGAAAACGCTTAAAATGCATTAATTAAAAATGCGGCGTCGCCAATCCGACAATTGCCATGGCAGAAAAATATCCAAAAAGAAGTCGACAAAAAATCGGCGATAAAAAATATTAAAAACGAAATAAGCGGAAAACACTTTTAGGCATTCTTTTTGTTTGTTTGTTTGTGTGTGTGTGTGTGTGTTTGTGTACTATTTTTCTGTGCCTGACATTGACCCGCTTTAGTTTGTGACTTAAAACGAGGAACAATCGAATAAACAACAACAAAAAAGCGATACGCGCATGTTTCAAGTGAATTTCAAACAAACAACGATTTTTTTTCAATTCAAAATTAACGCAACAAATTAACGATAATTTACAAGCGCAGAGAAAAAAATTAAAGTTAGTATGTCACAAGCTCAACATTTAATTTAAAAGATACAATAAAATGTTTACCGCGCATGCGCACGTTTAAGGCGTGCGCCGCGCCGACCAGGAGCAATGCGCGGCGCAACGTGTTGTTTTGTTGTTAAGCACGCCAAACGAATCGGTTACGCATTGGAGGCAACCCTGAACTTGACCAAATGCGCACACAGCCGCGGCATGGCATCGCATGCCATGGTGGCCACTAACTGAGAAATCAAGTTCGCGTGCGCAAAAAAAAAAACATATGACAACAACAAATCTGAGTTAATAGCAGTTTGAGCGTTGAGCGAGTGGAGCGATTTGTTGCTTGGCGAATTACAATAATAATAATTAATTATTTTGCAAAAATTTAAGAGAAATGTTACTGTGATAATTAATGATTTAACCATCATTTGGCAAAAATTTGTCTAAGATTTTTTGGTTTACTAATTTTTGAATTATGTACGCATTGTCTAGACCTTTAGAGTAACAGTAACTACATTCTGACTAAATCGTGACTACACTCTTGCAACGTTTAACCTACATTTATGATAAACTATGGTAAATATTTACTAATATTGCAGTAATAAATACATTAGTTATAAATCTATAAAAGAATTCAAAAACAGTTGAGAGACTATTCAGTAACAATTCAGTTACAATTTAGTAACAGTTAAGTACTTATAATTCAAGCACAGATCCAGAACATTTTGGTAACTTTTTTGTGAAAATTTAGAAACAATTTAGTTACAATTTGGTAATAAAATAGTAACAATTTATAAATAAATTAGTTACAATTTAGGCACAGACCAATAACACTTTAGTAAAAATGTTGAAAAATATTGGACACAATTTGATATCAATTTAGTTACAGTTCAGCCTTAGAGTAAGACCACTTAAGGAACATTATTGTAAGAATTCTACAATATGCCGGAATAATTTAGTAAAAATTTAGTCCCAATTTTCATACTAATAATTCAGGCACAAATCAAGAACACTTCAGTAACATTTTTGTGAAAATTTGGAAACTATTTGGTAATAATTTCGTTACATTTTAGTTACAATCTAGTCACAATTTACTTAGAATTCAGGTACCTATCAGTAGAACTTATTTAACATTTTCGTAAAAATCTGGAAACAATTTAGTAACAATTTGCTAAGCTAAGTGACAATTTAGTATTAGTTAAAATATAAATGCGTAATCATTTAGTAACAAGTTAGTAACACTTTAAGAATAGTTTAGTATCATTGCAGTTATCATACAAAACTTTTTATGTATGTAATAAATTTATACAAAATCAATTTGAAAATCCAAACCAATAACAAAAACAATTGCATTAAATTAAAGTTCCAAAATAACATGAATTACAATTAAAAAACACAACAACAACAACAGGTTTAGATCATCACTAAAAATACGAAATTACAAACGCGAAAAATTGAAGTTCGCAATTGCGAAATTCAATTAAAAATGCGAAATATTCAAATTGAATTACAAAACTTTAAAGTTGGCATTTTGTGGAGATGGCTTCATCACCCGTTCGACCTCAAGTGCCTTTTGGCCAATTTTGGCCGACAGCTATTTACATGCTATGATACGCGCTTTTTCGCAAACGTCACAATAAGCAAAAACTAAAAAAAAGTAAATAAATTTTTTATTGTCAAAGCATTTTTTGCACACATTGAAATAAATTAAAGAATTTACAATTTTATGTTTTCGAAAATATCATAACAATAATAATAATAAAAATAAGTGCATTCACGTTGTTGTAATTTTATAATTGTTGTTGTTGTTGCCTTGCATAGTGTGAACTGCATTTTTCGTTGTTGTTGTTGTTGTTGTTAGCGAATTCGAAGCGTAATTTGCAGCGGCTAAAAAAGTTAAATGCGAACAACAAAAAAAAAAACATCGCGAGGTCTTTTCATATGGAAACTTTTTTCCATTTCAAACGAATTCTGAGTTTTTCAACGAAAATGTTTACGAACTAAAATGCCAAAACAGCGTAACACGAAATTCGGAGGTCGAAAATTTGAAAATTGCACATGAATGCAAAATTTCCAAATGGATTTTGGAGGTGATATCAAAGAACGTTTTTTTAGTTTAGTTTTGAAAAAATTTTAAAGAAAAACGTTTCAAATTAAGATAAGTAGAAATTTGTGGTCACAACAAAAAGAGAAAATTTTTAGTTTTTTAAAACTTCAAAAACACCGATTTTTAAATTTTAAATTTCGATGCTTTTTAAACTTCATTTTAGAAGCAAACTTTTGTTAAAGAAAAAGAAAAATTCTTTTGGAAAACGTCGGTTATTTTTTAAATAACTTTATGAAAGTAGACAAAAATTTCGAAATATGTCAAAAAATAATTGAAAATTTTCTTTTCTAATCGTAATTTTTTTAACGATTTTTTCAATACAATTAAAGTCGGATATGTAAACTATAAATAAAAGTTTTTGTTTTGACTAAGTTGAGTTGAGCGCGCCCTCTTGTGATAGATATTGTCAAGATGCGGAAGAAGAAGAAACAGTTGAAAACGTACTGTGCAAATGCGATACAGGAGGAGGTTCAATTTATTCGGTTGCAATTCTCTCAAGAAATTTTCAGAAATTGAACCAACCAAGATATCCAAGATTAGATCGTTTATTAAATCCTCAGGCTGGTTTAAAAAGGACTCCATGGAGTAAGTTCAGCTCAACAAGTAAGTATTAAAAATTTGAAATCCCTTCGATATTTTCCAACTACATTAAATCTTTTTTAAATAATAAAATAAAATTTTCACACGTTCAAAATTCAACTCACATTTGGGCGATCGGGCGCGCTTATTGCTTTGTCGCTCATTGAAAAACGAGCTCAGTATGCCGGCAGGATTCATTGAGCTCTTCGCCTTCAGGCTCTTGCGACGCGCCTTGTCGGCCAACGTCGAGCGATGCAGCATAAGGGCAGGATTGCTTGAGCTCGCGGTTGCGGTCGAGGCCAATTGCTGTTGCAGCTCATCGTCCGAATTGACAGCGCTATAACGTCGCGAAAAAAATTTACCCAGATCCTTCATGTCGAGATTTCAATTTTTTTCTTCTTTTAAAGTTTTTGTTGGTTTTTTGTTTGTTTTTTTAATAACACAATTCTCACGTAAAGGTGAAAATGAAAAGTTCCGCAAACTACATAAAAATTGTTTTGCTTTTTTGCAGTTGTATTTGTTAAGGATTCAAAAGCACTTTCAGAAAAAAATTACTTGTCTGGTTTTTTATAAAAAAAAAAATAACACTATTTTGAAAGAATTGTTTTTGTATTGAGTAAAAATTACATTGATTTCAATTAGTAGCGGAAATGTCTGTCTTTTATTTTTGTTGTTTTTTTAATAGAAAACTTTGTATTTTTGTTGTTGTTAATTTGTAAACACTTGATATATTTTTTTGTATTAAAATGATGCACGGACTTTTTTAAAAGAGCTCTCAGAAGCTTTTCAAAATGTTCGTCTGTTCGCTAGCGGCGCTCAGTTATGAATGAAACCACTGTTGCGGCTCGAGTCACCAGGTAAGATTCGCTTGGGGTAGATTTAAGAAACTGACCGACAACAACGCCAACAGCACCAGCAGCAGCAGCAGCAGCAACGGCAGCAACAACAACAAACAATACGATTGCTAAATTAAAATCACACAACAAAAAGTAATGATCATCGTGAGTCGCTGTCGTCGGTCGTCAGACGTCGTCGTCGTCAACATCGAATCGATCTTATAAGAAACGCAAACGCGCGCGGTTTCCAGTCGAGAACTCAAAAGCGACGCAATGCGAAGTATTTGTATAATATTTTGCAGTGAGCGCTTTGAAAGCAGTCAGCGAGAGCGAGAGAGAGAGAGAGAGAGCAAGCGCGCGCAACTGAGAATTGTGCTAATGTTTAGGTGAGATCGTTCGTTTGTTTTTGTCTCACTTGGCGCGTTGTTGTACAGGTCAGTTTCATGCGGTTTGCCTTCGTCGATGTTGCTGTGATTAAAACCGCGCGAAACGGTGTTCTGCTTTGGTATAAAGCGAGCGTTGACAGCGACGTTAACTGTTTTCGATTGACGTCGTTAAGCGTCATTATCGTTGCACAGTACTTTTCTTGTTAATTCAGCGAGTAAGCAGAATAAATTGAGGTTTTTTTAAATGTTTTTTTCCAAATATTTTAATACCCACTCGGCAAGTTAAATTTCTGAAATATATATGACTGCAATATTAAATAAGGGTATAACTTGTTTCAGTTTTGTAACTGATATTTTACGGATACATTTTTGTTATATTGCAATTTCTTTGTATATATGTAATTAATATTTTAGTTAGATTGCAGAACTATTTCAGTTACATTTTAGAAAGATATCAAAAACATTGCTCAAAGTAATGATGAAACGATTACAATTGATAATCGCGATTAATAGTCATCTGAATCACCGACTAACTTTATAATCGTTTGCCGATTATTCTATTATCTTTTAATTGTAGATTTGTATTTTTTAAATTACAAATAAGGTAAGGAGGATTCATTTAGACTTTTTCAAAATACAGAAGATAATGGTAGTCGTAATCTAAAGCTTTTATGTAAATGACAGCAATTTTTATTTTTTAAGTCTAGTAAAATAGTTTCAATTCAGTTTTTTTTATAAAGTAATTTTAACATAATTAATATTAAACACATGAAATTTCAATTCCGTTCAAATAATTCAGTAATATTTCACTTAAAACGTATTTCATTTGTATACTTCTTTGCAACTTTTCGATATATTTAAGTAACATTAGTATTGAAATATTTATGAAAATAAGTTTGTTAAATATTTGAGTAAGATTTCATTGCAATATTTCAGCAATATTTCTCTACCATTTCATATGTTATGCAGCAATGACAATGCAATATTTTTGCTTATTTTTTTGAGTTTAATGAAATATTTCATTACCATTTCAAATGCAATGCAACAAAGCAATGTTTTTGTAATATTGAAGATACTTTGCCATGTTATATTTCATTTGCAATATTTCTGCAACATAAATAAAATTGCGTTATATAACATGCCGACTCGAATGTAAACCATATCGAAATTTTGTATTTACAATAATTATGTAAAGCAAAATTTTAATAAAAATATGTTTCCTTTAAGATTTGGTATTAATAATTTACTCGTAAAAGTATTCTCGTTTTGTAATTTCTTCTAATAAACTAATTTTTATGTAAGGCAACAATTTAAGATATATTTCTTGTTTTTGTTGTTAAATTTTTAAATCTTATAGACAAATTTAAGCACTTTTCAGATTATCGTTACATTTGTATACAACATTAAAGTACTTTGCAGCGTTGTCGTCATCATTAAACAAAACAGCTGATTGATCAGCTGTTCGCCGTCTTGATCGTCGCTAATGATGATTATCATTTTGTTTACAATTTTATTTTGTTGTTGTTGTATGTTCGATGTTGCATTCTCATTATTGCAATATCTACACTTGCCAATAATATTTCGGTTCTGGCGTACCAAGCGGAGCTCTTCACGTTTCGATTTTGAAAAAAATTAACCCACGATCCGAGCAAGCTTTAAATCGAACCTGTTGGTCGCCTGTTGCTTGGCTAGTTTTAACTCATTTCATCGCCTGTTGCTAAATTTTTATTGGACCTGTCTGTATAAATAGCAAATCATTGTTTTATTATTCATCTTTGATTTTTTCTCAATTTTAATTTATGGATGTGTTTAAAAAATATTGTTTTTGTAATTAATTTTGTTATCAGCTTTGTTGCCATGTCTCACACATGGAGATAACTTTTCATGGAATTATTCTTGAAAAATTTCAAAAAAATTTAAATTAACATCTCGCTTAGTTAATCGTTCATGCAATTTTTAATTCTTAAATTTGGTTACCCTACATAAGAAAAAAGTCCCAGGCACGTGTGAATTTTCAGTTAGCACCTTCTCAAAAGCTTTTGTTGTATAACAATATTAGGAAGATATAAAATTGTTAGTTATAAAAGAGAGAGTTTACTAAGGAATTCATTGAAAAATCTATAGATTAAAAAATTATATTATATAATGTATATATATACGATATACATATACGAGTATATTCAAATTTAATGCCATGTAAAATTTTACATTACAAAATTCAGTTTCGTTTACACTCATTACTCATTTTAAGAACCATCAACAATTTTATGGTAATTTTGTTGGTTTGCCTTTGTTTGTTCAAAGTCAAATTTTCAGAACATAAATTTATTTGCTAACAATATAACAACAAATTTTCCAAACAATTCAAACTTGTTTCGACGCCTTAAACATCTTCTGTTTTTTTTTCTTGGCTGAATTTGTTTGATTGGTTTTTTTTTTCTAACATACGACTTTTGATTAGTGTCTAAATGATTTATGAATTGTTTACTAAAATAGTAAACAAAAAATATATATGTATATAAATAAAACCGGTATTTCAAAAACTTAACGAAATGTATTTTTTTTTATTTCAAATGCAAATATGCTCAAGTTTTACTATCGTATATAAAACTTGACAATGAGTCGCATTGAAATTTAAACCTAAAAAAGAAACGCAAATTTTAGGAAAATCTAACAAGTTTGCCGCCTTACAGCAACAGGCGGGTGCAATGCACTCTCGGCGGTTTAAGAAAAGTTTGCCAAAAATGAGCAAAGCCTTCAATGAAACACTGTCATTGTTCAACATACACGGAAAGAAACGAAACACAATATGTTTTGTCAAAAATATTTTAAAATTCAATCAATTGACACCTAAAAGCTTCCATTTTTGTTATAAGCAGGTTGAATAATTCAGCAATAACTTTAGATCTACTTGAGATATTGACACTTTATTTTTAACATATATTGAAAATGATGTGTCCAATCACACGAAAAGAAAAACTTTCCAATATCTTACCTAAACTTTGTGCGATTTTAGTCGGCAAATATGCTTGCTAAGTTTATGATCAAAAGACTTGAGCAACGAACTTAAGTGAGAAATTTATAGTTTTTAACTAAGTGTAGGGCGAGAAGTGGTTTAAAAAACTTAATTCTTGTGTACCTATTTGAACCGATGGCGCATATTGAGTGACTTAAAAAAATGCAAATTCGATTTGACATTTTTTGTTGATAAATTATTTCGAAACAGACGAGATCGGGCATTCGTTTATTATTAAATTAATCATTGTTTGTTGCTCTTAAACGCGGAAATTGATAAAGTTGTTTTGATTTCTTTTAAGTCGTTATTGTTATTATTTAAATTATTTTTATTTTATTAACTGTTTAAAGTTCAATGACACATTTGAATTGCAAAAAGGAAGAAAAGAAAATATTTAGCTACGATTTTGTTGCATCTGAACAAATAATTTCTTTAGTTTTCAAGCCATTGAAATCATTGATATCAAAAATGATACATTTTACATTTCGGTATCGATAAGATACTTTAGCAAATCTAAACTAAATTTTTTTAATTTTTATTAATTTATGCTATACGTTTACAAGTTATCTTCTTCTTATCTCTTGTTTATTTTTAGTCTAAACACAATTTATATATATAAAAAAAAACTGTTTATGATTTTTTTTGCGAAAACAAAATATCTTGTTAAAAACCAAAAAAAAAGTCGCAAATTTGTTAAATCATGCTTAGCTGGATTCTACAGATTTCATAAGCTTTGTTTTAGAAAAGACCGAATTCCTTTGACGCAAAACAAGTTCTGCTAAATAATTTCAAAAATCAAAAAATTCTTAATTTCAAAAACTTTATTAATTGCTTAACAGTCAATGAAAAAACCCAAGCGCTGAATGAGTCTGCGAAAAATCGTTAACTAGTTTGCCTGTTGCCTAATTTCATAATCTGATTGCGTTGGCTTGTGAAAAATTTTAATTTGAAAAAATTCCTTTCTTTCATAAATATGTTTGTGTATGCTAATTTCTTGAAATTTATTTGTTATTTCGTATTTTCATTTTTGTTTATTGTTAAAAAGTAAATTTTTTGCTAAATCTTTGGGTCACTGGGTATGCAAAAATTTAAACAACTGCACATGTGCTTAAATATAAAAAACAGAAACAATTTACAATTAATTATCAATTTATTTAATAAAAAATTGCAGTGCAAATAATTTGTTAAAGTTTAGCATTTAACAATTGAGTAGTAACACTTCTGGTAAAAAATGGGCGTTATCGAAGGAGGAGAACGCCTACCTTTAATAGCAATACAACTTTGTACTTAAGTCTCTCATCACTTTTTTTTAATAAGCAAGTTCAGTAATTTGGCAATAACTGAAGATCAACTTAAATAATTCGTTAATTATTTTTTCCATATATTAAAAATGATGTGTCCAATAACATGAAATAAAAAAACTTTCAAACATTTCGCTTAAAATTTGTGTGATTGAACTCGGCAAATAAGTTTTCTAAATTTATAGTCAAAAGACTTAAGCAACGAACTTGTGTGTCAAATTAATAGTTTTTAACTAATTGAAGAGCAGTTATTGGTTTAAAAATTTGAATTCCCATGCAAATATGAGTTGCATACATTATTATAAGTTAATTTTAAATGAAATTTTTTTAATATTGTTTAAATTATAATTCACTCAAACAACTCTTTAACAATAATTTGGTTTTATTTGTTTGAAATCAATCACAGTCAATTGAAATACATGAACTTTTAATGTTAAACGAACAAAGTAAACAAAACAAAACTGTGCAAAATTAAATAAAAGTCTGCCTGCAGTTCACTTTGAACTTGATTTAAAATTCAGCAATCGAACCAAACCAAACCACCTTCAGAAATGTGGATTTTTTAAGGGTAGCCACTGGCTGTTGCGAGGCATTAAAACAAACAACCAAATACGAGAAGAAACGGCTTCCACCGAAATTTCTAGAAGAAAATGTTATTGATTGCATATTAAATTCATCAAGGCATGGACCCGCTTAGTGCCCAACAGTCTGCCATAGCTTGCGGTAGCTTCTTTTTGGCCTGTTCATAACACAACTTCGGTCTTGCTTCATTTGTTTTATTTTATTTAACACTTTAGCAAAGCATGTGCTAATTTAAACAAAATTGTTTAATATAATTTTAAGATACAGTTTGATTCAGTTTAAATAACTATCATTTAGTCAATTAGGGCGTGTGCTGAAATTTTCTCAAAATGTGAGCATGAAGTGGCTACACACACGCCCCAGTGATAATGACAAGTTACCACCTAACTTAAACGCTGTCAACAACCTGTTGATGCAGTAGTGTGTAATTAAAACTGTGTCACAACTTAAAACTGTCTTAAAACCGTTTCTAGAGTGTACTCAGTAGTTTTTGACTGTCGTGTTAGTTTTCAAAATGTATCATAACAAAGGAGTACAACTCCAAAAAATTGTATCACAATATTAAAAAAGTGATTGTTATGCGCTGAGCTTAGCACAGTGAACGTGTGATTACATTTCGAACGTGTGATAGGATTTTTTATGACTTGGAAATTGTTACTGTGACGCAGTGAAAAAATACATTTTGTAGTTAATATTATTTGTATAAATTGTAGCACAGTTTGTCGATTCAACAAAGCTTTTATTTGTATTGAATAAATATTTGAAAAAAAAAAATCCAAATTTTAAATAAAAAAGTTAATCATTACAATTAATTTCTTTTATAAAACTAATTGGTAGTTTAAAAGCGACATTTTTATATACCAAATAAGCATTTAGGTACATATTGTAATTGGGCGTGTTTAAATTAATTAAACGCCTACTTTTAGAAACAGGTTGGATCAATTTTTCAATTCTACAACCACAGTTCAGGAACTTAATGCGTTATATAGTAAACATATATAAGATACATCGGAAAGAAAGAATAATGTGCTAGAAACAATATGCCACGCCCACTTATTACTTCCAAAATTTGTAAAATTAAGTGAAAATATTAAATTATTTTTTTAATATTGCTCAAAAATCAGAAATTTGATAGTTGAGCTTCTACGGTCACTGTAAACAACTTCACCAAATATCGGCCTAGTTGTATCAATTTAACGCCCACTTTTAAAAATAGGTCGGATCAATTATACGTTCACTTCTATAGCCTAGGAATTTATGTAGAAACATATTTAAGGATGCACCGGAAAGAATACGAAGATGTACAAAATCAACCGCGCCCACTTATTACGACCACAATTTGTGAAATTAGATGAAAATATTCGATTTTTTTTTTAATTTTGAAATTTGGCAGCTGAGCTTGTAGATTCACTATGGACAACTTCACCAAAAATGGGCGTGATTGGATTAATTTAACGACCACCGCCGTATTTCAAAAACGCCACAAGATGTAATAACTGGAAGTTCAAAATAAAACCCGGGCTACTTCGACTTATAAGCTAGTCATTTTAATGGTTGAATAATAAGGTTATAATAATAGAAATGAGAACGTAAACTGAGCGAATTCACCTCGATTTCTACCTTATTTTACTGCCCTGTTTTGAACCATGGCAACTCCAAACAAAATTTAATTTTCTAAGAGAGAAACAAAATCGAGGTGAAGAGGGACATTTTTCTGCTTTGCTCACCTTAGATTTATTACACCATGATTATTAATTTTGATTAAATTTTTCTGAATATTTCCATCTGTGCAAAAAATGATTCTATTAATTTGTGAGTAAAATCACAAGTTTTATTAAAGTTGTAAATATGAAATATATATAACTGGGAGCCATTAAAGGATCACTTCGTTGAAACAGCAAAATCACGTTTTTATTAGATAGTTTGATATACTCTCTTGCTAATCATTAAGCCAGGTCAACTTGTCGATATTAGGATGTAGTTAAAATAAACGAGATAATTTATTTCCGAAGCTTATGGCATTTATGTTTTTTTCTTTCATGTTATTACATCATTTTTATTAATTTTGTAATTATCGATAAATTCATATTACTTTTATAATCCTGACACTTAATTAATTGTCGACACTTATGCACTCAAAAAAAATAAATAAAACTCATATAAATTTTCTATTAACATTTTAATTATAATTATTATCGCACTTGTCGTTGAAGGGACTAAGTAAATATGTACAAAAACAACAACAAACTACGTCAAGCCTAAGTTAAACACGCCCTTGCCAAGCTATGTAACGAACCAATTATTGTGAAAATTGCTAATCAAAATTCAAACCTATAAAGCAATAACAAATTTATTGTATGTGTATAGACATGCAAGTCATTGTGTTAGTTTGATATAAAAACTTTTTAAAGTTTTATTAACGAAATTTAAATTTTTATCAGAAGCATAAAAATATCTCAAAGCGATTGAAAATTCGGCTCTGCAAACTTAATCAAACTTCAGCGATGATTTTTTTGCGACTAAGTAATGCGACATTTTTAAAACAATTGGGCACATAATTACATACGGCAGTGTATGCGAAAAAAATGTCGAATATTTTCTAGAAGATTCTAAATAACAACAACGAAAAGTATAGTAAGCAGGCGAAAAAAAACGAGTAACTACAATTCAGTGCGAACGTATAAAAAGTCGATTTAATTGCACACAAAAAGAACCCAATCGAGCGGTGACGATTAAGTTTCACTCGGTGACCCCATAGTATTGAACGGAGTGTAGAGGAATGCCTGACCGATTAAGTGGCCAGATACAAATTGTTCTGCCACAGTTAAGCGCAATAAAGAAATGCATGAATTCCTGCCTAATCGATGAGCAGTTCCGCGTGAAATCGAATGCGGACATTTTCGCTGATTTGGATTAATGCACGAAGTTGCAAACTACAAGATGAAATTTTATACAAAAAAAAATGTATTCGTTAGGTTTTCAAAATCACATTTACAGTTTTCGAAATATTTCCTAAGAAATAAATTTGTATATAAAACAAAGATTTTAATCAAGAAGTTGATTTAAACAAATTTGAAAAAGGTTCGATCAAATAACGTATAATATGACTGCAATATGTAGTAAAAATAACTGCAATATGAAATTAAAATAACTTTTTATATGAGACATA